>ML783360.1:314365-332642 GCA_009831015.1 Picea engelmannii | reverse complement strand
AACATGGATTACCTCTATTTGATGGACATAACTATGCCTTTTGGAGTATCATGATGAAATTGTTTTTGCAAGCTCAAGGAGTAGATGTTTGGCAAGTTGTGTTGAATGAATATAGTGTTCCAGCAACCATTCCAACAGATGTTGCAGGTAAGAAACTTTATGAAAGAAATTCCAAATCTATGTATGCAATACTTGGAGGTTTAGCAAGGTCAGAATTTATTAAGGTTATGCATTGTGTGTCAGCAAAAGAATTATGGGACAAGCTAAAAAATGTTTATGAAGGAGATGCTAAGATGAAGAATGCTAAGTTACAGTCGTATAGGAGTCAATTTCAAAGTTTAAAAATGGAAGATTCTGAAGATATAGCAACTTATTTCCTTCGCATTGATGAAGTAGTTAATACCATGAGAGGTCTAGGAGAAGAAGTTAAAAATGCTAATATTGTACAAAAGGTACTTAGATCTCTACCTGTAAGATTTGATCCAAAAATATATTATTTAGAAGAAATAACTGATCTTGCTACTTTAGAAATGGATGAACTACACGAGATACTAATAGCATATGAGATGAGGACCACTGGTGAGAATTCTGCCAGGAAAGATGCAACTTTCAAGGCAGCAAAGAAGGACAAGAAAAAGGTTGAAGCAGAAACCAAAAATTATGGGGATTCATAAGAGGATATGGAAGAAGCTATTTTTTTCAAAAATATGAAAAAGGGTATTGGAAAATACAAAGGTAAGTTTCCTCTTAAATGTTTTGGTTGTGGTAGAATAGGACATTTTGCTTCCAAGTGTCCTTTCAATAAGCATTATGATGATGAAGAAGAAAGCAATAGAAAGAATAAAGAATACAAGAACAAGTATAAGAAGTATTTTCAAAGAAACTCGTATAAAAAGAAAAGTCTATTTATTAAAGATGTTAGTGACTCTTCAGAATTAGATGAAAGTGATGTTAGCTCAAATATAAGACTTTTTGTGGCTATAGAAAATCAGAATGATAAATTTAATGAAGAAGAAGAAGGTGAAGTTGATTTGGAAGCTGAGCTTGTAAGTGCTTTGACTGAACTTAGAAAGGTAAGAAGAGAATGTAAACATTTCAAAGAAGAAATTAAGAATCTTGAAAATGAGATATAGAAATCTAACAAGTTGATAGAAAGCACTGAAACTATGATAATTAATTTAAAGCTCAAAACAAAAGAAGCTAGAGTAACTGAGGAAGCACTAAACAATTTGCTTGTAGAAAAGGAAAAGGAAAATGATGGTCTGAAACTTGAAGTTATTTCATTAAGAAAGAAGGTACAAGAAAATAACATGGATGATAGCTCAAGGATTTTGAAACAAATTATTAGTAATCAAAGACCAACAAATGACAAAACTGGAATTGCTTATAAATCTGAGGCTACTAATGCAAGTACTAGTACAAGTTTTGAAAAAGAAGGTACAAGACATACAAATGTGAAAAACACTAGCAAGTAGATGGAATCAGTAAAGCAAGAAGGAAATCAGACTTCAGCAGTGCATAGAAGAAGCTATGACAAGTACCAGAACAGGTTTGACGACTATTGTTTCTTTTGTTACAAGTATGGACATAAAGCTGCTTTTTGCAATGCCTTTTAAAGAAACATAATTGCACATAACAGTCATGACAAATCTAGGCTTGATTATGGAAGAAGGCATGATAGAACCATTCAAAATAGTGTGAACAATTCCTATAATAGATTTGATGTTTTAAGGTTTGAGGGTGAATTTCATAGGTGTAATAATTTTGAACATGTGTCAAGAAGTTGTCCAATGAACTTTCAGAAATCTATTGAACCTAATTACACTAATCTGAAAGCTATATGGTGGAAAAAGAAAATTGACCATTTAGAATCTGAAAAATGCACTCCAGCTTTACAAGTTGATCATAAAGTAAAATGGTATGTGGATAGTGGATGTTCAAAACATATGACAGGTAGAAAACAAAATTTTGTTACATTGGATGAAGGAAAAGAAGGTACAGTTACTTTTGGTAATGAACAATCAGCTAGGATAATTGGAAGAGGTATCGTGTGTATTAATAACAAAAATATTATGGTTGAAAATGTTTTGTTGGTTGAGGATATGGAACACAATTTATTGAGTGTAGGTCAAACTTGTGATAAAGGGCATTATATGATTTTTGATTCTAAAAATTGTCAAATAAGAGATGTCAAAACAAATAGGTTAGTTTGAACAACTACAAGAACACCGAACAACATTTACATACTAGATGAAAAAAAGGAAAATTGTTATCTTGGGAATGAAGATGAAAGTTGGTTGTGGAACAAAAGGCTTGGGCATATTAACTTTGCAAATCTGATTCAGTTAAACAAAAGGGAAGCTATAAGAGATTTACCTGTCACGAAGAATCTTACCAGTTCTATTTGCAAACAGTGTCAACATGGTCAACAAACTAGAGTTAGTTTTAAGACCAAAGAACACTCTACAACAAAACCTTTGGAAATAGTACATGTTGATGTTTGTGGACCTATGAGGACAACAGGATTAAAGGGTGAAAGATATTTTTTGTTATTTGTGGATGAATTTACTCGGATGACTTGGATGTTTCTGTTGAAAAAGAAGTCTGAAACATTCAATTGTTTTCAATTTTTCAAAGAATTGACTGAAAATGAAATTGACATGAAAATTAAATTCTTAAGATCAGACAATGGGGGAGAGTTTGTTTCTAAATAATTCAATAAGTATTGTGATGATAATTGTATCAAAAGACATTTTTATGTTACTAAAACACCTCAACAAAATGGTGTTGTTGAAAGGAAAAATAGGACTGTTATGGAGATGGCAATAACAATGCTAAATGAATCTAAAATGAGTAACATACTTTGGCCTCAAGTTGTCCATATTGTTGTTCATATTCTGAATAGAAGCTTGTTGAGAAATAACTATGAAAAAACACCTTATCAGTTATGGAAAGGTAGGCCAGCAAGTGTAAAACACTTTAGAATCTTTGGTAGTAAGTGTTACATAAAGAAACTTAATAAAAATATGGGAAAGTTGGATTCTAGAACTGATGAAGGTATTTTAGTTGGATATTCATGCTCAAGAAAAGATTATAAGTGCTACAATTTCAGATTGAAGAAATTTGTTGAAGCCATAGATGTTAAATTTGATGAATCTTCATTTTTAAAATCCAAAATTGAACAGAAAGATCATCATACATATGAAATATATGACAAACTAAAAATGGAAGAAGAATCAAGTGATATAGAGGAAACTAAATCAGCTAACAATGAAAATATGATTCCTACTTTGGTGTAGGGGTCAACTCCATCTAAGACTCCAAACAAAAGGGTACAAAGAAATCATCCCGAAGAGAAAATCATTGGTGATATATATGTTGGTGTTGAAACTAGAAGCAAAAGGCAAGAATCTAGTTCAAATCATGAACATGTATCATTACTCTCTCTGTTTGAACCCAATAATGTTGAAGAGTCAATCAATGATGAATATTGGATGAAAGCAATGAAAGAAGAGATTAGTCAAATAGAAAAGAATGAGACATGGGAATTGGTTCCTAGACCTTTAAATAAGAATGTTATTGGGGCTAAATGGGTCTTCATAAATAAGTTGGATGAAGCAGGTAAGGTGACTAGAAATAAATTTAGACTAGTTTGTAAAGGGTATGCACAGGTAGAAGGCATAGATTATGGAGAAACTTTTGCTCCTGTTGCAAGAATGGAATCCATTAGGTTGATTTTGGCTTATGCTAGTTCCAAGCACATTAAAGTTTATCAAATGGATGTAAAATCTGCATTTTTAAATGGTGAATTAGAGGAAGAAGTATACATGGAACAACCAGATGGGTTTCAGGTGAAAGATGCAGAAAATCATGTTTACATGTTGAAAAAGGCTTTGTATGGGCTAAAGCAAGCTCTAAGAGCTTGATAGTTGAGGCTTGATAAATACTTAAGGCAACAAGGATACATAAAAGGTAACACTGACAGTAATCTTTATATTAAAGAAGAACATGATAGCTTGGTCATTGTTGAGATTTATGTAGATGATATTATTTTGGGGAGTGATAATGATCAACTTAGCCAATAGTTTGCTGAAAGTATGCAGAATGAGTTTAAGATGTTCATGCTTGGTGAAATGAAATTTTTCTTAGGTTTTCAAATAACACAATCTGATAAAGGTATTTTCATTTCTCAAACTAAATATATCAATGAAATGCTCAAGAAATTTCAAATGAAGGATTGTAAACTAGTTGGCACTACCATGGTTACTGGATGTAAGTTAAGTCAAAATGATGATTCTGAAAATGTTGAGAAGACAATGTATAGATCTATGATTGGCAATATTCTATATGTTACAACTACAAGGCCCGATGTTATGCATGCAGTTTGTCAAGTTGCTATGTTTCAGGCCTCTCCTAAAGCTTCTAATTTACTTGCAGTGAAAAGGATTCTCAGATATCTTAAGGGCACAACAGGGTATGGTTTATGGTATCCTAAGGGTAATCAACTTGATTTTTATGCTTTCACTGATGTTGATTGGGCAGTTTGTATTGATGACAGGAAGAGTACTAGAGGAGCAACATTCTATCTTGGAGGATGTCTGGTGAGTTGGTCTAGCAAGAAACAATCAACAATTTCCCTTTCTACTGCTGAGGCAAAATACATTGCAGCTGCAAATTGTTGCACTTAGGTTCTCTAGATGAAACAAATGTTATCAGAAATACACATTCATTATGATGCTCCCATTCCTATTTTATCTGACAACATCAATGCCATTAGTATCTCTAAAAACCCAGTTATGCATTCCAAAATGAAATGCATTCCTATTAAATTTTATTTTATCCGAGAGAAGGTTTTAAGTAATATCATTAAGCTGGAGTATGTTGGTACGAAAGATCAGATTGTTGATATCTTTACTAAGCCGTTACCTAAAATGCAATTTGAAAGCCTCAGGGATCAGTTGGGGGTTTGCCTTCTGTAATTATCTTTCTCTTTCCTTATACCCAGGATTGCAGGTTTCCATGGTGCATCTTTCAGCTCTGTTATTAGAATTTTGGCCCCTCTATAATACGTTTTCCTGGTTGGTTACAGTTTGCACAAATTCATGTCTTTTTGATAGGGGGAGTTGATGTTGTTTCAGTTGTTTTACAGGTGATCTTTTCTTGGTATTTCTTAGTATTTTTGACAAGAGGAGTATGATTGATACTTTGCCATCGATAACAAAAGGGGGAGAACAGGTTTAAGTTTTCCATCAATGTCAAAGGGGGAGTTTGTTGGCCAGATTGCAGATTTTTCCATTATTGTCATTGATGTCAAACTTCTCATTATTGCATTTATGAGTAAGAGTTTAATTTTCATTAGTTGGACTAGCAACTCACTTAACCCAAAGAACAGGTGGTCAAAGGCTTGGTTAAAAATGAAAGTTATATCACCAAAGATACAACAACTAATGTACACATGTTAAGGAATTTTTCCAGATAAGTAAGACAAAAGTTAATGTTGACAGCTACAACAACTAATGTAAACACTTCTTGAAAAAATTTATGATCTTGGTAAGAGAAAGATAAACACAGAGAGAACAGAGTGTGTTCAAGAACTTGGTGATGGGTTTTTAATTGGAAGAAAAACGTAGAGGTTCATTCACGTTTTTCCCTGGAAGTCTATTGATCATTTGCTGGAATAAAAACGCAGAGGTTCATTCATGTTTTTCCTTGGAAGTCTATTGATCATTTGCTGGAAGAAAAACACAGAGGTTCATTCACATTTTTCCTTGGAAGTATATTGATCATTTGCTGGAATAAAAATCCAGAGGTCCATTCACGTTTTTCCTTGGAAGTCTATTGATCATTTGTTGGAAGAAAAACGCAGAGGTTCATTCACATTTTTCCTGGAAGTCTATTGATCATTTGTTGGAAGCAAAATGCAGAGGTTCATTCACGTTTTTCCTGGACCTCTATTGATTATTTGCTGGAAGGAAAACACAGGGGTAAATGTGTTATAGATCTAGAATAGAGGTATGAAATGCTTGATTGACTAAGAAATTACATCTAAGGTATATGCATTAATTAGTTAAAGGTTGTCTTTTTAACTCAAATATACATTGAGGTCATTATTTATTACAATGAAGTTATCTACATATTTGATTTACAGGTTTATAAAAGAGTAAACATGAACAGATTGAGCTAATTAGTTTTTGGCATTGACAGAGTGTGAACAGAGTTGCATTTGAGTAAGATGTGTGTTGGTTGAAAACAATAACAGGTTTGGAAAAGATGGAATTGTTGATTACAAGTTTGTTTTCACAGAAAGAAATTAACAAAAGGATATTGACAGTTTAAGAACAGTGTTTGAAACAGGTAAAGGAACACAACATATAAGAGAATAGAAGAAGGTAAAGGAACACAACATATAAGAGAATAGGAGAAGGTGAAGGAACACAACATCATCCATAGAGAAACAAAATATACGTGGTTCACCCTCTCCCTAGGGTACGTCCACAGAACTATGTTTCTTGATATTATAGGAAAACATATAGTTCTATATGCGCTCTTAGCTTGCAGATCTCTCTCTATTCTCTCTCTTTCTCTCCCCTCTCCGCACACCCAGCTGCAGGGTTGATCTTCACACCTAGTTGAAGATCTTACAATACTAAAGTGCTCTCACACACAACACCTCTCTCCCTTACAAAAATAGTCACTCTCTCAATCCACAATGACAACAACATCTGCTAATGACCAATACTGAACCCATGACAATAGTAAAAACAACCCA
Organism: Picea engelmannii; assembly: GCA_009831015.1. Classification (NCBI taxonomy): domain Eukaryota; kingdom Viridiplantae; phylum Streptophyta; class Pinopsida; order Pinales; family Pinaceae; genus Picea; species Picea engelmannii. The sequence goes on along the minus strand of ML783360.1, from coordinate 325,873 downwards.
TCCTGGGTCCTCTAAACATTTATTTATACATCACAATGACTCTCAGACAACCTTAGGTCGAAACCTCGGTGTCAAAACCCTAAGTACCAAAACTCTAGGTGTCTAAAACCCTAGGTCAACTTGACCCTCTTTTTTTGGGCTTCACCAACCTGTCTTTCCATATTTCCTGCGAGGTGCTCCAAAGCATCCATTGGTGGATTTTTACTCTTGCTGAGTTGTCCACGATGTATTTTGCTTGTTGATATGTTCTCCTCAATCTTCTCGCCCAATGACTTGTTTTCCATTACTTCACTCCTTCTTTTCTGCTTCTTTGACCACTTTGACCTGATCTCATTCAATGTGCCTTCTGCATAGTTCACACTTCGCCTTTCCTCTGTAATATTCACTTTATTCCATAAACAAGGGCCAACAGTCCCCCAAAACTCACTTGTGACTCATCCCGAGGCACTTCTAGACTGAACCTTCTATTTTACTTCGACTTCAGACTGCACATAACAGTCTGTGATTTCTACTCCATCTCTCCCCATTGTGTGCAGACTGTCTTTTATGTGTTTGGTACCCATTTTCAACTGCACCTGGTACCTAGACCCTTCTCCTTCTTATTTTACTAAGAGTTGCAAGGCAACTAGTTGTCATAGTACAATTTCAACCAGCTCCCATTCACTAAACCTTCCTTCCATTCTCCATTCGAGGTCTTCAACTGTGCATATCATCATTTTGTAACATAGGCTATCTCATATGGCCCTAGCCAATGTGTCATGAACTTCCCTGGATGCTTCATGAACTTGTTATCATATACCAATACCAGATCTCCTTGATTAAAGGCTTTCTTCTTGATGTGTCTGTCATGGTAATCCTTCTCTCGTTCCTTATGTACCTGTTGATGGAATCATGCAATAAATCTGTCTTCCTCTAGTTCTACCAACCACACCAACCTGTTTTGAACAATACCAGTGCCAACCATGTCTGTAAATTCTGCAATTCTTAAGATAGGAACTAAATACTCTAGAGGTACTACTTCTTCTAGACCATAAACCAACTTAAAGGGAGTCTGCATTGTCAGCTTTTTGCAAGTGGTTCTATAGGCCCATAAGACTGTTGGTACTCTCAAATCCGAATCATCTATGTTGACACTGCAAATCTTCATCAGCGTTGTCTCCAAGATCTTATTGAAGGCTTCAACTATACCATTCGCTTGAGGATGGTATGGAGTCCTCTTATAGTGATGAACTTCAAATTCTTCAGTCAAGGATTCAATAGTTTTATTAATAAAATGTGTACCTTGATCACTCATAAGGATCTTTGGGCATCCAAACCTGGTTATGATATCATCAAATATGAATCACGTAGTTGTAGTTCCACTACAGTCCTTAACTGCTCTTGTTTCTACCCACCTGGTCAAATATTTTGTCGCAGTGATTATGTAGCGAGCTCCTGTGCGCTTTCCTGGTGGGTTGATAGGTCCCACAAAATCAATGGTCCATTTCTCAAATGCCTATAAGGTTAGATGAGGTGATAAAGGCATCTCATCCCTTCTGTAAGGATTCCCAACTCTTTGGCATATGTTGCAGGCTCTGTAATATTGCTTAGTGTCTTTGTGTAAAGTGGGCCACCAGAGGCCAGCTCTAAGAATCTCCCGTGCTGTTATTTTTCCTGCGTAGTGTCCTTTTGCAATGCCTTCATGTGCTTCTTCTAGAATCAATGGTATTTCTGCCTCCATAACGCATATCCTCAAAATCTCATCAGGTCCCATCTTATATAGTTGTCCAACTATAAGTGAAAAGTCTGTAGCACAAACTACTAGTTGTTTCTTCTGGATGATTGTATAGTCCCGAGGTGCCATTCCTGTTGATAGGAACTGGACTATCTTGACGAAGTGATCATCAATCTTTCTGATGGCCAACAACTGTGCATCTGGTAGTGTATCCTCCAAGCTAGTAGGTTCCTCTCCATGTTCCAACCTAGACAAGTGATCAGGTCCCTTGTTCATTCTCCCTGGCTTTACCACGATTTCAAAATCATATTCCTGAAATAACAGAAGCCATCCGCATATCCTTCCCCCAAACACTAGCTTTTTAACTATATATTTAAACTTAGAGTGGTCAATGAACATCTTAAAATGTCCTCCCAAAAAGTAGTGATGAAACTTCTGCAGCACATATACCATGGCTAAACCTTCTCTCTCATTGGTAGTGTAATTTATCTCAATTGTAGAGAGATTCCTACTTGCAAAGGCTAATGGATGGTCAATATCTCATGCTCCTTGTTGTGCTAACACTACTCCTAATGCAATAGAGGATGCATCGATGTGCACATGGAATCCCCTACTCCAATATGGGAAAACCATGATAGGCGCAATGATCATTTTTTGTTTTAGTGTGTCAAAGCTCTACTGGCATTCTTCTGTCCATTGAAACTGACAATATTTATTCAACAACTTCTCCATGGGTGTTGTAATCTGTGCATAACCCTTAATGAAATTTCTATAGTATCCAGTATGTCCCAGTGCAGTGCGCAGCTATCTAACTGAAGTAGGAGGGGGTAGATCAATAATGATGGCAATTTTGGAAGGATCTATCGGCAACCCCTGCTTACACACAATATGGTCTAGAAACACTCCAAAGGGTGAAAATAAGATGAACTTATTCAAGTTCATGGAAATCTGACATTGCCTACACTTATCCAACATTATTCTTAAACATTCAATATGATTTTGCAATAAGCTAAAAACAATCCAATCATCAAAATATGCTTCCAAAAATTTATGTAGAAATTCCTTGAATGCTTCGACCACCACCCTAGAAAATATGGTTGGTGCACTATTCAATCCAAAAGGAATCACTGTGTATTGGTAGGATCCTCATTATGTTGCAAATTTGGTCTTATGGCGATCTTCCTTAGCAATCCTGATCTAGTGATAACCTAAAAATCCATTTGTGAAAGAGTAAACTTCCTGTCCTCCCACATTATCTAACACTTCGTCTATAAATGGTGTAGGGAATGGATCATGTAAACTTGCATCATTCAATTTCCTCAATTCTACACAGATTCTGATCTCTCATGTTTTCTTATCCTAAACCACCATAGGGATAATCCATTATGACTCTTCAACAGGTTCTATGATTCCTGCTTCCAGCATTCTGTCTAATTCAATCTTGAATTTTTGTTTATATTTGGGATTCAATCTGTAGGGTCTCTGCTTGACTGGCCTTGCATCTGGTTTGAAGGAAATATTCATTTCTCCCATGGGCCCTTTAATGCCCTTCATGTCAGTGAACTTGGTTGTAAACAAGTCCTGATATTCATGCAAAAATTATGTGATCTTATCAATGGTGGCATCATCCAAGTAATCTCCAACGTTTGTTAGCTTAGGTGCTTGCTCTGTTCCAATGTTAACTTTCTTGATTTTAATTGGTTGTCCAATGAAAGGTAGTTCGACTCACGATCCTTATATATCTCCATGTCCTTTTGTTTCTACAATGTTCACCTTCCTAGGATCATCGTCTTCATCAAAATTGATATTGTAACAACCCTGCAATTTTTGAAGAGGTGCAATCCATTCATTCTCTTCTTGCTCCAGAGGGAGGTTAGGTGCCTCCTCAAATACTTTCTGTCTTAGAACTTATAAAGCTTGATCTATTTTAGGGTATTTACTTTCAAATAAAAATGTAGCTACAAAGTTCTGAGTCATACTATACCAATCTGTAGTGGTGAGGTGCAGTTCTGCTTGAAGATACCAATTGATGTGGGTTGTGTCCAAAGTGTTAATGAATTTATGCACCCGCTGATCTTGAGGAATGATACTCCAGGCTTCCTCACAACTTCACACATGGTCCTTCAGACAACTTTGACCTATGTATCTAACTTCGCACCCTTCTACTTGTTCTGAAAAGTGCACTGTCATCAAAGTGAGACACTGCACCCAGTCTGCCATGTTCTTCTTGTGCGTTCCCCACCATCTCGTTAGCATTGCTTTCAAGGCCTCATCCAGTGCCAACAATATCTGTTGTACTGTTACAATTTATTCAAAATCCACTAAGAAAGTTTCTAAATGATTTAAACCATCAAATGTGGGAAAATGACTAATCTTTGTGCCAATCCAACGAACTTCCCTAGTAAATCTAGCACATATCCTCATAGAAACTTCATACATTTTATTATACCAGTTCTCTAGTGCTTCTTTAGAATCTGATGAACATGCGTTGTCACTTTTCCAACTTAAATTCCCATCAGCTGTAGGATTAATGTAATCATGTTGTCTTGCAGTCAGTTTATATATATTCTCTAGCTTGTATGCACAGTCTTCTTCTTTGATGGGTTCTGTGTATCTGCGACCTTCATCAGGATCAAGAGGTGCAATGACCCTAAGGCCATCACCTTCAAATGTCATTCTTCTTTTCTTTAAGTCAACAATAGTAGAATTATTGAAAGCCCAATCAATTCCTAATAGCGCGGGATAAGGACAACTATCATCAACTATCTCAATCACCTCGAAGTTTGCAAATGCCCTTACCCCGTCGATGTCCACTGGGACATGATCCAGCCTTCCAAAGGGGCTTACTGCTTGCTAATTAGCCATCCTGAGCCTAATAGGGGAGTAAATCAGCTTAGGTTTTCCCATTAGTGCCCAAGTCTGCTTTGTCATAACATTGACTTTTGATCCTAAGTCAAGGACCACATAATCTATATCATAATCTTCAATTTGAGCATTAAGGTGTAGTTCCTTATTTGTCCTTCTCTTTTTGGATACCTAATGTACTGTTCTATTTAGCAGAGGATCTATTCTTCCTATCTCATATTGTCTGATCAAATCTTATAGCTCTTGTACAACTCGTTCATCCTTAATCAATTTCATGCAAGTACATAAAAATTACATAAGCTTGTTTACCTCTTTTCCTTCTTTGGGCAAAGCAGACTGATTGAATGCCATATGCATTCCACATTCTTTCATTTCTGGTTGTGTCTTTGATGAAGAAGCCTGATATCTTCCAAATTATTTTCTTGCCTCTTCAAATGTTTGATTTTCTTTCCTTGGATCGAACACTTGTGTCTTTTCTGCAACTCTTCTAACTCCTGATTCTTCTGTAGTCTTTCCTAGGGTCATTATGTCTTCTCCTGTAAAAACACCTCCTCTGGTGATAAAAACGACTCTAGGATCCTCTCCACGAGGTTTTACTGAGATCAGTTGTACTTGTTGGTTTCCTCCTCGTTTCTCCTGGAGTTTGGCTAACAATGTAGGACACTCTTCAATAACATGTTCAAATGAGTTGCATTAGCCGCAAGTGGTACAAGGGTTCTGACAGTCCCTTTCCAAGTGACTTGGCTATTCCCAGTTATAACAAAAGATCTAACCTTGACCTCGACCCATGCCTCCTCTTCTTCCTCTTCCTCTGAATCCACCGCGGGGGTTGAATTTTCCTCTTCCTGGAGAGTTAAACTGCGTAGTACTTCCCTCTTGCTGCATCTCTCCTTGAATCCTATATGTATCTCTTGTTATTTCATGCAAGATATCATAAGCCCTACAGTCCTTCTCATCATACCCCACATATTTACAGAATGTGCAGTAAAGATTTGTAGGTGTCTGAACATATTTTTTCATGTAATAGCATTCACCAAGGCGATGTCTATTTCTACATACCTCGCACCAAGGTAGAGTGATCTACTTCAAAGGGCTCGGAGCTCCAGAAGAAAAGTATTCATGAAATAAGGCACAATTCTCCTTGTCATGGGCCTTTGAGTTGCATCTGATACACCATATGTCTTCTCTTTTATCTTTTCCCTTGTCTTTCTTCATATCCTCGACCTACAGAGACAAGCTAGTTAGCTGACTCAAAATTTGACTCATACCTGAGTTGGATTCTCCCATAGGGGTTGATTCTAGTTTCATGGTGCTCTCCAATGCATCAGCTTGCGAAGTAACCTTCTGCTGCATCAGAGGAACTCTAATGTGTGGTAAGAGGGAAACAATGAACCATTTCTTGTTTTGTTCATCTGGAATCTAGAAACTCAATCGGCCTGTTAAGGTCTTGAACCTCTAGTCAAACTCCCAAATAAGTTCAGCTACTTTCTTCTTGATTTATTTCAGTTATGTAATGCATTGTGACTCCGACTTGGGTTTCTTGAATTATGCACTCAACGCATTCTTGATCTCGTTCAGTGGTTTAGGCTGTGAAACTCTGTTAACAAATTTCATGTACCATCTCAGTGCGCGGTCTCTTAGGGTAGTACTAAACTGATCTCTCTTAACAACTTTGTCAGTGACTTGCTTAATACTCCATACTGCTTCTCATAGAAACCAGTGTTGATCAGGATCTTCAAATCCGTTTCCCCTAAAGATAGGTAACCTCATTTCATCTGCCATAGATCTTCCTAGGTTTCCCGACTAAGTATGTGTTTAACTACTGGTAACGGTGATCTGAGTGCTCTAATGACTCTGACTAATTTGTTTACTCTGGCTACTTAACATTTCTAAAACAACAAGAGTAGTAATAGTACTTACTTCAACAGTCTATGCAGTTCTTGAAGTTTCTGATTCTTCCCGGTGAGGTTATTCAGTCTTCCCTTCCCCTGTCCTGACAGACTCTGAATGTTCCTCATTCAATAACTCTTCTTCTTCTCCACTTTAGAATCCTTTGTCCTATGCTAGTGGTTCATGGCTCTGCTCAAATAGGTTGACTAGAGGAACCTCTCTGAAGGATCTCCCACTATGCGTATGTCCAACTTTTGCGTCGTTGTCGCTGTCTGATTTATTGAACATTAGTTTGTCAATCTGACCAACTACTGTATCTTCAAGATGTTCTTCTCATGCAATAACATCTTGATCTTCAACTTCAAAAAGTGTAAAAATTTTCCTCTCAACCCCTTAAAGAAATATCTCTCTTCTTTGCTACATGACTCTACTCTGTCAATAGAAAACTCAATAATGTACCCTCCAATGGTGCTATCAAACCAGTGATCTACTTCTCTTGACACGAAGTTATCAACTCCCTTGACCTTCTTGATCAACATTGACATCCATAGCATAGGCGGTCTAGATTTGATCTTAAACTGGGCATCTACTAATCTAGCTAACCACTCATATAGCTCCTTATGAATTCCTCCAAAGAATATTTCATGTATATCGATAAAGATATACTTTCCCAACAAGTCTTATGTACTAAGTTTAGGGTTTTTGTTCTGATCTTCTATGAAGTCCTTTTCTTGTTCTTCTATCCACTTCTGAATCTTTGTCTTCAATGGAAACCACCTTGAAATTCCCTCAAGAAGATCTCGGTCCCATAAACAGAACCATTTGTTGACACAGGGCAGACCCAGGGTTCAACTCTAACAACGCACCAACAAGCCCTAACTACTGGCCCTTTCGGAAACACCTGCGAAGTAGATGCAGTCTCATTTGAAGTAGAAATAGGGGGTTGCAGGACACAGGTGTCTACAACCAGAGGAAATACAAAGTGGATCCAAGGAAACACATACAACAACCTAGTTATTCTTTATCTCCTTTAAGCCTACTGCGCGAACTATATCTCAGATCTAACACAATTATGCAATAATAGAACAACAAAACAATAGAAAAACAGAATAGCAGAAGGTAAAGGAACACAACATCATCCACAGAGACACAAAATATATGTGGTTCACCCTCTCCCTAGGGCTACGTCCACAAAACTATGTTTCTTGATATTATAGGAAAACATGCAGTTCTATCTGCGCTCTTAGCTTGCAAATATCTCTCTCTTCTCTCTCTTTCTCTCCCCTCCCTGCACCCAGCTAGAGATCTTACAATACCAGAGTGCTCTCACACACAACACCTCTCTCCCTTACAAAAATAGTCACTCTCTCAATCCACAATGACAACAACATCTGCTAATGAACAATACTGAACCCATGACCATAGTAACAACAACCCATCCCAGGTCATTTAGACCTTTATTTATACATCACAATGACTCTCAAACAACCTTAGGTCGAAACCTAGGTGTCAAAACCCTAAGTACCAAAACCCTAGGTGTCTAAGACCCTAGGTCAACTTGACCCGCTTTTTTCGGGCTTTGCCAGCCTATCTTTCCATCTTTCCCATGAGGTGCTCCAAAGCATCCATTGGTGGATTTTTCCGCTTGTTGAGTTGACCATGATCTATATTTCTTGCTGATCTATTCTCCTCGATATTCTCATCCAAAAACTTGTTTTCCCTTACTTCACTCCTTCTTTTCTGCTTCTTTGACCACTTCGACCTGATCTCAGTCAATGTGCCTTCTGCACAGTTTGCACTTCGCCTTTCCTCTGTAATCTTCTCTTTCTTCCATAACCAAGGGCCAACACGTCTCCCCTGGGCCTTACCTCCCTAAAAATAAAGAACCTTCCCATTGAGGTGACAGTGGTGGGATTGGTTCAGTTATGCCAGTTTGGCCTACTTTCATTTGTCTATCATCCTAACTATAAACTGGGCGATAACGTGACACATAGCCAGTGATTGTGGAATCATGATCGATACTTCCATGATATATAATACTGATATCAGATATAAGAAAGTATGGATAAGAAAACAGGAAGAATAGGTGAACAAAGACCGGGTACTAGAGATCACAAGATTGGCAATAAAACAAGATGAAGAAAATTTTACAGAGAAAAAGAAAGATGTCAGATACATAAAGGTTTGGAAAATAACTGAAATAAAGGAAGGACAGGTAAATAAGGAACATGTTCAAGAGATTGTACTTTCAGGAATTGTAGTGAAATATGAATCCACAGACAGAAAGAAAGAAGTCAGAGGTCATAGAGATAATGAATCTACCAATGAAGATGATGATGAATCTACCAATAAAGATGATGGTGAATACACATCGAAGAAGGAATTGTTCTGAGCCATCCATCTTAGAGACTCCCAAGTAATATGAATATTAGACAGGGGGAGTCTATGCAATAGTTGTGATAGACCAAATAAATATCATTCAAGCAACTTGTAGAGTTTGAAAAGATAGATTAAGAGAAATTAGTTAGCAGAAGTACAGTTTTATAGAATAATCATGACTTCATGATAGTATATTGATAAATGGGTTAGCATTATGGACAGTTGTGCAAGTAGAGTCTTGGACGGTATGGAAAAAGATGGATTCGTAAGAACACTTAGCATGTTTGGACCGATATATGATAGTGGAAGAGAGCATGGATTGATAGATTGGTTTAGAGAGTGGTTCAAAAACAAAGGAACATTATCATAATGGATGATAATTACACAGGAAATGGCTCAAACAATCCTAATGGATTCCAAATTGACAGATATTTTTTGGACACATGCAGTGTATACATCAATTCACATTCAAAACAGAGTAATGCTTAGAAACAACAATGACAAAACTCCCTACGAACTATGGAAAGGAAGCATAGACAACAACCTCTACATCAAGGTAACTCAAGTTAATATTTTATTAATTGAAATTTATGTTGATGATATTATTTTTGGTAGTGATGATGATAGGTTAATCCAGAAATTTACGAAGGATATGCAGAATGAATTTGAAATGTCATTACTTGAAGAACTATCCTTCTTTCTGGGACTTCAGATATGTCAAAGCAACCAAATAATTTTTATTTCTCAAACCAAGTATATCAGAGAAATGCTAAAGAGGTTCGGAATGAAATATTGCAAACCAGTTATCACTCCCATGCAAACTAGTTGCAAGTTAAGAAAAGATGATGATTCAAAGTCTACAAATCAGAGGAAATACAGTTCAATGATTGGTTGCCTACTATATGTGACAGCATCCATACCAGATGTAATGCAGGCAGTTGGACAGGTGGCACAATTTTAAGCAGCACAAAAGGAATCACATGTATTAGTAGAAAAGAGAATTTTCAGATTTCTCAAAGGAACAGAATAGTTTGGATTATGGTATCCAAAAGGAAAGGATATATCTCTTATTGCCTACACAGATGCAGATTGGGTAGGCTGTATTGATGACCGATGAATCACCAGTGGAGCAATGTTCTACTTGGGTGAGTGTTATCATGGCTAAGAAAGAAACAATCATCAATATCTCTATCTACAATTGAGGCAAAGTATATTGCAACACCAACATGTTGTACACGGGTTCTTTGGATGAAACAAACTTTGACAAATATACAGGTTGAGTATGATGTGCACATTCCAATCAAGTATCAATTTCTATGGGAATAGGTTGCAGAGAATAACATCAAAGTTGAATATGTGGGAACAAAATAACAAGTGGCATACATCTTTACAAAATCGCTTCCATGGGAAGCCCTTGAGTATCTTCACCAGAGACTAGGAGTAATTTCTACTCCAAAATGAATGCTTTTGAATTCTTATCTTATATGTCTTAGATGTACATGAGGAAGCACCATAAATAGGATAAAGGGAGAGAGATTTATCATATGCAAAGGTAAATGCTTGGAGAGAGAGCATAGAGGCATGTTTCCAAGGGGAGCAATTGTCACAAGGGAAGAATGAGCTATATGACTTCAGAGTGATACCCTTTGTCAAAGGGGGAAATATTATTCATATGAAGGGAAAGAGATTAATTAGAGGATTATAAACATAAAAAAATAAAAATCAAAGGCACGTAGACAGGGGGAGCATCCCCAAGGAGAATTCAGTTAGGGGGAGCATCCCCAAAGGGATATACCCTTTGCCATTGATGTCAAAGGGGGAGAGATAGAAACATTGATAAAGAGTATAAAGATGAATGTTATCATGACTAGGTGTTGTCATCAATGCCAAAGGGGGAGATTGTCAGACAATTGGATTAGGTTGATGGATAGTTGGTATGGATTGTTGGTTTTCATTGATGTCAACTATTGGAGAGTGATATTGTAGATTGATTTCAACCCTTAGTGATTGATGTCAACCCCTTAGTGATTGATGTCAACCCTTGGAGAAAGTTCGGTAGCGAATTCTGGTAGCAGAAGGTTTGGGTAATGGACCCAAATTTGTTTGATGTAAATATGCATCATTATTCTCTTTTCATGTTTGATAATAAGTACAAATGGATGAACTCCAAAGTGGTCCCCTTATGGTGAAATCCCTCACGGGAAGACGCTTTGCGCATTGACTTATCCTAGAAGTATGGTTAGAGAACCCATGCTTATTTGTGGAATAATGAGATGAAGGTCAGTGAATTTTTTATTGAAACTATCCTAGATGTATATTTATTCTCATTTCATTTCCGGTGGTATGTGGAACGTCACATAACTCCTCACGGTTAGAGAGTTATGGCCATGAGAAGTTGGAGAACCCAGGTTTGGGTAATGGACCCATGTTTGTTTGATGGATAATGGTATGATTTTTAATATATTTTTAGGTAATACTATTATATATGGATAGTACGTGTCATTCCATTTCTGGTGATATGTGGAACGTCACATAACTCCTCACGGTTTGAGAGTTATGGCCTTATGAAGTTGGAGGACCCTCATATGTCATCTAGAAGCTCCAAAAGGTCAAAGTAGTCAAAGTGGTTTAAGAGATTTTAAAAGGTAAATAATAAAGTG
>ML783360.1:300865-314255 GCA_009831015.1 Picea engelmannii | reverse complement strand
ATAAGGAAAGTGGGCAAAGTGACCTAGAAGATGTTTTTAAGGAAGCTACTTGGAGAGTATAAATAAGAGGCAAGGCTCTCTCATTTAAGATAAAACTTGAGAATATTGAATATCTATAGGTGTCTGAGGTAACCAAAGGATATCTAAGCTGAATTTCTGAGGGAAGGTGAAGAAAATAAGGCCAAAATTCAAGGAATAATAAATTATTTTGATGATGTTTTCTAAGGTATGTTATTTATAGGTCATCTCACCATTTTTGCAATAACTTTTTTTTCTAGATTGATTCATACCGTGAAATTACTATGCCATTGAGGAAACATATCCAAGTATCCATGGTAAACAATTCAGCTTGTGGTTCATTGTATTTTTGGATTTACACTCCGTGGAAAATAGGGTTTGTGGCTAGTCCTGAAAATAATCTAAAACAGGTATTTCGGGTAAAAATGTCATAACTTCTTCATAACAGATCCCAATTTAGTAAGACCAAATCTGTTGGTTAGAGTACAGTATGTAGTATGTTGTGTAATAGTTTCAGATCTATTCAACTAATATTCCGTGTGGGGCATGCTCTACGAGGTCACTCTCTAGAATAAGCCAGAATTCAGCAAGGTATGTCATGTTTGCTATAACTCATTTTTTGAGAGGTTCCAAGTAGTGACACCTGGAAGAATTTCATAAAACACATTGAAGAACATTGTTTATCAGTTTCAGATCTTTATTCATTACAAGTACACATTTATGATTATTTCAATTTAGGGTTGTTGACTAATCCAAAACTAGTCATGTGAGACTAAAGAAAAGTTTGATGAAAATGTTAGTCTCTTGTTGTTAAAGTTAAGGAAGGTTTGCAGGTATGTGATCATATACACTAGGTCTATTACAGAGTTAAAAATCATATTTGGATGATGAAATTGATGAGGGATTTTGGTTAAGATACATGTTGGGTACATGGTTGAGACAAGTAGTTGATGAGTTGGTACATACATGACATGTATAGTTGATGATGTTGGTACATATTGATGAGTCATAGTTGATGAGTAGTTGATACATGATTGGTACATACTTGGTACATGGTTGGAGGCACTTGTTAGTAGTATTGTTGACACATGGTTTATGGATGATGTAGCATACTTGTATTATTAGAAGCACATATTGATCTTGGTGATGATTATGAGTTGTTGTGTTATGCTTGGTTGATGCACGTCTTTGAGAGTTGTCTTGGTGATTAATCTTGGTGAGTAGATCTGATTTGGTTGATAAGATTGATGAGACAGGTTGTTGTGATAGGGTTTTTGGACAAGTTGTTGTGACAGGTTGTTGCGACAGGTTATTTGTACAGGTTTGTTGCATGGTTGATGCACTTGTTCATGGTATAGGTTGAGGTATAGGTTGGTGCATGGTTGATGCACTTGTTTATGACACATGTTGATTACAGGTTGTTTGGTACAGGTTGGTGCATGGTTGATGCATTTGTTTATGGTACAGGTTGATTCATGGTTGATGCATGGTTCAGGTTATTGGTACAGGTTATTTGGTGTAGGTTGATTGGTACATGTTTACAATAGTATATCTCATAGTGATAATGTGACAATGGTTCCATCATTCTACTTATACGCCAGGGAGGTTGGACGAGGAAAGGATAGGTGATCATAGTCATGTTTCAGTTGTAGCTGGAGAACATAGGGGGTTGTAGCCTCCTTCTATTTGTAGCCATAGAATTGGGGAGTTGGAGCTTCTCTCAGGTTGTAGCCTAAGAAACTAGGGGGTTGGAGCCTCCTTCCAGTTGCAGCTGGAATGTTAGGATATTTAGACACTTAGGAGTTAATTAGGATCTACTTGGTCTATTGTGTCGTTAGGTAAAAGTTTGTTTTCTAGTGTGTTTCTTTAGTATGCATTAGTATGCCTTTGTAGTTAGGAAATCCGATGGTCACGATATGTTCCCGACATAGAGTGATCCAACGATTCATACTCTTCTCGATATTAACGACCATTGATCCATGGACTAACACCTGATTGGTCCATGATATCTATTTAAAGAGCATGGAGGGTCATTTTCTGATGATCAATTGTGAGAAACTCTCTTGTAAAATCTCTCTATAATATTTTTATTTGCATTAATAAACTGCTCCAAGTGGTCGCATTGGTTGGGACCGTGGATGTTTCCCTGTAGGTGTTTTACCATGTGAAAACATCAGTGTGTTGATCTTTGATCTATTTATGTGAGTGGTTACAGAAGGTGTTCATCCTCTTTTGGAATACCTGTGTTTTCGAACATGGTATCAGAGCCTGTTTGAAGACCCGTTCCTGTTGTAGATCGTGATCGTGAAGCCGAGTTGACTCATCTCCATTTTCTATAATTTACATACATTTTTGGGCTAAGAGGACTATTCCATTGTGTCCAGAGCACTTGTTTCATTCAGGAACACTTTTTGTTTCACTCCAAAAGGTTTTCGTTTTCCCAGGATATGACCATTACAGTCAGATCCGAAGGTATAAAGTTTGAATATGCATTTTTTTAATTTTTTGCAGAGAAATATTTTGGTTTTATTTCGGTTTTGTATTTTTTAATTCTAGGTTGCTAATCTTTTAGATCTGCATATGATCTTTTCCCCGTGCCCTGTTCGATCTCGGCAAATCAGAAACAGATAGGAAAAAGTGCATCTTCCAGGTAAGCTAATCGAGATCTAACACTTGTTGTCATCGAGAAGCGAAATTTTTTTCTTGTGTGAAAAGAGTTTTTTTTTAGCACACTTTCCAAGGCCGTCTTCAACAACAACAACAATCCTCCTTTTGAACATTACAATATGTTTTTCTAGACTATTTGGTTAAAAGTTGCCTTATCAATTGAGAGGTCTTGAGTTTCAAGTTTCTCTTTTGTTACTTTTTTTTGAAAAAGTTCATGCTAAAATTGTAAAGTGTATTTCACTTCAAGTATAAAAGTGAATCACTATAAGTAGCTTTAATAATTTATTTTAGAGTTATTTATTTTGCATGCTCTTTTGTTTGTAACAGTGAGCCCCACTTCTCTTTATAAAGGTGGGTCACTTCATAAAGCAACTTACACTACCACGTGGTCCTTTGGTTACCGTTTATGCCTTTTTTTTTAAAAGGTAAAACTCTCACATCCGAAGTCCGATTTCAGTGCTGTTTTTTTTTTAAACCGCATAGGTTTTCGAGCTCCTTCCATTCAGATCATCATTTTCAGTTTTTAAATCTATATTATCTGCATATTTAATATGGATTCTACAGGTAATCTCTTACTTACCAGCACCAACTACTTCTAATGGAAATCCCATATGGAGGATTTATTAAGAAGTAAAGGCTTGTACCAGATTACCTTGGGAAAGGAAACAACACCCAATGATGTTGATAAGAAATCCAAATGGGATAATAGGAATGACGAAGCACCTGGATTAATCAGAATGTCCATCTCTCCTGATTTAAGGTTCTGCCTTCAATCAATTGATAAACCAAAAGAAGCTTGGGAAAAGATTGAATCTATGTTTGGTAAACACCATATTATTCGAGCACAACAGTTAGAAAATCAATTACTAACTTTAAGTCCAAGCGATTTTTCTTGCATTGAAGACTATCTATCTAAGTTTAAAACACTCAGAACTTTATGTGAAAAATGTAAGATAAAGATAGACGAAGATCGTTGCATCTATATCATTCTTTCTAAGATAGGTAGTGCATATTCTATGTTTGCATCTACCTTTTATGCCATGCAAGAGGCTCCAGGGGCAGCTTATCAAAAACCTAGTCTTGAGAACTTTTGTGATGATTTGATTAGAGAGCAAGATAATCTAGTACAACTTGGAGTGATCAACACTGCAGGTACCTCCACCAAAGCCTTAGTTGTCCATCAGAAAGATAAACCCAAGAATCCCAAGAAGCAGCATCCTTGCCACAACAACAAGCAATATAAGGGTCCCAAACCCACTCAGACAACTTTTGCTCCTAATGGATACAAAGGAGCAAAATATAAAAATAAGAATACTAATAGACATTGCAACTTTTGTGATAAAGATGGTCATGATGAGTCCAAATGTTTCAAGAAGATGGCATCTTTAGAAGTAGCAATGAAGAAGCACAAAATCAGTATTGATCCTACTTCTTCTTCTTCTCATGGACATGCACTTTCTGCTTCTGGTTTCTCCTTCAATACAAATTCTACTTCTACTTCTACTTCTGATGAGTGGCTTATTGATTCTAGAGCATCCTATCATATGGCTAAGGATAGAGCCATATTTTCTACTCTAAATGAATGTAACACCAAGAAAACATTTGTTGGTGATGATAGATCTCTTAGTGTTGAAGGATCTGGAATAGTTCAAGTAGAAAATGGTCATTTCAATGATGTATTATGTGTTCCAAGTCTTTCTTGTAACCTTCTATCCGTATATCAAATCACTCATTCAGGTGAAGGTAAAATTGTAGATTTTTCACCTCACCAAGTTGTAATCAAGGATCTAAAAGATCATAAGCATGTTCTTGCAACTGGAAGTGTTGATGATATTACCAGGTTGTACAAATTTGACAACTTTGGGTCATCATCTTTTTCATCAGTTTTTGTTGCTTATAGCGATGACTTGAGCAAACTTTGGCATGAGCGGTTTGATCATATAAACTATCGCTCATTGCAACAACTATGTAATCAACAGATGGTGACTGGTCTTCCTCTTGTTTCATGCAGAGATGGTGTTTGTGTCGGTTGTGTTCTCGACAAACATCATCGGGACAGTTTTGAGAAACGTGCCTCTAGGCACGCCTCGGGTACTTTGCAACTTGTTCACAGTGATTTGTCTGGTCCACTTTCTTCTCCTTCTTTTTTTGGGTGCAAGTATTTCTTAACTTTCATTGATGACTTTTCTAGACGTACTTGGGTTTACTTCTTAAAACTTAAGAGAAAAGTTTTTGACAAGTTTTTATCCTACAAGGCCCTTGTAGAAAAGAAATCTGGACATCAAATTCAAAGGTTAAGAATAGATAATGGAGGCAAATATGTGAACAGTAATTTTACAAGTTACTGCACTACACAGGGAATCCAAATGCAACACATTGTTCCATATACACCAGAACAAAATGGTGTTGTTGAGAGAAAGAATCGCACATTAAAAGAAATGGCTAATTGTATGATCCAATCTAAGGGATTAAGTCTAAAGTATTGGGTGGAAGCCATCAACTGTGCAAATTACATAGTAAATCACACTCCCACAAAGGCTCTTAAAAATATAACACCGGAATAATCTTGCACTAAAATTAAAATAGATGTAAGTCACTTCCGTGTATTTGGCAGTATAGCATGGGCTCACATTCCCGATGAGAAAAGGAAAGCATTGCAGCCTAAAAGTGAGAAGTGTGTATTTGTTGGTTATTCTGAATATGTCAAAGGTTATAGACTTCTTCAATCACATTGTAATGAAATTATTATTAGAAGAGATGTTAAATTTGATGAAAATCTCTTGGCCTGCGAGCCTAATTCGACATTTGTGCCTTCTTTGGCTTGTGAGCCTAATTCGACAGTTGTGCCTTCTTCAGCCTGTGATCCATCTTCATTGTTTGTGCCTTCTTCTGATCTGGTTTCTTCTTCAAATGATGACAGTGAGGATGAAAATCCACCTCTGCCTACTCACCCTCCTCCAGATCAGTCCTTTGAACCTGAACCAGTACAAGCTCCACTGCTTCCTAGATGGGTCCTTTCAAAACGAGAAGCAACTAGTGATCTTGTCGGTGATCCTTCGGATCAACATTGGACATGTTCACAGTTCCATCAAGCCTCTTCTCTTTTGGCTCAATTTTTAGAAACTCATGATCTAGAAACATTTGCAGAAGCTTCATGTCATCCAGATTCGGATACAACAATGAATGAAGAGTATCGCTCTTTAATGGAAAATGATACCTGGGATCTTGTACTTCTTCCAAAAGGAAGAAAACTTGTTAGATGCAAATGGGTCTACAAAACTAAGTATCCATCATATGGAAGTGTTGAAAGACACAAGGCTTGGTTAGTTGCCAAAGGATTTTCCAAAGTTGAAGGAATTGACTATAATGAAACCTTTGTCCCTGTAGCAAAAATGAATTCCATCTGCCTTTTTATTTCCCTTGTTGCCTCACATAAATGGGAGGTCCATCAGATGGATGTTAAATATGCCTTCTTGCA
Source organism: Picea engelmannii (assembly GCA_009831015.1). Classification (NCBI taxonomy): domain Eukaryota; kingdom Viridiplantae; phylum Streptophyta; class Pinopsida; order Pinales; family Pinaceae; genus Picea; species Picea engelmannii. The sequence goes on along the minus strand of ML783360.1, from coordinate 308,092 downwards.
CGAAGATTTGTAAGAAGAAATATACATAGATCAACCTCTTGGCTATGTCCACAATGACTCTAGCCTTGTTTTTCACCTCAAGAAATCTCTTTGTGGTCTCAAGCAAGCTCCCTGAGCTTGGTATGCCAAAATGGACAACTTTCTTATTGCCACTAGATTCACTAGATGCCATTCTGATCCTAATGTCTATACCAAGAAAGTAGGAAGCCATCTCATAATCCTTTTCCTTTATGTTGATGACCTTATCCTTACTGGTAGTGACTCAAAACTTTTAAACCATGTGAAAATCAGCCTTAAGAAGAAATTTGAAATGACAGACTTAGGCTTTTTGCACTATTTCCCTGGCCTCCAATTTTTACAAACCATTGAAGGAATTTTTCTTTCCCAGTCTAAGTATGCTTGTGACCTTATTCGTCACGTTCACATGTACAATTGTAAACCAACCCCTTCTCCCTTTTAGTCTGGAGTCAAGCTTATTTCCACCTGTACTTCTCCTGAAGTTTATGTACCGTCAGTTAGTTGGTAGCCTCTTATACTTGGTTCATACCCGTCCTGATATTTCCCTTGTTGTTGGTCTTGTTGCCCGGTATATGAAAATTCCACATGAAAGCCATTGGAAAATAGATAAAAGGATACTTCGCTATGTTCGTGGTACAGTTCAGTTCAGGATACATTACAGTTCAGGGGGGGCTCCTATATTGGTTGGTTTCATTGATTCAGATTGGGTTGATGACCCTGATGATTAGAAGTCTACTGCAGGTTATGTTTTCAGCCTTGGTTCTGGACCTGTCACTTGGGCCTGTAAGAAACAACAGTCTATTGCACTTTCTTCGGTAGAAGCAGAGTATCGAGTAGCAGTAAATGCAAGTAGGAAGCCCTATGGCTTCAACAGATCCTTTTAGAGTTTGGATTCTAGCACCAGCATCCGACCAGCCTTTGGTGTGACAATCAGAGTGCCATCAAGATCGCCAAAGACCCAGTTCAACATCAGCGTAGAAAACACATCAAGCTACACATGCACTTCATTAGAAACATCATTCATGATCAAGTTATTGAAGTTTTCTTTTTCCCTACAGAAGATCAAGTTGTAGACATTTTCACAAAGTCTCTTATAGAAGCGAAGTTTTCCAAACTTCGATCTATGTTAGGAGTTTAGGAAGTTGTCATTAAGGGGGGATAGGCTCTAATACCTCCTTCCTTCTCCTATTGTGTCACTATTGTAAATCCTTCAATCCTATCCCAAGTTGTTCTTAAGGGGGGATGTTAGGATATTTAGACACTTAGGAGTTAGTTAAGATCTACTTGTTCTATTGTGTCGTTAGGTAAAAGTGTGTTTTCTAGTGTGTTTCTTTAGTATGCATTAGTATGCATTTGTAGTTAGGAAATCCAATGGTCATGATATGTTCTTGACATAGAGTGATCTAACGATTCATACTCTCGTCAATCTTAACAACCATTGATCCGTGGCTTAACACCCGATTGGTCCATGATCTCTATTTAAAGAGCATGGAGGGTCATTTTTCGATGATCGATTGTGAGAAACTCTCTTGTAAAATATCACTGTAATCTTTTTCTTTGCATTAATAAACTGCTCCAAGTGGTTGTGTTGGTTGGGGCCATGGATGTTTCCCCATAGGGGTTTTACCACGTGAAAACATCGTTGTGTTGATCTTTGATCTGGTTATGTGAGTGGTTACTGAAGGTGTTCGTTCTCTGTTGGAATACTTGTGTTGTCGAACATGGAAAACAAAGGAAGTTGGTGCTTCCAATGAATGTAATTCTTCAAGACATATAAGAAAAAACATTATGTGGTTTTCTCTTGCTTTGGGTTTCCACGTAAAACACTGGTGTACTGTGTATGTGTATGATTGTTCATTTGTTCATTGCTTATTTACTATGTAGATATTGGATGATAATGATACATTGATATAATACTTGGATTATATGGTTAAAAAATATTAAATTGCTCTATTACTTATTCACCACCCCTCTCAGTAATCCAACACTAGAGAGTAACTTCCCAAGTGTTGTTCTCAGTGACACTTTAACAGTCAGGCGGTCGATTGGTTTATCTATAGAGGGCTTCAAGATGCATAGGCCAATCTGTATACAAGTGTTGTCTGATGCACTACCACTCAAAGGGGTACCAACAAGGGTTACAAGGGTGGCCAATAGATCTGCGCTTAAAAACCACTTGTATTTCTTGCGTGTATGACTCCCTGACCACGGGTTTATGCACATAACGAAAAATCTATGTAGCTTAAAGACGTCGGAACACATCTCTACCATGAAATTTTTTTATCCCACAAGTATTACCCTGGAAAGAGCTCTGATACCACTTGCAATATTCCCGATACAATATATTATGCATAACAAAAAATATCTAACAAGAAATGACAAAATAATAATCTTATATCCAGAAAAATATTAGAAGAACACCAGAATAACACTAGAATAATCACCGGGAAGAGAAACTTTATTATGATAGCAATGTTTACTTGCCTCTTCGAGGGGGAAACCTCCAACAGAGCAGAGGTCTATTACAATAATCTCCAAGAAAAAATATACAATACCTCCTACTCTTATTTATACTAGTTCTACCTTCTAAGGAAACTTTTAGAGGAAGATCTTTCTAGAAGCAAAAGATTCTATTAGGTCTTCTTACATTGACTTATTCTTCTTTATTTATTAGGCCTTATTAATTATTGTCGGCCTTTATTAAATAGAAAACATATTTTATTAACTAATGGCCCATGGAAAGGGGTTAGGATCAGATCATAACACTTTGACTAGTCTTCCCTTGGTTTGTCTAGTCCTTGAGTCTTGTTTGATGCTTGATTTTGAACTATCCCCCTTCCCTTTGCTTCATTGATAAGTTTACAGAGTCATTAATCTAGTATATGTTGATTCTAGGTAGTTTTTTGTGTGTTTCTCAATATTTCCAGGCATCAACGCTCCCCCAAAGTGGTTTACATAGTGTTAACGCTCCCCCCTAGTGGTTTATAGAGAAATAGAAATTCTCCCTTATAGGATTTTGGGGAGCATTGACCCCTCATAAACTCCCTATCTCCCTTGTTACAGGAGCGTTGATCTCCTATTTTTCTTGGTTTCAAGATTTTTTGCCATGTTTTTCTCAGTGCTCTAATTGGAGGCTTTGTCCCAAAGTCCTATATGTTTGTTTTTTACTTTTTTTGTCCAAGAGATTGGTGTTTATCACTTATTTTACCTCCCTTGAGTTTGGAAATTCTTTAATTTATGAAATTGTATGAAATCCTTGGGTTAACAAGATCCCTTGGTATAGCCTGCCTTCCAGTAGTCTAATATTCATCCTGAAAGTCTTCAGACTTATAATTAACTTGATTTTTTGTGAATTTTTTGTTAACTTGAAATTACAAAGGTTGATTTTATCCCTACTTTATGATGAAAGCAACAATTGAAAGGATAGTGTAAGGATAGTGTAAGTGGTACCAACAACTGAAAGCAAGCATTCATCCCTACTTTATGACCTTTCCGGTAAGTAAACATTCGTGAATTAAATGGGTTAAGACCTATAATGGACGTAGAGTCGTTCAAGTCCTGAAGTGGTGAAATCCCACCAACAGCCAGATCTAAGGGGATTAATTCAAAGACATTGTGGACTGTTGATCAAGGGTCTGTTGGGAACCTTTCTCGACCATTCAATCGGCTAGTGGGAGACAACGTCGACACTTCGCTGAAGTCTTACTTAAGGATTCCAGAACTTCGGAACTCTAGGAGATGCGAGGATATAGGATGGTGTGTTAAACGCCAAAGCGTCGAAGCACCGAAATCCCTGTGCATAGTGTTCAACCTCAGTTGGTCAGGGTATGTACGCCATGATGATGTGGCATCATGGGATTGGTTGTGAATTAAGTGTGGGACCCCCCCCCTCCTTGTCAAGTTTAAGCTATGTGTTAAGCATAGATGAATCTTAGCCATCAGATCTAAGGGTGGATATAATATCCACCATAGATTCTTGAGTGGAAAGAATCCTTCAAACTTCATAACTCCGAGGAAGTTTGTAGACGTGTACAAGAATATCGAAGGGATCAAAGGCTCGATATTCATGAAGACTGAGAGATATTCCCTGCAACCAGTAGCCATGGCATCGTCAGGGGATGATGGCCAAGGTCACAACCATGCCATGTCAAATGGCGTGAGAGAGGTGAAGCTAGGTGGATACCATGTGGTGAAGGGGATGGCCATTGGCCAAAGACGCCCCAAAAAGCTTCGGAAGGTTATAACTTTCAAAACAGAGCTCGATTTTGGATGAGTTTATAGTTGTTGGAAATCTCTCAAAGAGAAGAAGGCAATGGTGCCCTTATTCACGAAACTCAGAGAAGCTGTAGGAAGGTGAAAAATTTATACCCCATCAATTAAAAGGGTACTTAGGGGTTGGGTGTGTGACATTTTGTGTGTAATATTTGTTATGTTTCATCCTCTCACATACTAGGCTATCTTTTATAACCTTCAGTTTACTCTAACTCCAAAACCCTAGATCTCCAAAGTGAGCAATGACTGAGATCTAATCTTGTGTTATATTTAGATTTAACGGCTAGGAATTGATTTAATTACTAATTCCAAGAGTCTTTAAGCACCAAATTCAAACATCGAGTGGTATCTCTTGTCCATAAGAATAATATCTCACTTTTATGTTAAACATACTAGCATGATTTAGCTCAAATCAATTTCTTATAAGAGTTGATTTCACACTCATGTTGTGCATTTCTACTATTGTACCTAGAAGTCCCATGTTTGAACTATTCATGGTCACTAGTTGGTTTGACATTACTAAAATTGTTTTTATCTTATTTTATCTTAACTTAACATGGCTATTTACAAAAAAATCAATGTTGATGAAGTCCTCATAATAGAAATTTTCCAAATTTACTGAAATATGTGTTACATACCTGGAATCCAACATTTGAAGTTGATCCTAATTAAGAACTCTTGCTCCAGAAATCTTGCACAACAATCTCCTTAAACTCATACAAACAAAGAGACAAGCCACTTGCAAATAGGTAGGTATATGTTAACTAACTAAACATGATCATTCCAATTTTCATAATAGATTCAAAACAAGATACAAATAGTCTCATTGAAAGCGTGAATCAACAAATAGAACTAGACGAGAACAAGATATATTTCATTAATAACATCATAGAAGTTGGTTACAAGTTGTAACTACTACGTCATGGTCCCGAAACTAGGCTCCAAGTTCCTCCACCCAAGGTCAGAGATGTACTAAAGTACGTCCAATACTCTACACTCTAACAGGTCCAAAGAAGACAAAGGATTTCTTCTTGACAAGATAAGAAGAATGCAAATTATAGAAACAAGGGTTTCCAAGCAGAGGGGACAATATTAGATGCTTGGGGAAATAGAGGCTTGCATGAAAATGATGAAAATTCCAACATAAGGATGCATTTCTTCGTTCTATTTTTCCTCCACCCCAAGACTCTATTTTATACTCCATTTTTTATTGTTGGAGTCATTATGTGTGGGCTAAAGGAAGTTAGAAAACTGATGAATCTATTAACTCCACCCAAAATGTCAGGAATTATAATTGTTTTAAGCCAAAATAACATGTATGTGGGTTGCTAACTAGAAACTAGCATATGTACATGGGATACCTTTAAGAGAGTCATGTACATCTATAAAAATGGAGTTTTTAAAGATATTTTAAGGAGGAAAAAGGAGATTTTTCTCCTACAAGTAGGGAAATGGATGTAACTGAGTCCAATGAGTCATCATGAGCATATGCGGTGTAAAATGATGCTATAACATATTCCCCCTAATGTCTGAGGTCAGAAGAGAAACTGATGGCTAAAATACATTACATAAATCATGAGATAGTGGAGAAGTCATTGGGTAAGAGTAGTTCAAGACCAATCCCAGAATAGTACCTACAACAGAAACAAGTAAGATACTCTCTTCTCAAGTCAAGTATTCCCATGCTTGAGGATGATGTAAGCATGGCCACCAAATCCTAAAGCCATACTAATAATCCATAATGATGAGGTAAAGACTCATAAGGTTGTGCTCTATTCAAGGGAGACATAAGTAGCTGCCATATAAAGAACATGACTCATTCCCATCCTTTTTTTTTTCTTTTTTTTTACTTTTTCATATTATAAATCCTGAAAAGGAATAAAAGAATGCTATAATACAATGGAGGAAATGAGCATCGCCAGCGAGTAAACTAGTTCCAAGTGCAAGGAACATACCTATTCTCAATGCAAGAAAACATGTGTAGGATATGGATGATCGGGAGAATCATCAAACATTAAGAGAAATGATTTTCTATTGCAGATAATGATTGAGACCAATATTATATAATTGGATTACTACATTGTTGACATGCATGAAAGCCCATTTAACAGGATGCAAGTAAGGCAAACTAAAAAAATTTGGTTATGGAAGCCTCATGTGTAGCTTCTTCTTTGAGAGGATTCTCATGATGAGTACTCTTAGAGTGGACATCCATCCTCATTGTATCCAATATGGTGCAATGGAGAGGTGGACAGAGATTTTTTCAAGGCTAGGAGGAGGACAACTAGGTGATCCTTGGGATGATGCATTTTTCGCTTGGTGGTCACGCTAAGTGGTAGCGATAGAGGATTATCCCTATGCAGAGATAGACTAATGGAATGATCCATAGATGCATATCCCTCCTGGGAGTTCCTACGGAGACATTGGAAAGAAAAAAAATTATGATTATTTGATTTTTATATTTGAAAAGATATAAAGAAACAATTTTTTTTTACATGGATCATATAAATAATGTGATTGTTTCATTGTGTAGATGTGGGACCGAGACGTTTAGAGGGGTTTCCTTTGCATGGGAGATTAGGTTGGGATGGAAAACCATGGGGATATGTCGATCAAGTATTGTATAATGTACATTGGAACCTGGACAGATTAGTACACTTAATGCCCATGATATAGATCAAGGATTTACTGGAACGTGTGCAACGACATGTAGTTGGAGTGCCACAGGCATGGGTATGACTTTTTTGGTATCTCTCCCATGTAGTGGTATACTATGAGTGACATGAAGATGGGAGGGATGGCCCCTCAGGACCATGAGGAGGAGATATTTTTATTTTTTTGTTATCGGTCCCTATAAAGGAAAATCAAGGCCGAAAATCCTTTTTTTTTGTGATGATCCAAATTTTTGTATGAACATTGATGATGATGATGATGATG
>ML783360.1:282999-293228 GCA_009831015.1 Picea engelmannii | reverse complement strand
ATAAGAAGATCCATCCACATAGTGGAAAAGGGTCGTAGCAGAATCTGGAAGGAATAATACCACTGTAGAATATGCAGACTGAACACTGGTAACTAGCTCTTGATGTGGGACATTGATGTTCTCTACAGAAGGTGGAGTAGAGTGATCAAATAAAATATGGAAGTGGTTGTCATCCCAGAAATAACAACTATCCATATACCAATCATCACAATCGGCCTCAAAATCATACCAAGCATATATTTCTTTATTATATTCAGCCTTGAGGCCCTCCATAAGAAATCTCTCCTACATGTCATTCAATGAATCTTGAATACTACAAAAACTATCATTGAGGCCATGTGTGAGGCTGTCTGTGAGACTATGTGTGAGTTTGTCTGTGAGGCTATGTGCAAATGCATCCAATCTGTCATCCAATTGGGCTTTGAATGATTCAAGAATTTCTTTCAAGGTTTGAGATGAAATAGCCATCTGAGAACCCTATGAACTCTTCGGTCCTACATCCATCATGGAAAAACTCAAAAAATAGACCCAAGAGGTTTCGGCAGAAAATTGCGGCGTTTTTTGGAAAAACCCTAAAAAACTGTTGAACTTGAAATGCTCATAACTTCACTTCCCGAACTCCGTTTCAGCTGATTTTTTTTTTGAAATTGGGTAAAATTGTGAGAAGAACTCAGATCTGTAATTTATTTGGGAAAATTCATCCTCCAAATGCTACATAAATAAAAACAAATTGCGTCGCCGTCCACAGAAAAAACCCCGAAAATTTGTAGATTTTAAAACCTCAATATCTTGACCTTCCGGACTCCGTTTCGGACGATTTTTTTTTTTAACTTGGGTGTTTTTCTGAGAGGAATTCAGATATACAACCCTTTTCTGAAAATTTTCCACATAAATATACTAAAAATGTCTATAATGTCGGGGCCCTCTTTTTTCTTCTTCGAAAAAAAAAAAAAATCTGCAAAAATAAAAATAGTTGCCCACAACTCCGGCCCTGGAAAGCGCTCTGATACCAATTGTTAAGAACCAATACCAGATCTGAAGATATAATCACCACAAATATTGAATACACAATAGATCCACAAATCAAGATAGAAGAAACCACACTTTATTATTACCAAACCCTTAAGGTAGGGCAACACCATACAATGGATCCTATTATGGAAGGGATCCTCTCCTGTTCACTTGCCTCTTCGAGGGGGCATCCTCCTATTGAGCTCCCGCTCCAAACACAATACTTATCTTCACATCTCATTACATTGCTTGAACCCCTTTATATAGTGCTACCATCACCTAAGAACATTCTAGAGGAGGAATCTTCTAGAAGTAGAACCTTCTAAAAAGTCCTCTTACATTTATTATATCTAACTACCGTAGTGGGCCTTATTTAATAATATAGTGGACCTAGTCCACCTTACATTGAATGACCTCCACTATTATCACTATGGGCCCTCTGGGCCCCCCCACTACCTCTCTAGCTACCTTACATCATATATTGGCTGACTGTTTCTTAAGTCAACATTATTTGATGTAGAAATATTCTCTTCTCCATCTGCGTACTTATCAAAAATATATGAATAGAAAACCTTTGTATCTTGCAAAGAAAGACAAGAAATCTTCATATCCTTCGTTCCAATCACATGTGAAAACATATCGTAGGCAACCTCTTGAAAAAGTTTAGAAAAATATTCTTCTCTAACTATTTCTTGATGCAAATCAAAGGCAGCAGGTGCAACAGAGATAGGGTCTGATGCATCTATAGATATGAAATTCTTATTTGTATCATGAAGATCTTCCTTAACAATATAATTTTCACCTTGACAAACAGAAGAAAAGACTACTTCCTGTTGAACTTGCTTCTCGAATTCATCACAACAATCTTCAAAGAGACTTTCAACTGGAAATTCATCTTTACAAAACAAATGGAAAGCATAATGAAAACTTGCCAATGAGTGAATGCTTGAAGCTGGAAGATATCTGCACCAATTAAGGGAAATCCCCTCTAAAGAATACCTGAAAAGCTTAATTTGAACGTCCTCATGTACAATTCCAAGACGATGAATAAAATCATGAAAATCCAGCAAGTGTTCAGCTGGCACTTCCCACTCTTCTCCTCAAAATCTGGGAATACTACATTCCCATTCATCTCTACTAGGTATTGGATGAGGGTAACCAGAAATACTTGAGAAATTGCAAAATGCATACCTCTTGTTCATTTCATACCAGTGGAGTCGCCAACAGATTTCAGAATGATGGAATCGCCACTGAATTTGTCCTTCATGGAGTCACTAGATAGATGATTACAACCGAATATATGTCCAGACTTTGTCTATCATCAAAGATGGATCTTGTCGTCTCCCAAGGAAGATGAGATTCAATGACGCAACGATACCAATTTGTTATCACTCCAAGAAACTCTTTGAGGCTGTGGATCAAAGATGCTTGGTAACTTAAGGTAAACTTGTTCTTGTATTTTGTATGTGTGGATCAATGGGCTAAATCAATTACAGTATGGTATTCAGACAGTCAAAATGAGAATCAAATGAACCAGTGCTCTCAAGGATCAATAATAAGATGATAGCTTTAAACTGGGTGAGAAAGTAGTGTTTATAAACCAGATACAAAATGTAGCGTTTAATAAACAATGATAAGCAACTATTAATCAAGTTATGAACTGATTGATGAGATGACAATCATTCTGCAGTTAAAACAACTCGAATAAGAGTACAGAAGGAAAGATGAGAATATGATATCAATAGAGAGAGAAAACTGTGATTTGTATTATCATATCAAAAATCTTGTTTACAATTTAGTGTATTTATGCATCCAGAATCGAACCCTTACTTCATCTGAAGTTCTTGTCTTTATATCCTTTACAAAATAACTAAGATCCTATAAAGGAGGATCGAATTTACTTGAAATAGACAGTCAAAACTGACACAAGAAAATAGGAAGAGATCCTAAAAACTAGGTCAATTCTTCATCTTTGATGATCTTCATATCCTTCAAACTTTGAAAAGTGTAGAAAGCCTTCCAAGGCTGTTGAATATCCATAGAAGATAAGATAAGTCAAATTTTCCACTTTTAGCAAAAAATTGTTTCTGTGCCTAGAAAATAGGTGGCTAATTCCACTTTTACACCTTGCTAAACACCTCAAACATCGTAACAGAACCTTAAATATGATGTGTTTAATTATTGTCCATCCTTTGAAACCCTCCTCCAGGCGTTTGATTAAGAAAAACTTGGATTTGGGCGAAAATACGACTTCTCTGCCATGTCTGCAGTTTCACCAGCTCTTCTGCCTTGAAATTTGCTAGCTAGCCGGTGAAAGCTCTGCTTTTCAACGGCTAATTGTTTGTAGATGTGCTTCCTGTGCCAGTGAAAACTTTTTATTATCAACAAGTGTTGTGATTTTCTTATAGTTAAATTGGAATTTCTTTCCTATTAAAATATAGTTGCTCTCTCGACATCCAATCCCACATATGGATCAAAGAGTTCTCTCGATTTGATGACCTCCTCTACAAACAAATTGTTGTTGCACATATGGACGAGTATCAAAACCAGAGATAGTCACAAAAGGAAACTTATCGGGATTGTATCCAACCCTCTTCAAATAAGAAGAAACTTCTTTGAAAATTTATTCATAACGAGCCTTTGAGTACTTGGGAGTGGTGGCATCCATCTTGTTACAACGGAAAATCATTTGCTTCACTCCTAAGGTGAAGGCCAATAGGGCATTCTCTCTAGTCTGACCATCCTTGGAGATACCAGCCTCAAAACCTCCAGTCGTAGAATCAATGATCAAAACTCCACAATCAGCCTGAGAGGTCCCAATAATCATGTTCTTAATGAAATCATGATGGCTAGGGGCATCAATCACTGTACAGTAGTATCTTGCTGTCTTAAACTTCCACAAAGCAATATCAATTGTGATACCATGTTCACATCCAACCTTGAGTTTGTCAAGCACCCAAGCATACTGAATGACCTCTTGTTCATCTTAGCAACTTCTTTCTCAAAACATTCAATCACACGCTATTGTGCCTGAACCGCCATTTTGAATCTCCAAACAAACCCGGGTCATATTCTCTTTGCATATTTCTTGCACTATCATCAAAGCATTGTCTATACAATAGAGTAGCTATGGCATTCATGGAAAACCATGGATTGATTCAACCTGATCGTTTATGTCTTTCTCAATAGAGATCTGCTCCACTAAGCCTTTAGTACGCATATTCAGTGTTGACTTGTAGCGTTCAATCTTACACCGATAGTCACTGGCAATTTCCTGATCCCAAGCATTATTTTTGTCATCACTCCATAATGAAAGAAGGTCGAACAAGCACTTACGTGTTCTAGGCTCAAATCTTTCTGTATTAGACTTCATAATCTATGGAGAAAGTGACCTCAATACAGATGCTAAAGAAAAACGCAGAGGCTGCATATCTTGGAAATTTTCCAATGGGGCAGACACAATTTGTCTCATGGTTTCCTTAATGAACTTCAAGAAGTGAATACACAATACTAGAACTTTGATGATTAGCAATCAAACCTGTAAAGACCTATAATCTATCTTGATTAGACTCAAATTTCGAACCCTTTGATCTTTTGAAACTTGGCGCTAGCACTTAGCTTGAAATGTAGCAGAGATAAAAACTTGACTCTACAGCTGTTGATTTCCTTCATATGACTTAGCGCTTAAGCGTTCTGTGCACTGAAAAATATCTGAGAGCAAACCACAACATTCTTACCTTAATTAGATCTGGAAGCTGGTCTTTCAAACCCGATATTTACCATATGAATTTTGACCATCGACACCTGTAGATCTTGATTTAAAACAACTTGTTGTCTTCTTGGCATGTTGGTGAAACAGGGCCCTAGATTTGCAAAGCTGGCACTCGGCTTAAATGGCATAACTCATGGATTGATCATAGTATGACTTGATTTATGAATTTTGGCATATAGACTTTGTATAGGCATCTAAAATAATTAAGTCAATGAACTTGATTTATGGCTTTGAAATTGTAGTTTGAGCCTGAAGCTTTAGTATATAGAATCAAATAGATATGAAGGAGATTGGTGTGGCTTGGTGTTTAGAAAATAATTTGGTATATGGTTTTGGTGTGATATGGATTAGGTTTAGGATAGTTTAGGAATAAAACACTTAAGCGCACACATCACTTTTTTCTTAGGAATTTTAGAGATAAAATATATATTTCATTTCAGAGTATAAAGAAGCCACAAAAACTAGGGTTTAGGAAGCACTGAGGATGCTTTGAAATGCAGGTGAAAATGATCATATAGGGCCTTGATGAAGATCTGTAAGTTAAAATACTGGCTAGAAAACTTTAGAAGTGAGCGTATTGAATAAAAGTTTAGAAGACACTCCAAATATACCAGTGCATTGTTTATTGCTAACACCTTCTAAAAGGCGTAAGGTTAATAAACGTGGTACATATATCTCCACTTCCCAGACTTGTGATTATCCAGTTATGGGTACTGAGTCGAGTCTGAACGACATTGGGAATCCCTCGACTCCTATACCTTCTGTGATTAATGGGACTCCTTCGAATCCTTCAGCTGCGATAGTTGTAGTACCAGAGGTTCCCGTTCTTACACCTACCTAGCCTGTGGTTTCTACTCGACCCATACAAACGAACCCTTTCGGGTCTCTTTTTGGTACACCGAGATACAATGCTCAATCCACACCTTCGGTCTCTAACCCTTTTTCTTTTGGTATGCCCAATATGACATCACAAATTTCATCGTCCATTCCAACAACTAATGAAAATCCTAGTTTTGGACCTAGGGGCATGGTTCCTCCACATACTCCTCTCTTGTTTGGTGGAGGTCATATTCCCCAAATGAATCCTATGGTGGGATTCCAACCTCCTTTTCCTTCTGGGTCTAATCCTAGTCTCAATGCTCCTGGATGGAGTACTCAACCAGACAGACAAGCTACTTCCTATATTTCATCCTTCCCCCCTTCTTCCTCCATGTCGATTCCAACAAACACATTTTTTATGACAAATCCACCTCTATCCTCTGGAGTTCCACCTGGAGGGAGTCAATTTCACTCTATGGGAAACCCCCATACTATAGCTTCTCCAGTTGGGGGCAATGTTTATAACCCTCATTATGTCGCCCCTACAGGTATGGTGCCCATACGACCTCTTATGAATAAGTTTGGAGGAAGATATTACCCTACTAGACAGGGCCATGGTATATACCAGAACCCTGGATAGCCTACAATCCATCAACACAAATATTTACTAGGAGCATGGGCTCAAACGCCACAACCCCAGATCCCTTTTTTGTCCACTCTTAATTTTCCATATTTTTTGAGATTAATGAATGACCCGGTGCGTCACGATCCGTCATTGCCCCCTGTCCCCACCAAGCTTCCTTCAGACATTCCAAAATCCGAGGGCCAATACTGGCGAGGATCCATGTGATCATGTTACTACTTTTCATCTTTGGTGCTCATCCAATTCTGTTAATGATGATTCTATTCGTTTGAGACTATTTTAACGCACCCTCATGGGGGTTTCTGTGAAATGGTACATTGAGCTACCAGGGGGGACATACATAAAATTTAATCAGATGGTTTTGGTCTTTCTCAACCACTTCTAGTTGTTGGTTCGTTATGATGTTGGCATAAAACTTTTGTAGGCCTTCTGCAAAGATAAGGCCACACATATATCAGACCATATCCAAGAGTGGAATAGATGGAAGAGGTTGATTAAAGCCTACATTCCTCTAGATTTTATGTTGGAGTGGTTCCTTAAATCCTTATTGCCTTATATTTCAAAGGATGTTTCTACATCTGGAGTAACATCTGAGGAAGAAGGTATTTTCAAAGCCTAGTAACTGGACCTCATATATGCTCAGTCTAGGATGTTGTATGAAATTCTTCCTAACACACGGCGATCGGATTATGACCCTAGAAAAATCCTGGACCTCATGTTGATGGCATCATAGGCTCTGCAAATGCTAAGTCTACATACTTGGTGACAAACCGTTTAAAGAATTTTTCTCTAAGACAACCTGTAGCAGGACAAGCTTCATCTTCGTCCTCCACTCCCACTCAGTCGACGGATGTGCATTCTGTACAGTTGTTGGCCAACCCAAATGGTAACCAAAAACTAGGAGAGCATAGAAGGAAAGGACGAGTTAATAATCGTAAGGGCAGAAAAAATAATAACAAAACCAAGGATGAAACTAACAATGAAATATCAAATAATAATGCTGGTGAGGGAAAGAAAGAAAAATGGAAGGTGAATTTTCTTTGTAAACTTTGTAAAGATGATCACTTTACCCACCTATGCCCTAAAATTGAGGAATTCTTAAGGCTCTTATCGTAACCGCCTGCTGTGCTGACCAATTTGTTTCTGCATAATCAACACATGGCTTCGGGATCCTCCGATACCAGAAATGCGTCGAGTGAGATTCAAAACCCCTCGACACATGAAGGTGATTGTCTATGTGTTAATATGGTCAAGTCTCAAATTGATGTATCCACTCGATCTCATGACTAAAATTCTTCACAGACTATCACATGTCCAGAGTGTCACCCTCCACTGAAAACACCCTTGCAGCCGAAAAACTAGAGCCTATGCCTCGTATTCCGAAAGGAGTATCAAAATGCTCTACCCACAATCCTAATGCCAGAGCTACCCAAAACTATTTGATTATCGAAGATCTGGGTCAAACCCCTTGTGCGATGTTGGCTTTGGAGGTACTCTAGACATTTCCTTCATAAATAAATGCCTTATTATCTGCTTTAGGAGCTTTATACCCATGTGGCTCAAAGGTTATTAAGTTTGATGTCATGGATGTTAAGCCTCGCTTGCCTTACCACGTGGCATTTTAAATCCATGTGGAGTACACGAAATATACCATCAAACACTTTGTAATTGATGAAGGTGTTGCGACGTGCATGATGTCCCTAACCTATTGGAAATTCATTGGCTCTCCGAATCTATCCCAATTTATGACTATGTTGACTTCATTTGATGGACGTTCATTTCGACCCCAAGAAATTCTTCCTGCCTTTCCGGTCTAGTTAGGTGGAAAGAAAGTGGAGGTTGATGTCGAGGTGGTTGATGCACCCCTTGACTACAATTTATAACTAGGACGTAATTGGACTTATTCCATGACCGTGGTCATGTCATCTATTTTCCACACTTTATGTTTTCCTCACGAAGGGAAAATTGTGACGATTGATCAATTTTTGTTTGCACATGCTAGTCTGAATGCATTAGTTGGACCTTCGATCCCTGTGATTGACAATTCTCAGTAGGAAACTGAGGATATTAGTGTCGAAATGTATTCCTATCTCATGGGTATCTTTGATTTCGTGGCACCAATCCATCACATTCACGCCATTTCCAGTAGGTATTCATCGTCAATGAGGTCCATTCCTTTCCATACTTTGTATTTCAACAATCCTTGGACCCTACCTTCCCCAACTATATCGTGTGAAGTTCATTCACATATTGGGATGGCAATGCCACTGTCAGCAGTAGAGGTTGCATATCAGGCTATTCTTAACACTATTGCTAACCCAGATCCTTTCTCCTTGTAGGCGGATGAGGAGGATCCTGTTCTAGAACCCATATGGGCCACCCCATCATCTTATTCACATGATTTCCTTGAAGATACTTTACCTTCGGATGAATCCATCTTAGAGTTCGTGAATGGTTTTGATAGGCCTTGGGACGATATGCATCATCGCTCCTATTTCCTCCCAGAGTTGGTTAGGATCAAATAGGATGACTTTATATCTACCTTGAGTGAGATGGTAGGTCACACTGGGGTTCGGCTAGATACGCATGGTATTTATACTGAAGGAAACATGATGAATATTTTTCCTACCGTCACGATCGACATCTCTTGAATTCCTGGAAAAATTGAGAACGTATATATCGGTGTAGATTGTTCGCCTGAAGAAATTCAGATCTACACCGATCTCTTCAAATAATTTCATGACATATTCACTTGGTCATATGAAGAGATGCTAGGGATCGACCCCAACATTATCGAACATGAGATCAAGACTTATATGGATGCTAGACCTGTTCGACAACTTCTTAGAGATGTTAATCCTAGGAAGGCCCTTGCTATTAAGGTAGAGGTAGAGAAAATACTTTATGTTGGTTTCATATACCCGGTTACCTTGACCGAATGGGTGTCCAACTCGCTTCCCATGAATAAGAAATAGGGAACCATCCGTGTATGTATGGATTTTCGAGACCTGAACAATGCTTGTCCTAAAGAAAACTTCCCGACTCCTTTCGTGGACCATATTCTTGGTGAGTGTGTGGGAAGAAAAGTTTTTTCTTTTATGGACGTATTTTTAGGATATAATCAAATTCAGATCAAACTCGAGGATCAACACAAGAAGATGTTTATTTGTCCTTGGGGTACTTTTTCATACCAAAAAATTCCTTTCAGTCTTAAAAATGTTAGAGAAACCTTCCAATGCACCATGACCTTTGCTTTTCACGATATCAAACATATTGTCGAAGCTTACCTAGATGATCTCATTGCTCATGGTTGCAAGAGAGTAGATCACTCCACTGACCTTCGATTAGTATTTGAGAGATTTCATTACTATCACATCCATTTGAACCCTCACAAGTGCATATTCTGTGTTAGGTTTGGTTGTCTTTTAGGATTCTTAGTCTCTGAGCATGGGATCATGGTGGATCCTATGAAAGTTGAGGAAATACTTCATTTTCCTCCCTCGCGCAACATACAACAACTTTAGGGTTTACAAGGGAAGGAGAATTTCTTGCGTCAGTTTATAGTGAACTATGTCGAATTAACTAAGGGTTTCATGCATATTTTGAAGAAGGATACTCTGACTATATGGGATGAGTGAGCCTAAGAATCCTTCGATGCTATTAAGAAATCCTTGGTATCAACGCCTCTGTTGAAGCCTCCAGACTACAATAGGGACTATTTTCTTTATATCTCCATGTCTGAAGGGACGATTGGTATGGTTCTGGTTCAGGAGGACAATGAGCTCCATGAGCACATTGTGTACTATCTCAGTTGAAATTTAGTCGGTCCTGAACTTAAGTAATCTTTGTTAAGAACCAAACATCAATATAGCATAGAAAAACCTCAAGAAAAGTACTCAACGCCTTGAAAAAGAGATAATATCAGATAATAAGCCTCTTCGAGGGGGCAACCTCCTTTTACCCCACTTAAATGTTCAAGTACAA
>ML783360.1:175203-246506 GCA_009831015.1 Picea engelmannii | reverse complement strand
AGATGGCTTAGATATTTGAACATCTAGTGAGAATAGTTGTGCAATAACGTCTTGATTCCCCTTTTTCAATAATTTTGTCATGCCATTAGAGCTTATCAACTTACCAAGTTTCCCTGTGATACCTCTTAACTCAATTTCTTTTCCTTCCATTGAAAATTTCATGAAAAGTTCTTGAAAATTAAAAGCCATTGTTCCTAATTATTGTAACCATTGGATTCCTAGTACAACATCTGCACCACCCATGGGTATAACAATCATTGGACTATTCATTACATATTCCCCCACAGTAAGATTGATCTTATTGCATTATCTTGAGCAATTGATAGTTCCTCCATTTGCAATCATTACTTGAAACTCTGGAACTGGATATACAAAGCAATTGAGAGCTTTGGTTAATTTATAGTGAATGAAATTATGAGTATTGCCATAATCAATTAGGACTATTACCTTTTTCTTTTTGATGTATCCTTCGATCTTGGGGGTTTGAGTGCTAATTCCAGCCAATGCATTACATGATATTGTGGTAGTCAACTCTTTAGACGAAATTGCTTCTACGTTTTCATCTTGAGATGGTTCTTGTTCTTGTTCTTCTTCCTCTTCACAATCTGTGTAGAATAATTTCTTCTCACCACACTTATGTCCCTTACTGTACTTGCTGTCACAATTAAAGCATAAACCTTTTTCTTTTCTTTCCTCCAATTGTTGAGGTGTCAACCTTGTAGGTTGAGGTGTTTTAGAAGAAGGAACATTATTCTCTCTATAGATGTTAGGATTGGTCCTTCTAGTAGCCATAGCCATATTTTTACTTTCAATATTTCTTGCCACCTTAAATTCATTCTCCAATGATTTGGGTTCCCAAAGGAAAACCTCATGTTGAATGTTATCCTTTAAAGTTCCTATGAATACATCAATCAAGTGCTCATATGGAATATCTGTTACCTTTACATTCAATCTTTAGAAGTTCTCAATGTGCTCGATAACTGAAACCTTTTTCTTGAGATTTATCAATTGGCTAAAGAAGGTATTGCTCATTGTATCCTCATAGTGTGCTATCATTTCTTCCGTGAAAATTGTCCAAGTGACGAGTGATTTGCGAGAACAAATCCATCGATACCATACAAATTGATTGGGTTCTAAATATAAAGAAGCAATTCATACCTTTTGTGTATGTGTCACATTATGTAGATCAAAGAATTGCTCCATCTAAAGTATCCATGTGATTGGGTCATTGCCATCAAACTTCCTCATATCAATCTTAGGAACATGGTTGGTCTTCAACCCAAAGTTGGAGTTTCTCCATTCTTGATTCACCTTCCTTGTGTCCTCATCATGAATTTCATGGAATACATTTTCACTTTCAGATGTCCTCTCTATTAGGAAATTTTTCAATCCTTTCATGATCTCCCCTTTTAAAGCGTCCATCTTAGTATTTATTGCCTCAAACTTAGCTTCTGTTGAATCCATCATCTTTTGTAGTTCATCTTTTGTTAATGTCTTCTTTTGTAAATCATTTATGTCCCTACGCATTTCTTCACCTTCATCAAGAGTCCAAGTAGGATTGTATGGAGGCTTATTTGGTGTAGAAGTTCCCTTTTTTGGTGGCATGGTGGCCAAGTATCACTTTAAAACTTGATTTTGAGGTGGTTCTGCTACACAATCTTCCTTTTTTTTGTATCTCCAAAATTTTGGCCCTCCTGAGTATGAAATTTTATTTTTTGTAGGTCTCTAATATTTCTTCTCTTCAATGCCACAGGTCTGATAAAAATTGGATGTGCCAAGTGGAATTTACAGTAACTTCCCCACAACTTGTTGATTTTTGGCCTTTCCAGGAGATCTCACTTGTATAGCGTGCCCCACACAAAATAATTGATATAAAATTCTAAAACGCGTACAAGAACTACTACGGGCTGTCCACTATCCAATGCAATTAGTCCCACTCAATTTGGATACTCTAGGAAGAATTAATTATTGTTTTACCCGGAACAACTTCTTGAGACTAGTCAATAGGAATAGTCAGATACCCTATCTTCCACAGGGTGTATCTACAAATTTAATATGAACCAAAAGCTGAAATTGCTATCAAAGATACCTTACTAATTTCTGTTAATACCCTCTGGAGTTCAGGGTCTGAAACGTTACAAAAAAAATTTTATAGCGAAAATTCCGCAATGAATCAATTCAGGATGATTCCATAACCATATCGTACAAAGGCTGTATCTCCAAAAGCATAAGGCCTCAAGAGGTGAAATTTCAACCCAACGTACCTTGATCCGTCTACTAAATATCATCCAAGTCATTCCTTTTGAATCATTGTAGAAAAAAAATTTATAGTGAAAATTCCACGGTGTCTCAAATGTAGCAGCGAAACCCCAAGACCTTGAGCTCTGATACCATATGTTAAGAACCAAATATCAATATAGCATAGAAAAACCTCAGGATAAGTACTCAACACCTTGAAAAAGAGAGAATTTCAGATAATAAGCCTCTTCGAGGGGGCAACCTCCTTTTACCCCACATAAATGTTCAAGTACAAGATGATTCCAAATGAAAATGTCTCCTTCGTATGTATAGGAGACTAGGAGGTATAATTACAACTAATGGAATAAAGCCGACATAAATAAAATAACATTAATAAAGTAATATGCCCCAATTAAGGGGTAATGAGCCAATATTAGGGCTTAACATTGAATTTGGTTATAGTGGAGTGAAATTGAACAAATGCCATGGTTGCATAACGTCCATGGTAGAAGTTGGGTGAAAATTGGGCAAAAGCCCCAATTTTTGCATCAAAATTTATGGAAAAATAAGTTAAGCATAAAAAATATTGTGCACGCTAAGTGGTAGCGAAGCACTAAAAAATAAAGGTGCATAGGAGTGCGCATTAAAAATTGGGTTCTGCATTGTGCAGAGCCGGTGATGTGGAAAAATATTATTGCGCAAGTGTGCACACTAAACATTTGGCGTTGCGCAAAAAATAATGGTACACGGGGTATGTACACTAATTTTTGGTACTATGCCACATATAGTTCGTGGCGTGCATGAAATATGATTGCACAGAAAAGAGAACTAAAAGTTTGACATCGCAGGGTGTAGAGTTCATGGTGAACGAAGAATAATGTGATGCACAAGGTGAGCACTAGAGGTGTTGGAAGAACATAGTTCAAATGTGTTGGTGTGCACACAACGTTGTGCTTGCAGTGAGGGCAGAGTATCAGTGAACGACACAAAAGTCGTGCTCAGTACATATTGGTGTGCAACATAATATTGGTGCACAGGGAGTATCAACACACAATGTGAACACACTAAACCCTGGCATTGTGGAGTGTAGTACTTGTAGTGCGTGCAAAGTATTGGTGTGTGACACAAAATTTGTGCTCAGTAGAAATTGGTGCACAACAGAAAAGTATGCCCATTGGTTATAAGTGCACAGTGCATGCACTACATTCTATCATTGCGCTTGTAAAATTATTGCATGCTAATTATGGGTTTATAAAGGAGAAGTAGTGCACGCGAAGTTGACTGGGCAGTTAATTTCATCAGAAATCAGAAGAAAGAATTATGAAGCCTTATGGAAACAGAATTGTACATAATTTCATGAACTTGTTAAATTGTTTAGCCTAACAAATTTTGTTGGTTGCACATTTTGCAGAATTAACAGCATTAGATCAGAACATGATCAACACAAGTTTAAAATCATGGAAGAGATGCTGGGAGCTTACAGCCATGAAGAAGATATCATAGGAATGTACGTCCATATGGGTAACAAAGGTACAAATTCAAATGGACATGGAGAAGGTAAGGAAGAAAGCATGAACTTGGTAAGACCATAAAAAGTTTGCAAAAGAATGTCCTAAGCTATAAAGTTGATAATGAGAGGCTTATGAAATCCAAGGAGCAGCAGGAAGACTTCAACAACAAGTTAATGCAAAGCTTGGACAGAATAGAGAAGAAGATGGATATAAAGATTGATTCAAGCAGATCAAGAAGCCATAAGTCTCATGATAAGAGAAGGAGAAAAAGAAGTGTTGGCAGACAACATCATCACTCTCCAAGGCATTCCACTAGGAGAGTGTGCAACAGCACAAGTCCATCTCTTATCAGTTTGGGGTGGATCAGCTAGAGAGGGAAATGAATAAAATCAAGCCCCCTACTTTTGATGGTGAGCACAAGAAGGATGAATATGCATAGACATGACTGCTAAACATGAGGAAGTATTTTCAGTTGCATAATTACTCTTCCCAGGCAGAAGGTAGAATTGTTATTTATCGGCTCAAGGGAAAATCATCAATGTGGTGGGACCAATTTGTGCAGGTACAACACATTGATGAGAAAAATATGACTTGGAGAGAATTCAAGAGGTATTCTCAAAGGAAATACTTGACTAAGAGATACTATGACAGTAAAATGAATGAGTTCTTTGAACTCAAGCTTGGGAGTATGACTGTAGATGAGTATGAAATGAGGTTTTTAGAGCTGTTGAAATATGTTTCCTTCATCAAGGATGAGCAAGTTAAGATTCAGAGATATTTGTGTGGGATGCCATCATTTATCAGTGACAGGATACAATATGATGATCCTAAAACATTGGAGGAAACTATAAGAAGGGATAAGTGTCTTTATGTTCAACATAAAGGGAAAGCCACTTACCAAAAATCTTGGGAAGACAAGAAGAAAAGAAAGATGGAACAAAGGAAGAAGGGTACTCAGCCACCATTCTTTAGAAATAGTTATCAAGAACAACGAACCTCTAAAGAATCCAGAATGATTGAGACATTGGGACAAAGACCAAGGAAACCACCTATTCAGTGGTGGGGTTGTAAGGGAGATCACATGTACAGAGATTTCCCTCATAGAAGTGAAAAAGTGAGGATTG
Source organism: Picea engelmannii (assembly GCA_009831015.1). Lineage (NCBI taxonomy): Eukaryota > Viridiplantae > Streptophyta > Pinopsida > Pinales > Pinaceae > Picea > Picea engelmannii. The sequence continues at coordinate 241,633 of ML783360.1, read as the reverse complement.
TTCACAATGTACAACAAGTTGAAATAGTGGAGGACATGGGAAGAAGTGTACCTAATATCTACGCATCCCTAGACAACAAACAAGTTGAGCTTCAGTCACATATGATTGAAGTGCAAGGTAATATCAATAACCAATGCATTGTTATTTTAATTGATTCAGGAGCTAGTCATAGTTATCTAGATCCTAAGTTGATGGAGAGATTTCAATTGCCAAGAGGCAAACTTGGAAAACCTTGGATGGTGTAGCTAGCTACAGGAGATAAAATAAAAATTAATAAGATGGTTAAGGCATGTCCAATGAACATGAATGGACTAAACACCAATGCATATTTGAACATCATACCTTTAGGTTCCTATGAATGCTTAATTGGTATGGATTGGTTGGACCAACACCATGATGTCCTAGAATGTTATAATAAGGCATTTACTTTCTTGGATGAGGAAGGAAACTTAAGGACAATACAAGGAATTTCTAGAGCAGTAACTCTTAGGGAAGTTTCATCCTTGCAGCTGAAGAAAATTTATAGGAAAGGGTGTCAAATATTTGTAGCGCATATGGAAGAGACACCTAAAGATAGGGTTCCAAACATTGAATATTATGTAGTCCTAAAAGAGTTTGAATATGTATTTAAAGAAATACCAGGTTTTCCACCTAAAAGAGATATTGATTTCTCAATCAATCGGGGGTCAGGAGCAGCTCCGGTATCCAAGACCCCTTACATGATTAGTACACCAGAACTGAAGGAATTACAAATACAACTTGAAGAGCTTCTGAAGAAGGGGTATATATGCCTAAGTGTGTCACCTTGGGGTGCCCCAGTATTATTTGTAAATAAAAATGATGGAATGTTGAAACTTTGCATAGACTTCAAGCAACTGAACAAGGTAATTGTAAAGAAAAAGTATCCTTTTCCAAGGATAGATGACCTCTTTAATCAGCTGAAGGATGAAAAAATATTCTCCAAGATTGATCGCAGGTCAGGCAATCATCAAGTAAGATTTAAAGAAGAAGACATTAGCAAGACTAACTTTAGAACAAGGTATGGCCATTATGGGTTCACGGTGGTGCCATGTGGGTTAACGAATGAACTAGCTGTCTTCATGTGTCTCATGAATGGTATATTTAGGGATTACTTGGACAAGTTTGTCATTGTTTTCTTGGATGATATTTTGATATATTCTAAGTCTGAAGAAGAGCATGAGAAACACTTGAGAATGGTGTTACATGTATTGAGGGAGCATCATTTGTATGCCAAATTGAGCAAGTACTCATTTTACTAGAGGCAAATTCATTATTTGGGCCATATTATTTCAGAGGAAGGGATAGCAATATATCTAGAAAAGATAAAATCCATTGAAGGATGGCCAACACCAAGGAATGTCTCAGAGTTAAGATCATTCATGGGCCTTGCAGGTTACTATAGGAGATTTATTGAAGGATTCTATAAGATTGCACACTCAATCACTTCCTTGCAAAAGAAGGGTGTGAAGTTTGATTGGACATTGGATTATGAAAATAATTTCCAACACTTGAAGAATTTATTGACAAGTGCTCCAATACTAAGGATTGTTGATCCAACTAAAGATTTTGTTGTATGAACTCATGTATGTAAACAAGGAATTGGTGGAGTCCTCAGTCAAAATGGACGTTTGTGGTGTGCGATGAATCAAGGAAGTTGAAGGAGCATGAAAGGCACTATGATACTCATGATTTGGAGTTGGTAGCCATAGTGCATGCCTTGAATATGTGGAGGCACTACCTCATGGGAAAAACATTTGAGTTGAGAACAGACCATAGTGGTCTGAAATACTTGTTTGGACAACCAACTCTAAATGTTAGGAAAAGAAGGTGGTTATATTTTTGCAGTGAGTACGGCATTGACATAAGCATATCAAAGGTAAAGAGAACTAGGTGGTTGATGCACTCAGCAGGAGAATGCATGAAATTCATGTTACAACTATTAGCATGTACCAATTAGACTTGAAAGATATAATTCTAGAAGCTACAAAATCAGATCAGAAATGCATGAAGTTAAGGGAAAAACTTAAGCAAGGTAATTTACAACAGAAAGTTGAAGACTATAAGCTGAAAAATAATGAAATTATTATGTATAGGGGTAGAATTTATGTGCCAAATTCTCAGGAATTGAAAAATATGATATTGGGAGAAATTCATAATGTGCCTTATGATGGACACCCGGGTTACCAGAAAACTATTGTAGATGTCAAGAGTCAATATTATTGGTCAGGCATGAAGAGAGAGATTTTTATTTTATTTCCAAGTGTTTAGAATGTCAAAAGGTCAAGGTTGAGAATAGACACCCAATTGGTTTTCTACAACCATTGCCCATCCTTGAGTGGAAATGGGAAGTAGTAACAATGGATTTTATTACTAAACTACCAAGAACTAACAAGAAGCATGATTCTATCATGGTAGTAGTGGACAAGCATACCAAAGCTGCCCATTTTATTCCAGTAAAGCTCACTCACAAGGCAACTAATCTAGATGATATTTATTTGAATAAATAGCTAGATTACATGGAATTTCCAAGACAATTGTGTCTGACATAGATCCAAAATTTGCATCAAACTTTTGGAAAGTATTGTTCAAGGGGTTTGGAACAAATCTGCATTTTAGCACAGCTTATCATCTAGATTCGGATGGGAAAACAAAAAGGGTGAACTAGGTAATAGAAGATAGTATAAGGATGTATGTGATGGATAAACCATCCAAATGGGAGGATTATCTACACTTGGTAGAATTTTATTACAACAATGGGTACCAAGAATCCCTGAAGATTAGCCCATTTGAGGCACTTTATGGTAGAAAGTGCAACACACCAGTGAGTTGGGACAACCCCGTAGATGGCATAGTAGTTGGGCCAGAAATACTCAAGGAAATGGAAGAGAAGATAATAAAAATAAAGTAGAATTAAAAGCTGAGAAAGACAAGAAGAAAATCTATGTTGATAAGGGAAGAACTCACAGGGAAATTAATGTGGGTGACAATGTGTTCCTAAAAGTAAAATCCAATAGAAGTTCCCTGATGTTTAGAAATTTCTCAAAGCTGGCAGCTCATTTTTGTCAACCATTTGAAATCCTGGAAAGGATTGGGCCTGTAGCATACATGATTGTATTTCTTGCATCAATGCATATTCATAATGTATTCCATGTATCATTACTTAAAAGTTATGTTCCTGATACTAATCATGTCATTGATTGGAATGTGATCCAGGTGGAGCAAGAAGGAAGTTTTCAAGTGCATTCGATGTGCATATTGGATCAGAAGATCAAGCATCTCTGGAATCAAGTCATAGGGATAGCAAAGGTCCAATGGACCTGGTACAATCCTAAAGAGGCAACTCGAGAGAATGAGGATTCTATGCGGGCAAAATACCCACATCTTTTTGAAATCTTTTGAAATTTTGGTTGTAATTGTGTATACACTGCACTGAGGAAAGTGCATAAATAAGGGGGAGGGAAATATAATACCCCTAGGCTGAACCACAAGTGTACATATAAATTTAATTGTACTTTACTTATACGCTGGTGAGTTGAGATAACAAGATCCTTGGTTTGGTTATGCACGCATTAAGTTAGTGCACGTAAATATCACATCAAAAGAGTGTGTGTAGTTAAAATGAATACAACATGCAGTTTTAGTGTATATAGTATGCACCTGTGTAAATGCACAGGATTAGGCACTAAAAGAGGAACAACTAAAGTTTGCAGTGCGCACTGGTGTAAGTGCGCAAGAATGGCGCACTAAAGGAAGAGATTTCAAGGTTGGAATGCATTTTCGGATTCAACGCACGTTGGCTTAGTGCGCGGGTTTTGGAGGCCAGAGAGCCTTTTGTATATATGTTATGATGTAACACACACCTATGTAAGTGCACAAGGGAGACACACTAAAAGAAGAGTGTGTGCATCCCATAATTTCCGTGCACACTGGTTTAGTGCGTGATCTGTGTATTTTGAGGCTGGTGAGCCTGGATGCAAAAGATTAGTAATGTTGTACTAAGAATGTAAATGTAATCAAATGCTAATATAATGAAAATACATCACTACGGCATACCGACCATGCAAAAGAGTATGGGGGGATTAAAATCCACTAGTTGAGGTTAAGGGGGCTAAGTTAAGGGCGTAAAGGAATATTATATTAATATTCCTTAAAAGTATAAAGTAAGGATATTATTTTATCCTAAGTCCGAGGGAGAGGGACATGTGGACTGGAGATAGTTCTCAACATGAAAAGTGTCAAGTTGGGAACATGCATCCAAATAATTTGGACTTAGTACCTTTTTGGGGGACCATTCAATCATTCAGGCAAGGGGGGAGCGATGAATTATAGCCGATTGTTACTGTCATAGAACCTTGTTGTTACTCTAACCAATATTCTGTTGTTACTATCGCAGATAATTGTACATTGCCTAAGCTAGCTAGACTGAAGAAGCAGGTTGTCAGGCTTGTGGGACATTGCATTCTCTCTAGGTGAAAGAATTGCAGGGAAGTATTTTCCCGAAATGTCAAACTGTAGCGACAGGGCTCTGATAATTCCTATTTGACCTGTTGTTGAAGCCCTAGAAGGGAAGTGGGGCAGTCGAAGGACTGTTAAGCAAAGAAGGGGCACAGTTCCTGAGGTGGGACATGCATGTGAGGAAAAAGAGACTATAGGATGTCAGTATGAATTGGCATATGTGATAGAGTTACCCATGACTATGTTACATGTGACTGTGTTACCTGCGATAGAGTTATCTGTGACTGTGTTACCTATGATGGAGTTATCTTTGACAGAGTTCCACTTGATTGTGTTACCTGCGACAGAGTTACCTGTGACTGAGTTTCATGTTGACTGACATAACTTCGCTTGGCTGGGAACCCTTACCCAAGTGGAGTTTAGCCCCATCTCGGGGGTGACCCACTGTTGAGAGTTATGAATAGTGTGGTCTAAGGCTGGGAGGAACATGGAGAGTCTACACGCAGTTGGTGTCATTTATTCAAAGATAAGTTCCAATTTGTGTGTTAAATCATGTTTTGCAGTGATAATTATGCATTTTCTTCCATGGGTTTATCCTGTTTATGTTGCGTGTATAATTTTGTTATGATTGTGTATAATTATGTTATGAAAATGTATGTAACCATGCATTGCAGAGTATTTATATGTTTTAAATTAGTATCAGAGCGATCTTGTTATTTGTTGGTAATATGGTATCAAAGTTCAAGAAGATTTTAAGTGACATAGTCTAGTGGGTGACTAGTTATGTTTCATTATGGTATCAGATCAATTTTTGTTAACATGGGGAGGTTACCAAATGGTATCAGATCAGTTTTTGTTAACATGGGGAGGTTACAAAATTTTTAGTAAGGTAATTCAATAGGTGCAACAAAAGGACAAAGAGTCCCTTCAGGAGTAGGCTACAACCCAAAAAATAATGCAGTCAAGTGTGGGGCCAACATTCAAAAAGGCCATGGTCCAAATCAAAGAAAAACATGTTGAAGCAATGAAATTCAAGGATGCAATAGAAAAACATGTCGAAACAAAAAGGCAGAAGAAACAAAGACTGTAAGAACGTAAGGAAATGAGCACTGGTCGAACCAACATTGCTGCAAGAAGTCAATCAAAACCATCCCAACCTACACCAAGCTCCAATCCCATTCCAAAAAGGAAGAGAACACGTCAAAGCACTATCAAATTAACAAAAGAATCACCATTTATTGACCATGTACCAATCATCCAAGAAAGAACACCAATAATGAAAGTCCATGGCCAGCAAAGGAAAACAAGAGCGACATGTCACCAAGTGTCATCTGAATAAACATTGATAGATTGGTTCGAAAAGGGAGACAACACAAATGAGCAGAGTGAATTGAACCCTTCCAGCTCTAAAGTAGTCGAAGTATAAAAGAAAAATGGTGGTGTAGCACAGATGAACACAGTCAAATTGACCCATACAAGTAAGTCGAACCACACTAAATCGACTTGATCAGATAAATCAGAGAAATCTGATAGGTCCAAAGAACATTAGTCAAGTCACTGGAAGGAATCAACAGATAAAGATAAATAAGAACAAGTACACAAAACCAAGGAAAAACAAGGGGATGTGCATAGTCAATACTTGGAGTATACCATCCCCTTGAAGCAGTCAATAGATAATGGATCAATAAAGATGTCGACAGCCGAAATGGAAGTCCCTAATCAGAAAAAACAGGGAGGAGAAGAGGAACAACACAATGAGAACAAGGCTAAAGAACATGAAGAAAGGACAACCCCATAATAATCAACCCAAAATACCAATCCATGAGATAAAGGTGAGAGCAACACTAACAAGGGGTCGACATAAAAAGAAAATCCCCCTCCAGAGAGTCCAAACAAGGATCCATCACTTCCTTCAGAGCACAATGGAAGCCAAAATAAATATCAAGAAAATAATGCAGATAAATACAAGGGGGAGAACACTAAGAATAATAGCAAGGAGGACCCTAAAAAGGATGCTGAAAGAGATAGGGAAAATGAGTCTGAAAAAAACCAAGACAAAGACCTAGGAAAAAATGGAGAAGATGAGCAACAAAAATCGAAACAAAAGAAAAGAAGGAAAGAAGAAAAATAAGAAGAAAACAATGCACTCAAAGGAAACCACATCCTCGATAACCACATTCACAACGTTCAGACTTATCGGCTCCTCTGACCCAACAACAGAAATGATCTTCGATTCTTCTGTGGCTTCTAACGCCCAAATTTTCAACTTATACCATGAAGTTGAAAAGGAATCAACAAGAAGATGGAAAAGGGCAATGAAGGATGGATATCGGCTAATTGAAAGAAAGGAAAAAGAGAAAAAACACTATAGTATTGCATTACATTAGTTAAATACAAACTTGATATCGAATAACCAACTGAGGAAATAGACCCCCTGGAAGCCTTCAAAAAATTGATCGAAATGGTCATCTAGTTGAACCTTCAAAATCAACAAGAAATCAATCGACTCAAGGAAGAAAATAAGAAAATGAAGCAAAAACACATTCAAACCATCAAATCCAATCAACAACTAGTTATCGACCAGACTGCAACCATTCTCTAGGCAGAGAACGAAAAATTCAAAGAAGTGAGACAAAGTCTAGAAGAGGTAGACAAGAAGGAAACTACACTAAATACTGTGGTAAGTAGTTGGCCATCTTATTGTTGAAATATTGTAACTGCGAAGAATATTCTAATTATAATTGAGTTATTTTTATATAGATCAAATCCCCCTTTGTGGATTGATCATGTCGGGTCTTGTATAAGACCAAATCCCCTTTTGTGGATTGGTCAAACCATGTTTATATGGTAGTACTTGAGAATTAATCCCCTAGGGTTTATTAAAGTGGTTTTAATCATTATTGGGAGAAGTTGGCCCTGCTTGGTGAAGAGACATAACCCTAGTGCCCCTCAGCTAGTATAAATAAGAGAGGATGGTTCCTCATTCACACACTCACTCAGTCACTCAACAAGTGCACATATTTTGGAGATAGCTGCAGTTGCAAGAAGGAGAAGAGAGGCCCATGCTCAGTCCTAGTCTTTTCTTGGTTGTTTTGTCTTAAGTCTTGGCATTGTATTGGAAATCTATATTAAGGATGTTTTGTTGGGTTTTCTCCCCCATGAGGGTTTCCCGGGATAAAATGTTGTGTACCTTGTGATTGTGTTTCTTTTAGTGATCCTTTTATGCTATTATTGTTGAAAACAATTAAAACTTAACATGGTATCAGAGCTTAATTGATTAGAGCACATTTCACTGGGTATCCAAAAACGTCACTATTGTCGTATAAGAAAGTTATCCCTACCCTAGTGCACTCTTTGGAAGCTTGAGTGCACCTTTTCAATGGACATAGATTCTGGAAAGTCAAGACCTAGTTTTGACTGGTACTAGAAAACTAGAAAACCAAAAAGCAAGAACTGGTACCAGAAGTACCAGTCCAAATTTGCGCAGGTCAAGTTTCAAGGGGTAAAACTTGGAATTTTTTAAAACAGACAGCTCCAACCTACCCTCCCCAGCCCAACACATCTCCTGGTAAGTTCAGATTCACTTTCTAAGCACTTTCATTTTCTGGTCATTTTCTTAGCTCCAAGTCAAGATGTCTGCAAGCACTAAGCTTGTTGACAAATTATAAGGTGTGGAAAACTTTTGTTCCTGGAAGTACATAATTTGACTCATTCTTTAAGAGAATGACCTTGCAAAATTCATAAAAAAAAATGTACCGGAACTCGAAGAAGAAGTAGCCAAAGCAAAGTACAAGAAGGATATGGTTAGGGCCAAAAGGATAATTGCAGACTCCATTAAAGATCACTTGATCCCTCAAGTGTCTTCTAAGAATACTCTGAAATAGATGTTTGATTCCCTAACTAGAATGTATGAAGGAAATAACATCAACCGAAAGATGAACATGAGAACCCAACTCAAGAATACAAAGATGTAGAAGGGAGAAACATTGCATGACTATTTCTCTAGGGTTTCTCAATTCAAGGAACAATTAGAAGCAATTGGAGACAACATATATGAAGATGAACTTATAATGAAATATCTTAATGGTCTCACAAGACCTTGGGATGCCTTCATCCAAACTATCTGTGCAAGAAAAGAGAAACTCCAATTTGACAGTCTATGGGAAGAATGTGTTCAAGAAGAAGCAAGAGTAGCCAATCAAGAAGAAGTACTATTAAGGGATGAAAATCAATCCCTATATGCTCATGCTAAAGGAGGAAATAAAATATCTCATTTCCAAAAGGAGACCCACCCTCATAAGGAATCTCACTCCCCAAAGAGATTCACCCACTTCCATAAACAATCTCACCCTCCAAGGAGATTCCAGAAATATCAGAAAGGGCAAAGAAAAGAAAAAGATTTATCCCCTTATCAATGTTATCATTGTGATAATATGGGACACATTGCCAAGAATTGTCCTGCCAGAAGGGAAGAATACAAGAAGAGAAATAACAAAAGACATCATTCCCATGCAGTTGAAGACGATGAGCCACCCAAGAAGTTAACTAAGGAAGATATTAAAGATTATGTTTTTTTATTTGCCCTCTCAGGATCTGTGATACCTAGAGAGGATAATTGGCTCATAGATAGTGGTGCTTCTAAGCACATGACAAGTCAGTGAGACAGAAAAGGAATTTCCCTAGAAATTCTCACTTGGAGATGACTATCAGTGCCCTATCAAAGGAATGGGGGAATCCACTTACAAACTGGATTCAGTAACTCCGATGAAGATGAAGGGTGTACTCTATGTACCAAGTTTGACAAAGAACTTGTTTTCGATCTCAGCTCTAGATAAGAAAGGTTTTAGGGTTGCATTCATAGATGGTTAAGTTCTTATGTGGCCTAAAGGAAAAACCATAGAAGATGCAATTGTTATGGCAACAGAAGAAGGTGGTTTGTATAAATTAAAATGTCAATCAGATGCAACCTTGACTCACTCCACTGAGAGTCCATGTGAAATTTTGCATAGAAGACTAGCTCACAACAACTACAAAGCCTTACAATATGTAAGCAAGGTAGTTACAGGTTTACCAGAATTCAAGGTTGATCATGAAGGTGTATGCAAGGGATGTGCACAAGGAAAGAACATAAAGAATCATTTCCCAAAGAGAGACAATAAAGCAGAAGGAATCTTGGAGCTTATCAACTCATATGTATGTGGTCCAATGCAATCGACCTCTCTAAGTGGGTATGCATACGATGTGTCATTTATTTATGATTATTCTCGCAACACTTGGATTTATTTCTTGAAATCAAAAGATGAAGTACTCGAAAAGTTCAAGGAATTAAAAGGTTTGTTAGAAAATCTCTCTGAAAAGAAAATCAAGATACTCAGGTCAAATAATGGAGGAGAATACACCTCAAATGAATTTGGAATCTTTTGCATAGATTTCGAGATTAAGAGGGAGCTCACCACTTCCTATAATCCTCAAAAAAATGGTGTAGCAGAAAGAAAGAATAAAACAATAATGGAAGCAATGAAGACTATGATCCACGATCAAGATATTACAATGCACTTATGGGCAGAAGCAACAAGAACAACAATTTATGTCCAAAACAAATTATCCCATAGTGCACTTGGATTCAAAACCCCCAAAGAAATGTTCTTTGGAAAGAAGCCAGAAGTAAGCCATCTCAAAATATTTGGTTTTCTAGTGTTTGTACACATTCCGAAAGAAAGGAGAACTAAGATGGATCCTTCAGGAAAGAAGAGAATATTCGTTGGATACTATGAGGTCTCTAAGGCCTTCATAATCTACATACCAGGTTACCGTCATATTGAGATCAAAAGAGATGTAACCTTTGATGAAGATGCAACACTCAAGAGATCAAGGAAATGTCATCTTGAAGAAGTATACTAAGAAGAACATGTAGCTCTCAGAGTTGCAGAACCAGTGAAGGAAGTCACAGTTAACCCTGATGATGAGATTCTAGAAGATAATGATATGATATAATCTCAAGAACCTCCCCGTATGATGATCTCTCACAAGAGAAAGCCATCTTGGGCGAGGGAATATATTCAATATGGAGAGAAGTATGGTGCCCGAGAAGGAACCATGAGACAAAGCAAGAAACCTAAGACATTCTCCAGTTATATGGCCTTGATGTGTGATATCATAGAAAAGGAACCTACTTGATTTGAAGAAGCCATTCAAAAGAAAGAATGGATGGATTCCATGACAGAAGAATACCAGTCCATTATAAAGAATGATGTATGGGAAGTAGTTCCCAGACCAAAGAACAAAGATGTGGTATCTTCCAAATGGATATACAAGATAAAACATGTTGTAGATGGAAGTATTGAAAAACATAAAGCAAGATTTGTAGATCATGGATTTTCTCATAAGGAAGGCATTGATTATGAAGAGACGTTTTCTCATGTAGCCAGATACACTTCTATTAGAACCATTATAGCTCTTGTAGCCAAGATAAAGTGGAAGTTGCACCAAATGGATGTGAAAACAACATTCTTAAATGGTGTTCTTGAAGAAGAAGTGTATATAGAACAACCACAAGGGTTTGAAGTTGAAGTAGAAATACTCATGTCTGGAGGTTGAAGAAAGCTTTGTACGGGTTAAAGAAAGCCCCTAGAGCTTGGTATGGCAGAATTGTCAATTTCCTAACGAGCTTGGGATTTACCAAGAGTAAAGATGATTCTAACCTTTACTTCAAGGTTATGAATTATGAGCTGGTTATATTGTTGTTCTATGTGGATGACTTATTCTTAACTAGAGAAGAAAAGCTCATCACATATTGTAAGAAGAAGATCATTGTAGAATTTGAGATGAAATACCTAGGCCTGATGCATTATTTCTTAGGTCTTGAGGTTTGGCAGAGCCCAGAGAAGATCTTCCTTAACCAATGGAAGTATGCAATTGAAATACTAAAGAGGTTTGACATGTTGGAATGTAAAGCCATGAACACACCCATGGAAACAAATTTCAAGCTTCTAGTGGATACATTGTCAGAATTAGTTGATGCTACTCTATATAGACAAATCATTGGTTCGTTGATGTATTTGACAAATATTAGGCCAAATATATGTTTTGTTGTGAACACCTTGAGTGAGTTATGGTAGAGCCCAGACATGTTCACCTTGTAGCTACAAAACATGTGATGAGATACCTTAAGGGTACGTTGAAATATGGTCTTTTTTATACTGGAGATCATGACTTTAGACTCTATGGATATAATGATCAGATTGGGCTGGAAGTGTTTCTGATAGAAAGAGAACTTCAAGATGTTGTTTCAATCTGGGTTCAGCCATGACTTCATGGAAGAGCAGGAAGCAATCCAGTATTGCTCTGAGAACGGTAGAAGCAGAATACATTGCAGCATGTTCTGCCAGTTGTGAATCCATATGGGCTCGAAAGTTGTTGACAGGTCTATTCGATCTAGATATGGAAGCCACCGTGATTCTATGTGATAACCAAAGTTGTATAAAGATGACGGAGAACCCAGTGTTCCATGATAAATCAAATCACATAGAAATTTGGTATGACTACATTCGTGATATGGTGCAGAGGGGAGCTATAAAGCTCCAATATGTTGGCACAAATGAGCAAGTTGCAGATGTGTTGACCAAGCCTCTATCTCATGTAAAGTTTGAATACTTCTGAGACAAGCTTGGTATTTTCCGAAAGGACCTCCCTCAAAAGGGAGAGTGATGTTGATGATACTATAGTATCCTGACCAACAACAGGTAACTCCGTTAGGATTTTATATCCTAGGGGATTGATCATCCCTGGGAAGATCTCGAAGGTTTGGTAAGGATGGTCTGTCATAGTACCTGTGCATGTATATGCCCGCTGTGGTCAGTAGTGGTAGCTCCGTTAGGATTTTATATCGTAGGGAATCTTTTGATTCCTGGGAAGATCTGGAAGGTCCGGTAAGGACGGTCTGTTAGAGTACCATGTGGTAGCTCCGTTAGGATTTTATATCCTAGGGAATCTTATGATTCCTGGGAAGATCCTGAAGGTCCGGTAAGGACGGTCTGTCAAAGTACCACAAAATGTTGTTGCACCTGCCTCATTTTGTTGCCATATGATGATGTTTTTATCTTAGCCTCATGTTGATGATGTTTTTATCTCAACCTCGTGCTGATGATGTTGTTGCCTCAACCTCATGCTATTGATGATGTTGTATAAACCTCATTCTATTGATGATGATGTTGTGTCAGCCTCGTGTTGTTGATGGTCTTATATTAGTGTTATAGTAATTGATGTTGATGCAGATGATGATGATGATGTTACTCCAACTCCATGTTGTGAATGATGATGTTATTGTTGATGAGAAAAACTTTCGATGATTTATAGATGTGCCAATCAATGTTCCATATGCTGATGATGTTGTTGCCCTCTCTCTCTCCTGATGATGTTGTATTGAGTTATGTCAGTAGAATACCCTTCTTCTTAAGGGGGAGTGTTGAAATATTGTAATTGCGAAGAATATTCTAATCATAATTGAGTTATTTTTATATAGATAAAATCCTCTTTTGTGGATTGATCATGTCGGGTCTTGTATAAGACCAAATCCCCTTTTGTGGATTGGTCAAACCATGTTTATATGGTAGTATTTGAGAAGTCGACCCCTAGGGTTTATTAAAGTGGTTTTAACCAGTATTGAGAGAAGTCAACCCTGCTTGGTGAAGAGACATAACCCTAGTGCCCCTCAGCTAGTATAAATAAGGGAGGATGGTGCCTCATTCACACACTCACTCAGTGACTCAACAAGTGCACATATTTTGGAGGCAGTTGCAGTTGCAAGAAGGATAATAGAGGTGCATGCTCAGTCCTAGTCTTTTATTGGTCATTTCGTCTTAAGTCTTGGCATTGTATTGGAAATCTATATTAAAGAAGTTTTGTTGGGTTTTCTCCCCCATGAGGGTTTCCCAGGATAAAATGTTGTGTACCTTGTGATTGTGTTTCTTTCAATGATCCTTTTATGCTATTATTTTTGAAAAGCATTAAAACTTAACACTTATTTTTCTTCCACATTCAATAAATTGAGAACTCAGAAGACCATGCTGGAAGACTTGAACAAAACAAATAACACGACACGTGACTCAAGAATGAAAACAACATTGGTCAGCTAGATTGTAAAAGATAAAGAACTACAGTTTCAACTATCACAACAAGAAATACAGTGGTTTTGAGAAGGCCAAAAGGCCCAAATAGAAACAAAAAAAGGCATTAGGCATCTCAACCAGGTAATGGAAAAAACACATCAAGAAAAGGAAAAGTTTGACCCTGATTCGACCTTCATACAAGATGATTATATCACAGACAAGTTGGGTTTCCTAACATAGATGAAAACATTACATCTGGAAGCACAATATTCAATTGACGAGTGGCATATTTTTACCCTACAGTTGCAGAAACTGGCCCCAAACATATACTAGAATTCATTCGAAGGTTTGCCTCAACAACTTGCACATAGACATCAGCCAGGTGTTGCTTCACCATACACACAATGATTCCAATTCTTTAACCCACCCGACTATGTCAAAGTTGAACTTCTCGACCAAAAGTCACCATTTAGTGACCCCAAAAATTGTAGCAGAAAAAATAGAGGAGTCTCGTTTAGACAAGGGCATAACAACACTAGATCCATAAGAACATTTGCACCAATGGCCTGAGACGATTCAAGAAGAAATAGTTGACCAGAGAAAACAGTGAGAAGAACGAGTGCGGCCCATAGAACCAACAACCTTGGAACAAGCTTCTAAAGAGTAAAACTAAGGGGGCTAAGCTCAATTTTGGTAGTATATATATTTTGGTATACTTTGTAAGAGAAATATCACCTGATATAAAAAAAAAAATGAGCCATATTGAAGGATCCAGACTAAATGAGTTCGTTTTGATAAGTATATACTTCTTCATGTTAGTTTTTATAGCTTGAGAGGTACTTTGCATGTTTTGTCTTGTATGCAAAAGTAACCTTACATTTACACTACTAGGCACTTGAATTTGTAATGGGTTTTTATAAAGTTGTAATAAAGTGGTTCTTTGATCAAAGTGACTTTTTATTAAGTGTACCTTCTAATATTAAAGTGACTTTATTTCATAAAGTGCACTTATATTATAAAGTGAATTTGTACTTTAATATTTTAAGTGATTTATTTTGGAGGGAATGAATCATGTCCCTTGATCATGTAAAAACAAGATTAGATCTTGGCCATTGGATTTAGGGATGGGGAAGGTGAAAAGACACTTGGAAGGTGAAAGGTCACTTTCAGATTATAAGAGAATGCATTGGGTAGTGTGCAAGATAAGAGAAGAAGAGATTGAGAGATTTTTGAGAGTGCTTTTAGAAGGAGAGGAAATGACAACAAGTTGGGCACATTTCCCAAGGAAAAACTCTATTTTGAAGTTACTAAAATTTATTGTTGTGAGGGAGGTCGTACTATATGGATCCGTACAGTCTGTACAGCAGGGAGGAGGGCACAATTTTCAAGGTATTTTGTTGGCACAAAAATCGATGTTTTTTAGCATTCCTTGCTGCAGAAGGGGTCGTACAGATCAAGTCGTACAACAGATTGAGGGAACAGTTTCCGAGGTGCTATTTTCTGGGTGGGTCGTACAACAGTACGAATTTGGCATTTTTTCCAAGGAAGAAATTTAGAGGGACAGTTTGGGTGTTGTAAATGGTTTTCTCTTGGCTACTAAATGTAATATTGTTGTTGATATAACTTTTTTGAAGCTAATAAAATATCTCTCTTTGGGTTTCCCCACATTGGAGTTTTCACCGGTCGGTTGCCTAAATTTTTGAGTACTGCATGGATGTGTGATTGTTGTTCATTATGTTTATTTCGTTGCAAAAGTTCTTAGCAATGTTTATTTCTGCTTATGAAATTTTCTGAATGTGGGTTTAATGCATCTCAGAGTTCATAGATGACAATTATCTCTAGGTTGCTAAGTGTATGACAAAATTTGTGCATGTTGATTTTGCCATTAAATTTCTACATGGTATCAAAGCTTGGGCTCTGAGTTACAGTGAGAAGTGTTATTTTTGGGCAATATTTAAAGGGGGAAATTTGATTGTTTGTTTTCCATTGAACAGTTGACAGGGAGATAGTTGTTTGCTTCAAGTATGAGGACCGGTTGGATGGGATTTCCAACTATTTGCAATGGAAGGTCAGGATGTCATATATTCTCAGGGAGAACAAAATTTGGAGCTTTGTCAACACCATAGTTGTTGCTCCCACAACAGACCCTATAGATTTGGGTTTACATGAAGTAAAGGAGGCCAAAGCTCAAAGGATTATTCTGGATGGGGTGAAGGACTGCCTTATCCGACACTTGGCTGAGAAGAAGACAACCAAAGAGATGTGGGATGCATTGAAAAACTTGTACGAGGCGAAGAATGAAAACCAAAAGATGGCCTTGAAGGATAAACTGCATGATACTAAGATGGGTAAGGGTGAGAGTGTGGATTCTTATCTTACTTGGGTAGCTCAAGTGAAAGATGAGTTGGCTGCAGTTGTGGAGGTCATTTCGGATTCAAAGTTGGTGAGGATAGTCTTGAAAGGCTTCACCAAAGAATGGGAAGTCTTCGTGAAGTGGGTGGTGGGTCATGAGCATCTTCCATATTGGAGCAGACTGTGGGATGATTTCACTCATTGAGGAGATCCAGGAAGGATCTCAGAGCAGTGGATAGAAGGGAGATGGAGTTGATGAAGAGAATGTTTCTCTTGTTGCAAAGGGAAAGGGGAAGAAGAAAGGAAATTCTAGAAGGGAATTGAGTAAAGTCAGATGTTACTGTTGTAACTAGTTGGGGCACCTTGCTTCTCAATGTCTTGAGAAGAAGAGGAAGAGGAAGAAATAGGAGGGGCCTGATACAACTGCTACAACAACTATGGAAGACTTTTCATCCAAGTTTGATATGGACTTTTCTTTGGTCACTCTAATATCCAGTGTCGGTAGTGGTGGATTTGGGGGTGAAAACAAGTGGATTGTTGACAGTGGAGTCTCTTGTCACATGACATGAATATGTCTTGTATTTCTTATTATCACAAAGATAGGTCATGACCGGATGATGAAGAGTGAAGGAGGTATGGCACAAGTTGTACGTGGAGTTGGAAGGGTTAGATTGCATCTCGAGCATGGAGGATTCTTGGAGGTTGATGGAGTTCTATTTATTTTGAGGTTGAGGGTTAACCTGCTATCGGTCTTAGCCTTGGAATATGTTGGATATTGTACATTATTCATGTTAATATTTAAGCTATTATTAGGTTTATTTTCAATTTACTAGATAACCATAGCATATATGGGATCACTTAAAGAAACACAATCACAAGATACACAACATTTATCCTGGGAACCCCACATGGGGAAGAAAATCCAACAAAAACTTCATTGATATAGAGAGCCAATACAATGCCAAGACAATAAACCAAACACTAGATAATATCCTCCACTAAGAAATGTGCCTCTCTCTCTTCCTTCTTCTGACAACTGGTAACTGCAGCTTCCTTCAATACTTTCACACTAGAGTGAGTTGAGTGAGTGAACAAATGAGGCATTGACTTCCTTTATTTATACAAATTGGTAGGTGTTGAAAAGGTGTTTCTTCACTGACAGGGCCGACTTGTCTTTCTGAGTGGTTAAAACCACTTTAATTATCCTAGGGGCCTGTTGAAGGAAAATCTCCCTACAGACAGGTAGATCTCCTCAAAGAGCTAGACTCTTAACTCTAAGACAGAAAGTGCTTATCATTGTCATTGACTTCCTTGTAAGTCTACACAAACTAATGCATGAAGAGGAAGGAGGAAAGACGTACCTTTTACTGGTGTTTGTCCCTACACACTCTGAGTTGAACTCCAATCTTGAGCTCCTCAATAATCCCTGTAGACAAACAAAGTACAACCACTTCCTATTCTATTGATATTAGTTCGAAGTAGACCTATCCACTTAAAGACAAATTCATGTAATGTCAAACATAAATTGGAAAGAAACAGGCCAAGCATATTACATTAGTAAGGACAAAACGTTACTTACATCCATAGATGGAATGTAGCAGTTTCGTCAAGTTCTCCTTGCCTAACCCTTGCTCAAAAACTCCATGATCAGAATGACGATAGCTTCGCTGATTAGCCTCCACTTCATTGTGTATCACTTATGAGATCATAAGTTTGGTATGATTCTCCACCCATCTCCCCTTTCACCATGAGAAAGCTTGCTTATATAGCCTTGGAGAGGCTCAACTACTTGAGATATCTTTAGAGTAAGTTGAGGATTTTCCTCCTTCAGTTAGGGATCTTCCCTAAAATCATGGCTTGATTGAGGATTCGAATCCAACTACCTTCTAAGAGTGAAAAGATCCTTCCCCCATTCTTCTCAACAAATCAACTGCTGCCCAGAATAGGTAGTGCTCCCTCAAAAGGGCACTCAGAGCATTGTAATGCTCCCTAGTAATGTATAGGGGAGTGCCAGCACTCTTGAGGGTAGGAGAGCTTCTACAAAAGGGAAAATGAGTGTTATAACGCTCCCTGATAGCTTATAGAGGGGTGCTAGCACTCCTAAGAGAGGTATAGGGGAGCGCTCCCCTCCAAAAACTCAGTTTTTTGGGTGCTTTCAGATGACAAGAGGTTCGTAAGCCTGTTGAATCATTTCTCTTCTTCCAAATCAAATGTTTGAGGTGTTTCAAATGTCCTTCTCATGTCATTATAGGCACGACATAGGCATCATGGCAGTATGCTTTCTTTGACACTTGTGAAACTTGTGAGCAAAATGCGACACTTGCGACACTATCGAAGTGAGTAATTTCAATGTGTAACAGGGCCGACTTCTCAATTTTCATAATACAATTAGGGTTTGACCAATCCACAAAAGGGGATTTTGTCAATTACAATGACCGTCATGATCAATCCGCAAAAGGGGATTGATCTAATGAATAATAAATCAATAATAAATAGAATACTCTTGGTAGTTACAATATTTCAACACTCCCCCTTAACAAAAAGGGTATTCTACAAGATCATCAAGAGAGAGAGAGAGGGCAGAAACAACAACATCATCTGGAACACTGACTAGCATATCTATAAATCATCTGAAGTTCTTCTCATCATCAATATCATCATTCACAACTGGAATGGCATCATCATCATCTGCATCAACATGGATTAGTATAACACTAATACATCATCATCAATAACAGCACAACGCTGATACAACATCAACAACAGTAATATCACAACACAAAGGCTGGAGCATCATCATCAAGAACAACATCACAACATGAAGTCCAGAGCATCATCAACATCAGCACTAGGGTGGAAATCTTCAGCACAAAGTTGGCATCTCAACAACATCAGTACAAGGTTGAAAATCTTCAGCACAAAGCTGACATCTCAACAACATCAGCACAAAGCTGGCATCTCAACAACATCAACACAAAGCTGGCATCTCAACAACATCAGCATGAAGCTAGAAATGTTCAGCACTAGGTTGGCATCACAACACGAGGTTGGCATCACAACAACATCATCATGAAGCTGGAAATCTTCAGCACTAGGCTAGCATCACAGCATGAGGCTGGCATCACAACAATATCAACACGAAGCTGGAAATATTCAGCACTTGGCCGGCATCACAACACGAGGCTGGCATCACAACAACATCAGCACAAAGCTAGAAATCTTCAGCACTAGGTTGGCATCACAGCATGACGTTGGCATCAACACTACTCTCCCTTTCGAGGGAGGTCCTTTCGGGATACACCAAGCTTATCCTGAAAGTGATAAAACTTTACACGAGATAGAGGCTTGGTCAACACATCAACAACATATTCATCCACGCTAGCATGTTGGAGATTTATGTCTCCTCTCTGCACCATATCACAAATGCAATGATATCAGATCTCTATGTGTTTTGAATTTTCATGGAACACAGGGTTCTCTGTCATATTTATGCAGCTCTGGTTATCACATAGGATCATGGTTGCTTCCATCTCTAGATCGAATAGACATGTCAACAAATTTTGAAGCCATATGGATTCACAACTGGCAGAACATGTAGAAATGTATTATTCTTCTGTCGTGCTAAGAGAAATGATTGATTGCTTCCTACTCTACTATGAGATCATGGCTGGCCCTAGACTGAAACAACATTATAAAGTGCTCTTTCTTTCAGAGACTCTTCCAACCCAATCTGAATTAGTATAACCACATAGTATGAAGTCATGATCTCCATTATAATTGAGACCATAATCTAATGTACCCTTAAGGTACCTCATCACATGTTTTTCAACAACTAGGTGAACACGTCTGGGTTCTACCAGAAACTGACTCAAGGTGTTCACAACAAAACATATATCTGGCCTGGTGTTCGTCAAATACATCAATGATCCAATGATCTGTCTATACAGTGTAGCATCAATCAATTATGATGAAGTGTCAACCAGAAGCTTCAACTTTGTTTCCATGGGTGTATTCATGGATTTTCACTCCAACATATCAAATATATCAGTATTTCAATTGCATACTTCCCTTGGTTAAGAAAGATCTTCCCTGGGCTCTGCCAGACCTCAAGAACTAAGAAGTAGTGCATTAGGCCAAGGCGTTTCATCTCAAATTATGCAGGGAGCTTCTTCTTACAATCAATGATGAGCTATTCTTCTCCAGTTAAGAATAAGTCATCCACATACAACAACAATATAACAGGCTAATCATTTGTAACTTTGAAGTAAAGGTTAGAATCAACTTTACTCTTGGTGAAGCCCAAGCTCGTCAGGAAACTGTCAATCCTTCCATACCAAGCTCTAGGAGCTTGCTTCAATCCATACATAACCTTATTCAACTTGCAAACATGAATCTTCCAGTATTCAACTTCAAATTCTTGAGGTTGTTCTATATACACTTCTTCTTCAATGACACCATTTAAGAAAAAAAAATTCACGTCCATCTCATGTAACTTCCACTTCATCTTAGATGCAAGAGCTATGATGGTTCTGATTGAAGTGTATCTGGCTACAGGAGCAAACGTCTTTTCATAGTCAATGCCTTCCTTTTGAGAAAATCCACAAGCAACAAACCTTGCTTTATATTTCTCAATACTTCCATCAGTAACATGTTTTATTTTTAAAAGACATTTGGAAGATACCACATCCTTTATTTTCGGTCTGGGAACTATCTCCCATACATCATTTTTTAGAATGGATTGGTATTCTTCTGTCATGGCATCTGCCCATTCTTTCTTCTGAATAGCTTCTTCAAATCAAGTAGGCTCTTTCTCTAAGAGATCACACATCATAGCCATATAACTGGAGAATGGCTTGGGTTTCTTCACTTGTCTCGTGGTTCCTTCAGGGGCACCATACTTCTTTCCATCTTGAATAAGTTCCCTTGCCCAGGATGGATTTGTCTTGTGGGAGATCGTTATCTGGGGAGGTTCTTGAGATTCTATGATGTCACGATCTTCTAGAATCTCCTCATGAGGGGAAGTTATGACTTCCCTCACTGGTTCTTCAACTCTGGGAGCCACATGTTCTTCTTCATATACTTCTTCAAGTTGATATCTTCTTGATTTCTTGAGTGTTTCATATCCATCAAATGTTATATCCCTATTGATCTCAATATGATGGTAACCTGGTATATAAACTCTGAAGGCCTTGGAGACTTCACAGTATCCAACAAATATTCCCTTCTTTCTTGAAGGGTCCAACTTGGTTCTCTTCTCTTTTTGAATGTGTACAAATACTGGGAAGCCAAATATTTTGAGATGGCTTACTTATGGCTTCTTTCTGGAGAACATCTCTTCAAGGGTATTGAACCCAAGTGCACTATGGGACAATCTATTTTGTACATATATTATTGTTTTTGTTGCTTCTTCCCATAAGTGCATTGGAAGATCTTGATCATGGATCATGGTCTTCACTGCTTCCATTATAGTTCTGTTATTTCTTTTTGCTACACCATTTTGTTGAGGATTGTATGGAGTGGTGAGCTCCCTCTTGATCCTGACATCTTTGCAAAAGTTTGCAAACTCTTTTGAGGTGTATTCTCCTCCATTATATAACCTGGGTATCTTGATCTTTCTTTCAGAAAGATTCTCTATCAAGGATTTGAATTCCTTGAATTTACTAAACACTTCATCTTTTGATTTCAAAAGGTAAACCCATATTTTACGAGAATAGTCATCAATAAAAGATACATAGTATACATACCCACTAATGGAGGTTGACGGCATTGGGCCACATACATCTGAGTGAATGAGCTCTAGGACTTCTTCCACTTTACTGTCTCTCTTTGGGAAAGGGTTCTTGATGTTCTTTCCTTGTGCACATCCATTGCACACTCCTTCATGGTCAACCTTGAATTCTGGTAGACCTGTGACTTCCTTGCTTACATATGGTAATGCTTTGTAGTTGATGTGGGCCAATCTTCTATGCCAAAGTTTACATGGATTCTCAATGGAATGGGTCAAGGCTGCTTCAGAGTGACCCTTTAGAATATATAAGCAACCTTCTTCTTTTCCAATAACAATTGCTTCTTACATGGTTTTTCCTTTGGGCCACATAAGAACTTATCCATCTATGAAGGAAACTCTAAAGCCTTTCTTTTCTAAAGTTGAGATAGAGAGTAAGTTCTTTGTCAAACCTGGTACATATAGTACATCCTTCATCTTCATTGGGGTCCCTGAATCAAGCTTGTAGTTTGATTCTCCTACTCCCTTGATAGGGTATTGATAATCATCTCCAAGTGTAACTTTCTAGGGAAACTTATTTTATGTAAGGCAAGAGAGAATGTCTCTTTGACATGCCATGTGCTTGGAATCACCACTGTCTATGAGCCAAGTGTCCTCACCAGGTGACACCAATCCTAAGAGGGAAGAGATTAATACATAGTCTTCAATCTGTTCTTTTATCATCTTTGTGGGTGGCTCTTCATCTTCAACTACATGGGCATTGTGCCTCTTATTTCTCTTCTTGCATTCTTATCGTCTAGCTAGACAATTCTTAGTAATATGTTCCATCTTGTCACAATGGTAACATTGGTAGGATGAGAAATATTTTTCTCTTCTTTGACCTTTCTGAAACTTCTGGAATATCCTTGGAGGGTGAGATTCTTTATGTATGAATTTGTTTTTGGGGTGAGACTCCTTATGAATTTATTTTTGGAAGTAAGACTTCTTTATTCCTCCTTTAGTATGAGTATCTAGGGATTGATCTTCATCTCTTGATAGCAATTCTTCTCAGTTAGCTACTCTTGCTTCTTCTTGAACACATTCTTCCCAAAGACTGTCAAAGTGTAGTTTCTCCTTTCTAGCACAAATAGTTTGGATGAATGCATCCCAAGGTCTTGTGAGACCATTAAGGGCTATCATTATAAGTTCGTATTCATTTATAGTATCTTCAATTGCTTCTAGCTATTCTTTGAATTGTCATATTCTAGAGAAATATTCTTGAATTGTGTATCCTTTTTGCATCCTTGTATTTTTGAGTTGATTTCTTAGATTCATCTTCTGATTGATGTTCCTTCCTTCATATAATCTAGTTATGGCATCGAACATTTGTTTTCGAGTCTTATTTGAATCCACTTGAGGAATCAAGTGATCTTTAATAGAATCTACAATGATTTTTTTGGCCTTAACTGTGTCATTTTGGTGTTTTTCTTTAGCTGCAGCATCAACGAGTTCTGGTACATTTTATTTAATGAATCTTGCTAGGACATTCTCTTCAAGAATGAGTGAAATCCTATACTTCTAGGCACGGAAGTTTTCCACACCTTCTAGTTTGTCAAGAAGCTTAGTGCTTGTAGACATCTTTACCTAGAGCTAGGAAAATGGAAAAAAATTGAAAATGCTCAGAATTTAATTTTGAACTTACCAGGAGGTGTGCTTGGCCAAGGTGAGTATCATGGTGTAGTTAGATTTTAGAAAATCCAAATTTTTCCCCTTCAAACTTGACTGATGGATTTCTTGACTGGTGCTTCTGGTTTTCTGGTACTTCTGGTTTTCTGGTGCTTATGGTTTTCTGGTGCTTCTGGTACCTGTGAAAACTAGGGTTTTACTTTCCAGGAGTTCCATCCACTGAAAAGGTGCATTGAAGGTGCCAAAGAGTTCTTTGGGCTAGGGCGCACTTTTCTATATGACTTCTGGGCTGAAATACCTCTTCAATAAAAAACCCTAATTTTCTTGTACAACAACAATGACATTTTTCTTTATCCAGTGAAAGATTCTCTCTTCAGTTTAGCTCTGATTCCATGTTAAGTTTTAAGCTATTATTAGGTTTCTTTTCAATTTACTAGATAACCATAGCATAGATAGAATCACTGAGAGAAACACAATCACAAGATACACAACATTTATCCTGGGAAACCCTCATGGGGAAGAAAACCCAAAAAAAAATTCCTTAATATAGATATCCAATACAATGCCAAGACAATAAACCAAACACTAGAGAATATCCTCCACTAAGCAATGTGCCTCTCTCTCTTCCTTCTTCCAACAACTGGTAACTGCAACTTCCTTCAATACTTGTGCACTAGATGAGTGAGCTGAATGAGTGAACAAATGAGGTGCTAGCTTCCTTTACTTATACAAATTGGCAGGTGTTGAAAAGGTGTCTCTTCACTGACAGGGCCGACTTGTCTTTCTGAGTGGTTAAAACGACTTTAATTAGCCTAGGGGCCGACTTCTCAATTTGCATAATACAATTAGGGTTTGACCAATCTGCAAAAGGGAATTTGGTCAATTACAATGCCTAATATGATCAATCCACAAAAGGGGATTGATCTAATGAATAATAAATCAATAATAAATAGAATACTCTTTGTAGTTACAATATTTCAATAATTCAAGAGGGGACATGTATTTATCTACATGGAGGGAGTGGATATGATTGAACTATAGTTGATTGGTGATCGAATGGATAGGTTGTACATGTTGCAAGGACAACCTTCAGGTTATGATTCAACATTGGATGAGGATTAGGAGGCTCTTGAGACTGCAGTGATACCAAGGATCCAGCCTTGCATTCTGAGGGAAGAGAGGGAGTCTCTTCAGAGCACTAGCATGAGCCTTAGCCAGTATGAGGGAATAACAACTCAGAGTGGGAGGATGGATTCTCTGAGGAGCTCAGGGTTCAGAGTAGCTGTCAGGAGGATGTATTCTGGTTCAGGTTATGTATAGGTGTTGGGGATGGCTCTAGGTTCAGAGGGATCTCCTACTGCAAAAAGTGTGTAACACCCTGTTTCCCCCAGTCTGTAAAAATAACTATACTAGCCAAGTATTGTGGCAAACTCAGAAATGTGAATGCGTGATGTGAATGGACCTTGTGAAAGAGGTCGATGAATGTGAATAATATCATGAATATATATATATATATATATATATATATATATATATATATATATATATTGCAGGACTGCTGAGAGGGGATGTGCTGAAAAAGAGAACACGATGGCTGAAGAAAGGTGGTGGAAGGAACTTGGAAAGGTGGCATTAAATTCCACTGAAACCAATACCATATTTGGACTTCACTAGCCCAGAGAACCAAGAGTGGCTCACTGGCCCCGAATTAAATGACTTTCTAGCATTGGTAGGTAAAGGGCTCCTCATGAGTAATGAGGGATGGGGGTGAACCGCCCATCCATAGAGTCCTCAGACCTGACCACCATGAGGAAGATTGTGCCACATGAAACCTCACCGAAAGGAGAAAAGGCAGGAAGAGTGTGGGATCAAGGGGGAAGATATGAGGGAAAGAGGAGGAGGAGAACTCTGGAAAAATACAGAGTGAGTGATAGTAGAGAAGGAGGAGAGTAACCTTCGTTCTCGGTCATTGGAAAACAGAGATGCAGTCTCACAGCATCGTGGTCTCATCTCGGGGGTGGTTAGTGGTAAATCCATTGGGAGTCGTTGAGCCTACAGTTGGGTGGAAACGAGCACCCCTCCCAGTAGTTGCAATCACATCTGGTGATATTTCTAATAAGTGTTTTACATCTTGCATCTGGAAACTTATATGCTGACATGTATGCTCATAGTCTATGCAGTTTATGAATGGTTTGAGTATAAGACTGTCTGTGTGGTGTTTTGATCAGAAATGGTGGTTGCATGCTTTTATTGAAAAGGCCACATATGGCTTATGTTTATAGATAGATTTGTGTGTGTGTGTGTGTGTGTGTATATATATATATATGCAAATTGAATTAATTCAGACTTCCAGTCTGTTCTCAGGAAATCTATACCCTTATCCATCTCAGGTAATACCCTGGATAGATCTCCCCATAGAGACACCCTTCTTGGAAAGCTCACCAAGGACCTGGAAAAGGATTTGAAGGCGCAAGTCTTAGTAACCCTATACGAGGAAGATTGATCCTCTTGAAATATTGAAATGGCAGGATAGGGATAAGTATCGATTGACAGACGAGATCCTGTCGGAATATCTGCGATCATTCACGATTGTTAGATTGGAGGAAGAAACGATGGCGTTAAATTCCTTAACCCCTTTTTCCTTATCTTCGTGAGTAGCGAAGAAATCGGGACCATAGATCCCCAAGGTCCGTGAGAGTATCTGGACCGTTGATTTTTCCACATCTAGGGAGCGGCGGGAGAGTGCATAGTGTGGGACAGGTCTGAATCGTCAGACCTTAGTCCAAACACCCGTTAGCCGTTGGATCTGACAGGAGATGCTTGGGGGTTAATAATCGACTTGCTTATACCGCTGAGTCACGAAATGCGAAAAGGGGACTAGTTGTTTGGCCTAGGATCATGATCAATGATCACACAGAGGTGGGAAAAAGGGAAAATCTAGCCTGTGCTAAGCCTTGTAGGATTTCAGGGATTATGTCCCTCGAGAAAAGGTGAAAATTTATTATGCTACAGTGGGTGTGTTACAAATTGGTATCAGAGCATGGTTACAACACTTGGCCTGCTTGGGCTAATGAACGGGTTTCATAGAAGCTCCGTTCGGAACACTCCTAAAAAGAGTAACCCCCCTACCTTAACCTCCCTAATTAAAAGACGAAGTTGAGAATGAAAAATCCCTATTGTGTGTGTGTACATGTGAAAATATGAATTATGTACTGGTTATAAATAAATATAAATATCAACTAACAACCAGTGTTTTTCCTTTTGCCCAAAAGCGGAAGATCAACCGCGAGAATTTATCAACGCATAGTATGGTGACTCACCATGAAGTGGGAGAAGGTTCCAACAATAGAGATGAAGAGTCCGATGAAAGGAGGGCAACAGGGACCCCTCCAGGTATAGCCGAGACTATGAGAAGCCTCATGGTCGAATTACAAAGCTGTAAGGCCGACAATGAAAGGATGATGAAAGAACAAGAAAAGAAAACAGAAATTAACACAGTTTTACTACAGAGTTTATCCGATCTAAAAAGACAAATGCAGCATGAACCTGAAACTCAGAAACATGGTCATATCAGTGGTCACACTGAGAGGAGAACCTCGAAAAAGGTCCACCCCAGAGGTAAAGGACAAGTGTCGAATGATTCCTCTGAGAAGGAAGTTGGTGATTCAGAGGGCTCTTCTAGCAGTAGAACCAGTTCCTATTCCTGAAAGAAATAGAAGAAGCAAAAGTCTTCCAAAGGTCATAAGTTTGAAGAATTCAGAAAAGACAAACCACCCTCCTTCGATGGTGAAATAAAGAAGGGAGAGGAAGCAGAGGCATGGTTGCTTGGACTAAAGAAGTATTTCAAAGTCTATGACTTTTCAGAAAATATGAAGGCTCGAGTGGCCACCTTCAACTTGAATGGAAAGGCTTCCATTTGGTGGGAATACCTTAAGAATGTGAAAGGGGTTCGCAAAGAGGACATGTCTTGGGAACAGTTTGAGAAATACTTTTGGAAGAAGTATCTGTCGGAAAAATATTTTGACGAAAAGACTAGAGAGTTTTATGAACTCAAACTGGGACAACTCTCTATAGAATAATATGTCAACAAATTCCTCGATTTGTTGAGGTATGTACCTTATATCAAGGTGGAAAAGGCAAAGGTGCAACACTTCATCAGTGGACTACCTAAGGACTATTGGAACAGAATTGAATTTGATGAGCCAAAGACTCTAGAAGGCACTATTCGAAAGGCGACCTATTGTCATGAACAGTTTGGGCATCAAGAAGAACCTCGCAAGGGATGGAAACAGAAGAATAGTTCAAGATTTTAGAAAAGGGGAATTAAATCCCTAGGATTTAAGAACTATAAGAAGAACCCAAGAATGAGCTTCCCATCTTGGAGTATGCACCAACATAATTTTCCCTCCTTGAGCGGAAATAAAACTTCTAGACCCATATCAGTGAAGACTGATAACCCAAAGAAAGAACCTTTGAAATGCTAGGGTTGCGGGGAAGAACATCTATTGAGAGACTATCCACACTGACAATGGAATAGTCGGAGGATTTATAACATCCAAGAAGCTACTACTTTCAATGATGTGGCCAAGAGTGAGCCACAAATTTACATAGCCTTGGATAATAACCAAGCTGACCACCAAGCTTCAGTGGTGGAAATAGAAGGTATGATTTCCAACCATCTAGTGTCTGTTTTGATTGACCCTGGTTCAAATTTGATTTATATATCCCCTAAAGTTGTTGATAAGTGTAAACTAAAGCCACAAAAACATACCAAGCCATGGTTGGTACAGTTAGCCACTGGCACCAGAAGAAGGGTAGTAGAGGCTATATCAACCTGCCAATTGATGTTGGGTAAATCGCCCACCCAAACAACCCTTAACATATTACCCCTGGGATTGTATGATCTGTTGATTGGGATGGATTGGCTAGCTGCCCATAAATCCAGATTGGACTGTTACCATAAGACCTTAGAATGTGTAAGTAAGGAAGGGAAGAGGATAACCCTTCAAGGGATCCGAAAACCTGTCTCGGTGAGAAAAATATCATCTCTGCAAATGAGAAAGTATTGCCGAAAGGGATGTACCCTATATGCAATATAGGAGTTGAAAACAATCGAAGGTGACAAACCAAGCCTTGACGATCACCCTATCCTGAGAGAATATAGAGATGTGTTTCTGGAAGAGGTATCGGGTCTACCTCCGAGAAGGGACATAGACTTCTCGATAGAACTTGCACCGGGAGTGGTGCCGGTGTCTAGGACACCCTACCGGATGAGCACACCCGAGTTAGTTGAACTCAAATTGCAATTAAAAGAAATGATGGATAAAGGTTATATTTGACCCAGCGTGTCTCCATGGGGAGCACCAGTCCTGTTCGTGAAAAAGAAGGATGGTACCCTTAGACTGTGTATAGATTATAGGCAACTCAATAAGGTAACCATAAAGAACAAGTACCCCTTGCCCAGGATCGATGACCTGTTCGATCAATTGGGAGGTGCATCTATTTTCTCAAAGATTGATTTGAGGTCGGGATACCATCAAGTCTGAATCAAGGGTGAAGACATCCATAAAACTACCTTCCGAACAAGGTATGGCCACTATGAGTTTGTGGTAGTTCCATTTGGGTTGACCAATGCCCCTGCCACTTTTATGTGCTTGATGAACAATGTGCTCAACAAATTCCTAGACAAATTTGTGCTTGTTTTTATTGACGATATATTAATTTACTCCAAGAATAGAAAAGAGCATGAAGATCATCTTAGACTTGTGCTGCAAGTGCTAAGAGAACATCAGCTCTATGCCAAATTGAACAAATGTAAATTATTCCAGAAGCAAATACATTACTTAGGCCATGTTCTCTCCGAAGAAGGAATAGCGGTAGACCCTGACAAAATTGAGTCTATTATGGAATGGCCTACCCCAAAGGATGTTTCGAGCATCAGATCCTTTATGGGATTAGCAGGATACTATAGGAGATTTATAAAAGGATTCTCCAAGATTGGTTGTCCAATCACTAGCCTCCAGAAGAAGGGGACAAAATTCCTATGGACACAGAAATGTGAAGAAAGATTTAAAACCATGAAACATCTACTGACCCATGCACTCGTGTTGAAGATCGTCAACCCCGAAGCCAACTTCCTCGTGTGCACGGATGCCTATAAGGAAGGGCTCAGAGGAATCCTTATGCAAGGAGGAAGTGTGATCTACTATGAATCATGAAAATTGAATGAGCACGAAGTCAACTATGTGACCCATGATCTAGAGCTGGCTGCCATAGTGCATGCCTTGAAAATGTGGAGGCATTACCTCCTAGGAAGAAAGTTTGTACTTATGACAGATCACTGTGGATTGCGATACCTGTTTGATCAACCAAATCTCAATACTAGATAATCTAGGTGGATGGCCCTCCTTAGCAAGTTTGATTTCAAAATAAAACACATTAAAGGGAAGGAAAATAGGGTGGTCGATGCCCTTAGCAGAAGTATGAAAACAATTCACCTGGCAGCGGTGAGCACCTACGAGACAGATGTCAAAGAAAGAGTTAGAAATGCACAAGAAAAAGATCCCTTCGTCCAGACCATGACCATGTACCTACAACAAGAACCTGCCAGAGTAAAATATGAAGGCTACCAGATGATCGAAGGAGGTCTGCTCACTTACATAAGCAAATTTTATATTCCAGATTGTGATGACTTGAAGAGGTTCATACTGGATGAACTACATAAAAGACCCTATTCTAGTCATCCAGGATACCAGAAGATGATCAGGGCCACTAGGAGACAATTCTATTGGCCTGGAATGAGGAAAGACATAGCCGAGTACTTGGCCAAATGCATAGAGTGCCAACAGGTTAAAGCAGAACATCGACACCTAGCAGGATCATTACAAGCTCTACCAATCCCATAATGGAAATGGGAAACCATCTCCATGGATTTCATCACCGGATTACCGACCTCAACCAAACAGAATGATGCCATCATGGTAGTGGTGGATAAATTGAGCAATTCTACCCATTTCATCCCTGTCAAATCCACTTGCAAAGCAATCGATATCACCCAGGTATTCATGCAGGAGATTTTCATACTGCATGGTATGCTGAAAGAGATCGTGTCTGACAGAGACACGAAATTTACTTCTAACTTTTGGAAATCACTGATGGTTGGCTTAGAAACCAAATTGATGTTTAGCACCACCTATCACCCTCAAATCGACAGACAAATAGAAAGAGTGAACCAAGTACTTGAAGGCATGCTAAGAATGCATGCAATGCATCAACCCAAGAAGTGGGAAGACTACTTGCCACTGGTAGAATTCGCCTACAACAATGGCTACCAAGCATCCTTAAAGATGAGTCCCTTTGAAATCCTCTATGGTAGACCATGCAACACTCATGTCAGTTGGAGTAATCCCGTAAACAGGATTTTTTTTGGACCCGACATGTTGAAATAAATGGAACAGCAAGTGACTCAGATAAAACAAAACCTGAAGGTCACTCAGAACCGACAGAAAAGTTATGCCGACCAAAAGAGAACTCCAAGAGAGTTCAAAGCGGGAGATCATGTATATCTCAGAGTTAGGCCCAGGAAAAGTTCCCTGAAAATGGGAGCTTGTTCAAAGTTAGCACCTCGGTATTATGGACCCTTTGAGGTTCTAGATAGAGTGGGACCTATAGCCTATAGGCTAGCACTTCCTCCCACAGTAAAATCACATAATGTTTTCCATGTTTCATTATTAAAGAAATATGTACATGATGCTAATCATATAATTGATTGGTCTGTGATCCAGGTGGAACCGGAGGGAGAATTTCTACCAGAACCTCAATGCATACTGGACAGAAAGGAAACCCCACTCCGGAACCGAACCATTGCACAGGTCAAGGTGCAGTGGAAACATTTTGGCACAGATGAGGCTACATGGGAAATGGAGGATGCCATGAAACGAGCATATCTGATTTTGTTTACATCTGTACATGCATGTCAAGTTGATAGATAGAACATCGAGGATGATGTTCCTTTAAGGGGGAGGGAATTGTAACACCCTGTTTCCCCCAGTCTGTAAAAATAACTATACTGGCCAAGTATTGTGGCAAACTCAGAAATGTGAATGCGTGATGTGAATGGACCTTGTGAAAGAGGTCGATGAATGTGAATAATATCATGAATATATATATATTGCAGGACTGCTGAGAGGGGATGTGTTGAAAAAGAGACCATGATGGCCAAAGAAAGGTGGTGGAAGGCACCTGGAAAGGTGGCGTTAACTTCCACCAAAACCAATATCGTATTTGGACTTCACTGGCCTGGAGAACCAAGAGCGTCTCGCTAGCCCCGAATTAAATGACTCACCAGCATTGGTAGGTAAAGGGATCCTCATGAGTAATGAGGGATGGGGGTGAACCACCCATCCGTAGATTCCTCGGACCTGACCACCGCGAGGAATATTGTGCCACACACAACCTCACTGAAAGGAGAAAAGGCAGGAAGAGTGTGGGATCAAGGGGACAGATGCGAGCAAAAGAGGAGGAGGAGAACTCTGGAAAAATACAGAGTGAGTGATAGTAGAGAAGAAGGACAGTAACCTTCATTCTCGGTCACTGGAAAATAGAGACGTAGTCTCACAACATCATGGTCTCAGCTCGGGGGTGGCTAGTGGTAAATCTATTGGGAGTCGCTAAGCATACGGTTGGGTGGAAACGAGCACCCCTCCTAGCAGTTGCAATCACATCTGGTGATATTTCTGATAAGTGTTTTACATATTGCATCTGGAAACTTATATGCTGACATGTATGTTCATAGTCTGTGTAGTTTATGAATGGTTTGAGTATAAGACTGTCTATGTGGTGTTTTGATCAGAAATGGTGGTTTCATGCTTTTATTGAAAAGGCCACGTATGGCTTATGTTTATAGATAGATTTGTATATATATATATATATATATATATATATATATATATATATATATATATATATATGCATATTGAATTAATTCAAACTTCTAGTTTGTTCTCAGGAAATCTATACCCTTATCCGTCTCAGGTAATACCCTAGATAGATCTCCCCATAGAGACACCCTTCTTGGAAATCTCACCAAGAAACTGGAAAAGGATTTGAAGGCGCAAGTCTTAGTAACCCTATACAAGGAAGATTGATCCTCTTGAAATCCCGAAATGGTAGCATAGGGATAAGTATCGATTGACGGACGAGATCCTGTTGGAATATCTGCAATCATTCATGATCATTAGATTGGAGGAAGAAACGATGGTGTTAAATACCTTAACCCCTTTTTCCTTATCTTTGTGAGTAGCGAAGAAATCGGGACCATAGATCCCCAAGGTCCGTGATAGTATCTGGACCATTGATTTTTCCATGTCCAGGGAGCGACGGGAGAGTGCACAATGCGGGACAGGTCTGAGCTGTCAAACCTTAGTCTGAAAACTCGTCATCCATTGGATCTGATAGGAGATGCACGGGGGTTAAACCTTTGTGAGCAGCAGAAGAGAAAAGTCCTGAAGGAGTTGGTATCGGGATCTTGGCATTCGGGAGTTTGGCGGTCCTGAGGACGAAGGTCTGGACACTTAACATCAGAAGTTTTGAATTTGCGAAAGGATTGGAGTCGTCCGTCTGCGGAAGAACGCGTGTCGCGAGATCATCCGCTTCAGAGACTTAGGCATCGGGACTCACATAGGTGAGCGTCTAGACTTTGCGAGTGGCGAAGTCGTGGAAGAATCTGAGTCGTCCGTTGGAAGGAGGATGCATGTCGCGAGATCTTATCTATCGAGGATTCAGACATCGGGAGTCAGAGGAGGAAGTCTCTTGACTTCGTGAGTGGCAAAGTCGCGAGAAGATCAGAACCATTTGTCTGAGGAGGACAGGTTGCAGAGATCGAGGGATCTTGTGAACTTGGAGGTTCGCAAGGTGAGAGCCCAGGAGTTGGGTGCTCCAAGTCGTGAATGGCGAAATCACGAGGAACAAGGATCATCGTTGGATCCAAGTCATGGGAGGACCGTTGGATCAGAGCCTCATCACGCATATTGTGCATTCGGAGGTTCGGAGGTTGAGAGGACCTCTTCTTGACATCAGAAGTCGTGAAGTGCCAAAAGCCAGGCATGAAGGAACACATGGCAGAACCACAAAGTGGAGCCCGTATGATTGACAGGCAGACACGCATCGCCTGGAGAAAGGAGTTAACACTCCATTGACTTCTCGCATCTCGGGAATTCACAGGATAAGAGCATGAGTGCTCAACCTTTCAACTTGCGAAGTCGTGAAGTTGCGACGGGAGCTAGCGCTTAGCCTAGCCGTTGGTCATGCACAGAGGGCGCTGACAGAAGGGATCTATACCCATTACGTGATTTTGGATATCGTGAATTTGGAAAGGAAGAGTCCATCGAGATTTCGCAAATCGAGAATTCAGGAGTCCCATTGACAAGAGGTTGGGCTCTCGTATTCACAAATACCGAAAGAGATAGGACAGAGGTCTTATGAGAAGTGGTCATATGGACCAAGGCATAGCCCAAAGGGCTAATTGTTGATCGACACATCTTTGGTATTTCAGCATTTCGGGGTTTGCAGAGTCGAAAGACTCGACTCGCTTATACCACTGAGTTGTGAAATTCAAAAAGGTGCCTAGTTGTTTGGCCTGTGATCATGATCAACAATCACACGGAGGTGGGAAAAAGGGAAAATCTAGCCTGTGCTAAGCCCTGTAGGATTTCAGGGATTCTGTCCCTCAAGAAAAGGAGAAAATTTATTATGCCGCAGCTGGTGTGTTACAAAGTGTGATGGGACCGGATGGTGGTGATGTCAGCGAGTACATCCATCACTAAGAGGGAGTGTTAGTTTTTATAGCTCGAGAGGTACTCTGCATGTTTTGTCTTGTATGCAGAAGTAACCTTACATTTACACTTCTAGGCACTTGACTTTGTAATGGTTTTTTATAAAGTTGTAATAAAATGGTTCTTTTATTAAAGTGGCTTTTTATTAAGTGTACCTTCTAATATTAAAGTGACTTTATTCCATAAAGTGCACTTATGTTATAAAGTGAATTTGTACTTTAATATTTTAAGTGATTTATTTTGGAGGGAATGAATCATGTCCCTTGATCATGTAAAGTTAGGATTAGATATTGGTAATTGTATTTAGGAATGGGGAAGGTGAAAGGTCACTTTCACATTATAAGAGAATGCATTGGATAATGTGCAAGACAAAAGAAGAAGAGATTGAGATATTTCCGAGAGTGCTTTGAGAAGGAGAGGAAAGGGCAACAAGTTGGGCACATTTCCCAAGAGAGATCGGGCACATTTCCCAAGGAAAAACTATGTTTTGAAGTTGCCGAAATTTATTGCTGTGAGGGAGGCCGTATTGTACAGATCTGTACATTCCATACAACAAGGAGGAGGGCACAATTTTCAAGGCATTTTGTTGGCACAGAAATTGAGGTTGTTTTGAGCATTCCTTGCTACAAAAGGGGTCGTACAAATCAGGTTGTACATCAGATTGAGGGCATAGTTTTCAAGGTGTTGTTTTCTGGGTGGGTCATACAGTTGTATGGATTTGGCACATTTTCCAAGGAAAAAATTTAGAGGGGCAAATTGGGTGTTGTAAGTAGTTTTCTCTTGGTTGCTAAACGTAATCTTGTTGATGATATAACTTTTCTGAAGCTAATAAAATCTCTCTCTCTCTTTGGGTTTCCATACATTGGGGTTTTCCCTGGTTGGTTGCCTAAATTTTAGAGTATTACATGGATGTGTGATTGTTGTTCATTTTGTTTCAAAAGTGCTTAGCAATGTGTATTTCTATTTATGACATTTTTTGAATGTGGGTTTAATGCATCTCAGAGTTCATAGATGACAATTATCTCTAGGTTGTTAAGTGTATGAAAAATATTGTGCATGTTGATTTTGTTATTAAATTTCTACACTTCATAGTCCCACAAAAAGATGTTCTACTCTTCTGAAATTGCATCAAGAATGACCTAAAAGAATCCAACAACATCAACAAAGGAAACCACGAAGGATCCAACAAATTCATTAATTCTAAATACTCTTTCTCTTGGTTCACAAATTGTAATCTTCCCCTCTAAAATTTCTATCAATGTAATAGTCAAACCCTTCCCCTTCCTCAGGGTGAGCAAGGCATTGAGGAGGGGGGAGATGTTGGAGGGGATAGTCGACCCTTCTGACTAGACCCGAAAATCGACCAAATGTAAGTCAATCGACTATCTAATTGAGTATATGAGTTGGTCAAAGTAGTTGGGAAGTTGTAATTGCCATATAATTGAACAATATATATATGTGTGACTATGTAAGAGAGAAAAGTGGTTGTTGTTGTACATAATAAAGTGCATATAGTTGGTTCTCTTATTACTTTGTGTATGCTTCCATATATGTCTATGTGTATGTGTATATAGTATTGTATCATATATGCTACTATGTGTGATGAACTATTGGTAACACTCATACTTCCCCCTAGATTACAACAGGGTTTATCCCCCTGGACCTTGTCTTTGGCTAGTTTGAATTCTAGCGGTTAAGAGGGTTTATCCCCCTAGGGTTTAGCCCAGTTTCCCTTTGATCTTGTGTTAGAAAATAAAAATAAACATAGTTCGACATTAGGGATTATGAGGGTACATCCCCCTAACTCGTCTTCCTAAAGGATCATACCTAGGGGTTGTGAGGGTACATCCCCCTACGGTTAATCCTTAAGTTTTCTTTGCTCTTTGTCCTCCATTGAAATTGCCATTGCATTGGCTCCATTTCCCAATAAAAAGACACTGAACTCCAAACCTCCAACTACTTTATTTGATACTATAAAGCTACCCAAACTCATTTTGCTTGGACTTCACCATCCACATTGAGTTTCCTTTCCCTATGTCCTACCAATGTTAATCCAAGGAAACCCCCTTGAGCCAAAGGAGAGTTGGCTTGAAGTGAAAGAGGGTTGGTGAGGTGATAGTGTCCTTCCCTCACAATTACACATGATTGCACTTGATCTTTCAAACTTTAGCTCAATAAGTTTGAGTTTGTGTGATAACATTTTGGCACCGTTGTCGAGGATAAAGTCCATTTTTCAAGAAGACGACATTGGAGGAGTTTTCAAATTTGAAGATCTTTTCATGGTGATTCCATTGGAAGAACGAATACCTTGTTCTTACAGATTTTGAAGACTTTGTGCTTGTAAGGTGAGACAAGCACCATTGTGAAGGAATCTACAACTCACCTTGGCAACTCCATTATGACAAGGTATGAAAATTTTGTTTGTTGTTGAGCTCTCATGTTGGGAAAATGTATATGATGAAAGATGGCTCCTTGGTAGTTGCATGAGGTGTGTCATGCTTTGGATATCAAGGATATTCCAGGATACCCAAATAAGCACCTCCTAAATATGATAAGAATCAACCAAGATTCAATGATGATTCTTGTTGTGCTATCCCACATATTTTGTCACTTGTGAGGTATGCATCCACATTCAAAGGAAGACAAGATCTCTTAATAAGGACATTTTTTCTCTCATTGGGGAAAAGGCAAAGAGGTTGGGTCAAACACTCTTGCAATCCAAAGGGTATCCCTTCCCTCAGAGTCTTTGTTGAAGAATTTATCAAGCATTGGAGTCCACATTCCCAAAGTTTTGAAGACACGTACCAGGATTTGTTGATAGCCCTAGAGGAGGAAGGTCTACGTGGTGTTTTTGAAGGTAGTGAAGAGATTGATGAAGATGATGATGAAGCTTTCCTAGATAAAGAAGATAGTCATGGAGATGATAGTGTTGATATCATAAAAAACTCTAAGGATTTGCATGCTAATGCTTCAATTTATGATGCCACTTCCATTGAAGAAGAAATCTTGAGCCCAGAATTTGGACAAGACAGCCCTGCTGATCATGCAAGTGAGGCAACCATTGACAAAATTGATAATCACCCTAATTTTGATGTGGACAAAGATGATTGTAGAGAAAGTTTTGAGCTCGTGCATGAGGCATTTGAAGAGAATGGTGTTTCAGACCCAGAAAACAACCTAGAGAAAGGAAGGAAATGCAAGTGTAAGTATGAAGAAAGTTATGATAACAGTGCCACGCGAAATTTTGGTGGCGCTAAGGTTGTTGGGATAGATGTGTGTCATTTTGATGATGGCTCTGTATATTTTCTTGTTACAGAAGGCAATGTAGATATCAAATTCTGTAATGACAACAAAGCTCAAAATGATTGGCCATGTAATGAAACCCTTGATGGATAATATTACTCCATTGTTGATCACAGTGATAGAATAGGATTGCCACAAGTTTCTGGACTTGAGTAGGGAGGTCTCTTTGACCTTTTGAAGAATGGTGTAGACACCATTGAAGATGATATTCGAGGTTGGACGAATGTCTATGGAAATTTTCAGAACAATGAAGATGCATTTACCAGTTCAAATCTATGCTAAAAATTTTGAAGAGGGTGGCATCATGGACATGGTTTCCATTGAAGGAAAGGGGCCAAGCTTGGATGAGGGTCTTAAAAAATCTAATCATGAATTTGAAGAAGCAAGAAGTAATGTTGCTTAGCAAAATTTTGCAGGTCTGAAATGTTGTGATGAAGTTAAAACAAATGGTGGTGTGGCCATGCACACTTAAAATATGGAGAAACAAACATTGGTGAGGCTACACTCACAATGTCTATTATTGATTGAAGACAGATTACATCATTATATAGGAATCATATCTACTTGGCGGTTACAACAAATCACCGAAAAATAGGATCTACATTAAGTACTAGTAGAGTTCATCTACGAAATTAACTCTTGCTCCATTATTTCCAAGTCTCCCCCTTAATGGAGAATGGATTGACTCCTACACATAACATTTCCCTAAACAACTCAAACTTAATCTTTCCAAGAGGCTTGGTGAAAATATCAGCAGTATTTTCACTAATATTACAATACATAAGAGCTATTTTGTTGGACTATAACTTTTCTCTAACAAAATGAAACTGAGTATCAACATGCTTTGTCTTTGCATGATAAATTGGATTATTCACCAACTTGATTGAACTTTGATTATCACATTTGATCATTGTAGGTTCCTATTGTTTTTCTCCAACATCTTGAAGAAGTCTTCTCAACCAAACAACTTCATAAGTTGCTGCACACACAGCTTTATATTCTGCTTTAGTAGAAGATAAAGATACAATAGGTTGTTTTTTACTGCTCCATGAAACAACCCCAGATCCAATGCCAAACACATATCCAATGGTTGATCTTCGATCATCCGGATTCCCAGCCCAATCAAAATTTGAGTAACCTGTCAACTCAACATCAGATGCATCAGTATATTTAATACCATAATCAAGTGTTCCTTTTAGATACCTTAGTATTTCCTTTATTGCATTCCAATGGCTTTCATGAGGTTTCGCCATGAACTGACTTAACACACTCATAGAATGTGAAATATCAGGTCTGGTTGTAGTGAGATAATTCAAACTACCCACCATCTGTCTATACATAGTGCCATTCACCTCCTTCGAACCGTCATCACAAGAAACTTTCACATTCTGTTGCATAGGAACAATAGAAGATTTACACTGATCCATTTTAAATCTCTTAAGTACTTCTCTGACATACTTACTCTGACAAACAAAAGTTTGGCCTGCATTTCTCCAAACTTCAAGACCTAGACAGTGGTGTAACTCACCAAGATCTTTCATTTCAAAAACTTGTGATAATTGCTCATTGATTTCATCAATTAATTTCCCTGCATTTCCTATAATTATTAAATCATCAACATATAAGAAAATCAATACTATATACCCCTGCTCATCAAATTTGGTATACAGATTTGGATCACTTTTGCTCCTCATAAAACCCTGTTGAAGAAAGGAAGAGTCTATCTTCTCATACCATGACCTAGGTGTTTGTTTTAGTCCATACAATGCTTTCTTTAACTTACACACTAAGTGCTCTTGCCCCTGTTCCACAAACCCTTCAAGTTGAGTAAGGTAAACCTCCTCCTTTAACTCACCATTCAAAAATGCAGATTTAACATCTAGTTGGTGTAGCTTCCAATGATACTTTGTAGCTAAAGAAATTAACAATCTGATAGTATTCAATTTAGCTATTGGTGCAAATGTTTCAGCATAATCAATACCTTTTGTTTGTGAATACCCCTTTGCCACCAGTCTAGCCTTAAATTTGTCTATACTACCATCTGATTTAAACTTGGGTTTGTATATCCATTTGCATCCAATAGGATTTTTATGTTTAGGCAATTCAGTCGATTCCCAAGTATTATTTTTCACTATAGATTCATATTCTTCCTCCATTGCATTTTGCCATTCATCATGTTCATTGCCTTCATCAAAACTCATGAGTTCTATGACATTTGAAATGCTACTCATTAGGGCATAGTCTCTATACCTCTCAGGGAGCCGAACCTGTCGTGAAGATCTTCTCAACTAATTATCTTCCTCCCAACTTTGTGAAGATCTGTCTTCACCTCTAGGTGAACTATGATTGCTTGAAGTGTCCATATCACTGAGTCATTCTTGTTGTTGTTGCTTCTGCGGTTGTGGATGCTACTGTGGTCATTGTTGTGGTGACTATTGTTGCTGCTGCTCTTCTTTAACTCCTTCATCAAGAAGTCTATGCCATTCCTCATGACTGTTGTCATCATGATTTCCTGCTTCCTGCTCATGAAAAAGTACATCTCTACTCGCAAATACTTTGTGAGTAGACGGATCAAACAGTTTATATTCTTTGAATTCAGAACAATACCCTATGAAAATACATTTAATGGTTTTAGCATCCAATTTCTTCCTATTCTCCTTTGGAATATGTGCAAAAGCCTTACACCCAAATACTTTTAAATTATGAACTACAGGTTTGGAACCATACAAGGCTTCGAAAGGAGTAATATTATCAAGACACCTTGTTGGACTTATGTTCTTTAAATAAACTGTAGTATTTATGGCTTCAGCCCAAAATGTATTCAAAAGATTATTACCCTTCATACTGCGTGCACACTCTACCAGAGTTCTATTTTTTCTTTCAGCCACTCCATTCTGTTGTGGAGTGTGGGGTACTGAAACTGTTGTACTATTCCATGATCTTTGCAATATTTGATGAAGTCCCCTAATTTATACTCTCCCCCTTGATCTGAATGGGGGATTTTGATGGATTTTCCTGTCTGCTTTTCCACCATGGTTCTAAATTCCTTAAAGTACTCGAAACCATCACTTTTTCTTCTAAGGAAATAAACCCATGTGTATCTCGTGCAATCATCAATAAATAACAGAAAGTAAAATGCACCTCCTAAAGACCTAGTCTACATAGGTCCGCAAACATCAGTATACACAAGATCTAAAACATCTCTCTTTTTCCTATCAGGATTAGAGGGGAATTCATCTTTGTGCATCTTTCCTAATGCACATCCTTCACAAGCAACATTTGCATTCTTCAACATGGGAAGTCCTTCAACCATATGTTGTTTTTGTAATAATAATAAATCAGGATAATTGATGTGACCATACCTTTGATGCTAAAGACTCTCTGTTGGCATAGTTGCAAAAGTCAGTGTGTGTTGTGCTTTGCTGGTAACATCAAGTTTGTAGAGGCCTTCTGCTCTGACTCCCATTGCAACAGTTTTGAATCGATCCAGCATATCCTTCACTATGCAATAATTCTTGAAGAATTCAACCTTCAAGTTATGATCTGTAATGGTGGACACAGAGATCAAATTTTTCTTTATCCCTGGCACATACACCACAGTGTGAATGTGATGAACAATACCATTCGGCAATGTCACATGAATGTCTCTATATCCCTTGATCTGATGAGCACGATCATCTCCAAGATATATGTTGGCTCCATTATGTGCTTGTTTAAAATTAGTGTACCACAACTTATTACATGTCATATGTATTGATGCTTCGAAATCCACAAACTAGGCATCACTATCATCCATTTCAGTAGATAAAGCAACATTGGACACAAACAATCTAAGATCCCATCCATCAAAATTCGGGGGTTCATAAATATCATCACTAGCAATAAACAATCTGAGATCATGATTTGAAGATTCTTCTGCATAATGACCTGAATGATTTCTAGGTATATTCCTAGCCTCATCACTCTTCTTCTTATGACAGTCTTTAATAAGATGTCCAGTCAACTACAATAAAAACAACTCTTTAACTCATTCTTGTTAGAGGGCATACCTTGATTCGGCCTTGGAGATTGTCTTCTATGCGATGAACTGCCTCCTCTGCCTCTTTCTCCTGATCTCTCTTTCATGGATTTCTTATTTGACCACAGTACCAAATCTGAATTCTGAGGCTTCAAATTCCCGCGCCTCTCTTCCTCTTGCAGCAAAATTCCTGTCAATTCTTCAAAATTAGGAGGTTTCTCCCTTGTTGCGAGACCTATTATGAACATCTGATAATCTTCTAGCATACCATTTAATGTAATGGTGACAAGATCAGTGCTGGAAACTGTTTCCCCTATGTTTCCTAACTTGTC
Organism: Picea engelmannii; assembly: GCA_009831015.1. Classification (NCBI taxonomy): domain Eukaryota; kingdom Viridiplantae; phylum Streptophyta; class Pinopsida; order Pinales; family Pinaceae; genus Picea; species Picea engelmannii. The sequence goes on along the minus strand of ML783360.1, from coordinate 199,823 downwards.
TTTCACCTCTTTAATGCGACCCAAAAATGAACTAACAGATTCATTTCCATCCATCTTAATGCCTAGCAATTTAGTTTTCAAGAACAAAATACGATTTGTGTTGCTAGATTCATATAAAGCTTTAAGCGTTGTCCACGTTTCAATAGAGGTGTTAGCTTCTCTAATATGTGGAATTATGCTATCTTTAACAGACATATGCAACAATACCTTGGCCTTGTTTTCGCGCTTCTCCCAATTTTGGATCTGTGCTACTGTCACACCGGTAGCTGCAACAGGTTTCGCTTCAGTTCCCTTCGCAATGGTCTAGACACCATAGCCCTCCATCAGTGTATGCATTTTGAATTTCTAGTTAATGAAATTCGTGCCATCTAATTTGTTGGCCTCGTTGAGGTAGGTCTCTGCCAGCAGATTCACCATCTCTGCAAGTGTCTGCTTGTCCAATCAGACAATGGATCCTTGTATCACCAAACACACTTCAATCCTGAAGGCGGTGAATCACCAAGAATATGCAAAACTTTCGTCAATTTTCTCCTTTGCTGAGCAGGGCATCAGTCCGCCTTCTGCCTTCGGATCCTCCGATCCATCTCTACCTAGGCTCCGAACTTAAACGAAATACGAGAAATTTTTAACAAAAAAAATACCTTAACACCACTACATGTAGAGGTAGACACTGAGACAAACCTCAACCTTTGTTTTTCAATTAAACTCACGCTTCCCACAAAGGCAGCATATAACACCGCTTGAATACACCCTTCACGATTTGGTGTGTACAAAAAACGCAGCAACAATACACCCCCCTGCTGAATGTCGTGAATGGTGGATCGGTTCTCCACCCGACCTCACGTTCCAACATCATGCTTCCATGTTCGATTCAGCTAATGATAGATCGTGAGAAAAAAAGTGCGCTGCCCCTTTACACATAGATCGAACTATAGCGAGTAGACAGGTCGCAATATTTGGACTTCAGGATAGAGTGCAGGTCACGATTTACCTCAGGATTGAGCTCGCAAGGGAAAGAAGATCGAAGGTTGTACAGATCACGACGCTTCCCACAGAATTGTGCTTCAAACTCTTGCTTTAACTCAAAAGAACAGTCGGCGTGCTCGAAATTGAAAAATGGCGGAGGCTTCGATGGATCGTTGTTGCGTCTCGATCTATCCACGCTTGCTCCTCGTCTCAATTCAGGAGCCCTTCAATTCGGCTCAGCCACAGACTCTCTGCAATTGCACACGGTCTACTGAGATAACCCGTGGCCTCCTTTTGACTCTTGCGGCCTGCGCAAACACTCTCACGCTTCCACAAACTCGCGCTTTCCACAAAGAACAGTTGACGCTCTTACAGAGGAATGAAGGGAGAGCTAGCGCTAGCGCTACCATAAGATGGTAGGTGGGCGTTGCAATGCTGGGCGAGATTGGGAGAGCGAGCGCTGGTGCCCTAGCGCTTACAAAGGGAGCACGAAGGATCTCCAATTGGATCTTCGACGCCCCTATTCAAATAGGATCTCCACTCTCGTTCTGATACCAACTTAACTTAAAATATGGAGAAACAAACACTGGTGAGGCTACCCTCACAATCTCTATTATTGATTAAATCTTTATTATTGATTAAAGACAGATTACATCATTATATAGGAATCATATTTATTTGGAGGTTACAACAAATGACCGAAAACTAAGATCTACATTAAATATTAGTAGAGTTCATCTACGAAACTAACTCTTACTCCATTATTTCCAAGTTGGACAAGGAAAGTGCTAGCCTTCAAGTCAACTGTCACAAGTCTTACACGGTGTACTTCGTTGGCCCACCTACATATGACCATGGTGATTGTAATAACAGTGATGGTACAGATCTGAAATTTTGCAGCGGTGGTGTTTTCCTTATCCATGAAATTCATTCTGAGGGGTGTGTGGGGGAGAATGCGTCAAGAAATGGCACCTGGGCAAAGATAAAAAAAATTTGCATGATGGAACCCTCGAAAGTCCTTCAACCTATGACCTTATGCTCGATCTGTTCTATGAACCTGAGCACATCTTTCAGTGTGATATGGGTGTGCATGGTTCCGTGGACAAAGAGAGCATGAAGAAAAAGGATGTTGACATTGAAGTACCATCCCCTGTGTTGATAAATGGCAATTTTGACAAATCTTCTGCAGATGGTTATGATAATGTGCACACAGTTTGTAAGGAAGGTACGGAGCTACTGTGTTGTGATGGAAAAGATTGCTCAACAACCTACCATACAGGTCGCTTTGATCCACCCTTGCCTAAATTTCCACTTGGGGACTGGCACCGTCGAACTTGTGCATACAAGGGAGTATCAGCTCTGCGTGCAAAGGGATCAAATCATCATGGGATGTCAGGGGCACTGAATCTGAACAATGTGCTGACTTAAATACAACAGAAAGGAAATTTTGGAGATCAAGGAAGTGTTATTTCACTTCCAAACTAGCACTATTGAATGTTTTCATTTTCAGGCCAGTAGTGACAGATAACTCAAGCTATGAGCATTTTCGGTTTGATATTTCCCTGTTTTATATGGTCATCAAGCACAAAGGGAGGTGGCTTCTCCATGGATAAGTGCTAAGAATGCCGAGATTGGTGGATGTAGGGTTTGTTTGTTTAGATTCTGGGATTCTCAAGAGTTCCCGAGAAGAACACTTGTCCCCAAGTAAGAGCCAGATGTTACCCATTCGGTTGCATCAGTTTTCTTCAACAGCTGTCATCACTATGACCCTTGGGATGACAGTCATGTGAATGAAGGGACAGCATCTGAATTTTGCTCGTGCACTGTTGCAATTTATTGGTTTGGAAGAAAGGGTTCTGTTACAATATGTCGTGTTCCATTCAATCTAGAGCTTTATCTAGTTTTTGAGAAACAATAATGGAGGATGGAGCTGTGCTGGAATTTGAGAAGACTGTGAATGTTAAGCTCCCTGCCTGTTCCATTGCTGCAAAAAAGGCACGTCAACTCCACCACAACAATTTTGGATACGCAGGGTATGATCTAAAGAATTTCAATAAATCTACAAGAGAATTTATATTTCAATACAGGAAATTGACGGGGACAACTATCCTGAGACAGTGTGTCAGATGTTCATCATCAATGCTGGCCCTGGTCTTAGATTGCCATGAAACACTATAAAGAGTTTCCTTGATCCAAAGACAACTGCAAAGATACATGGACTTAGAAATAAGTATCGGAGCAAGCTCTTCGACGTCATTAATGCAAGCCAATTGCCCGAATTTTTGGGTGGTAACTGTGTATGTGATGAAGGAGGGAGCCTTGCATCTAACAAAGGGCAGTGAAGGATTAGAGACAGAAATGAGGACACTACAGATGATTCAACATTTACTAATCTTAGTTTAAATATATATGACTAGAATAGACTAAAGGACATGGATTGTAGAAATGACCCTCAGCCCCTTAGTGCACAGGTATTGGAGAAAATAAAAGCTTGAATGACTGGGAAAATTTCAGTTCCTAATTTGTAGCTACAGAAAAATGGACAGCGAAATGAATGGGTCAGAGGAAACATTAATTACCAAATTCGATTGTAACAGGGTTAAAGGTGTCTCTTACAACGAGGCCGAGCATGGGAGGTTCGTGGTGTCAACGTTCCATGATTTAGATCATTTAGGATCTGTGCCGGTCTCGAACACTGCCGAGTATGATAGGTTCACATGGACCTCTTCAAGCCTGCAGAAACAGACCACATGGTGCCAGTGGCTACCAGCATTTTCCTGGAGGTTACGAAGATAATGTGGACAACGCAGGAATGAGAATATACGCAGTTCACTGAAGGTAATGCTGCCGAGGTGGGAAGGATCATCAAAGGAGTCGGAAAAAGATTGTTGATCAGCAGCTCACTGAAGGTAATGCTGCCCTAAGAAATAGCTAGGAGAATAAACAGCGTGTTGGAATTATCGAATCATGTTACAAAGTGCCTCGTGGATATTCCTCGCGTGATGTTATTTGCTCTTGATGATGTCCCACCTCGGCTTGAGAATCCATCCATAGCCAGTTTTTTCAGTTCCGTGAGTCATCTGCGTTTTCCTTTTTTATGGATCTGTTCTGAACGCAAAACTGTGACCATGACATATTTTAATTTTTCTTACAACAATTTCCATTAACAGAAATATATGTACAACAAAAATAAAGATACGAAGCAATCTAAACAGCCCCAGGTAGTAGGGTAGTTGATCAGTGTAGGTAGTAGGGTAGTTGATCAGTGTAGGTAGTAGGGTAGTTGATCAGTGTAGGGTTTAGTCTCCATCTGATCACTCAATCCCAGGATACCTACCTCTGTTGAATCCTGTGGATACCAACCTTGGTGACACCTAAACATTCAACGATTTCGCCCGTTTCAGAACCCTGATTTCTGTGATTGAAGCTTCTGGCAGTTCACTCTGACACTGTACACACCAGGAAGGAAACGTTCGTTAGCATGGTCCCCTCCTCGTGGAAATGATACTCCGCGGCATTTATACTATTGGAGAATGAGGGAGATGAATGACGGGACAGGAGGCCGATTCCTCCATATTTTCAAACGCCCCACGGTTGTCGCGTTCCCCCACAGTCATTTGCCCACACCTGTTCTGATTCCGGAAACGAAACCCAGTTGACCTGCATACCCAATCTGGAACAAGAGTTTTCACATTGTGCATATACGTCGCCTTCTGTGGTGATTACATTAAGAAGGAATTGGAAATCTCTGCAAAAGTGGTGGGCAGAGCTGAGATCCCAATCTCAGAAATCCTCAGTGGCAAAGTCATCGAGAGATGGTATGACTTACTTAACGAAGATTTCTATGAGAAGCTGAAGAAAGCTCTGATCCATGTCTGAAGAAAGTTCAAACACATCTCAGACGATCCATATTGGGGTACCGAGACTTGAGATCGGGACTTCCCTGGAGTCCAACGTATGTATTTCAAGCAGAGTAATGGATGCAGAGTCAATCTGTATCAGAACTCGCGCTTATCATAGCAATACAGTCCTAGGATCGAATTGGGCCATGTGGAGGAGCGAGCCTCGTACAGGGTTCCGAGACTGTGGGAGGAATTGTACCAGTGCATTGATGGAGCCAAGCAATTTATATACGTTGCATCGCAGAGCTCTGGAGGGATATAGCTTGCCAATTGATAGTTGCTTAGAATCAAATGATCATCGAGGAGCACTTCCCAAGCTTGGAGGAATGTGGCCACTGCAATTATTTGAAGCAAGTAGAATGTATCCATCTTTCTGCCACCTTCCCAACCAATATGGTAGAATTCCAATAAATCGATTTTGTGCTATAAAGAATGAAAGAAGGGATGGATTTGCAAGTGTATCGGGAAGAAAACCTGTGAGAGAGTTGAAGGTTAACACCACATTCCGTAAATTTCTACATTTACCAAGTTTTATAGGTATTGAACCATTTCGGTTAGCATTCACAAGAATTAGTATTGTAGGGTTTATGCGGGTTTCCAATAAGACCATCATGCAACTGCAAAAAAACACAGTAAGCTTATTTTACACAAAATTGATACTATATGTGTTTTGGTACAATAAGGAATGTATTGTGGCCAACTTGGAAAGGAAGTCCCTCAATTGACATAACCATGGTGAACATCAAGAGAGGGCTGAGAGTAAACTGAACTACATAATTGATGAGATGAGATCAATAGTCTAAAGACCAACTTTTTCCTTGCATTTGATTAATGGACTCCTAAAATACATAATTGATGAGATCAATAGTCTGAAGAGCAAATTCTTCCTTGCATTTTCTTAATGGAATTGTTTTGTTAGCACCCAAGAAGGTGAAGAAAAGAAGAATCTGATAGAGTTGGAGGAGATTCATTAGGAAGGGGGAAAATGATGTTCATATTTTGTTATTTCATGTTGGCATCCACTAGTTTATGTTTGACTTTGTTTTTATGTCAGCCAAGCTATGTCATGACTTATTTCAATTGGTTGTAGTAAAATTTTATTTATGGAATGTTTGAATATATGATTTTACCAAGAGAATTCTCTAGTGATAGGCTCTCGATAGTCCCATAGTCCAGCTTTTTAGCTTATTTACAAAACACTAATTTAGCGAAACAACATTAATAAAATGCTTATTTGTGCTTACATAATTAAAATCGCAGGACAATAAATTCTAAGTCTTACAATATAATCAAAGTCTAAATCTTCAGCTCATAATAATAATTGTGCTACTCAATTTTACCAAGTAACTCTATAGGAAAATGTGTCAAATATAATTCCTTATAGATTTATGAAAGTTAGGTGTCTAGTGTAATTTTTAACATATTTGAGAATAAAGTGTTGAGATTCCACAAGAAGATCCTAGTGAAAATTATGCACCTACACTAGGATGGAGCCTCATGCTATTTTTAGGTGGAAGTCTATTTATAAATGATGTTCTATTTATAGATGTATGTCGACTATTATTATCCCTTAATAATAGTTGGACAATAAATATTAATCTATTCTCAATGAGCACTTGGAAATAGTTAAGTGAAGTGGCAAATTAGTTAGCTATAGGAAATTCGAGTTCAAAGGTTGATTGGTGGGACATGCAAGTTGAATTAGTTGTAACTGAGTGATTCGAAGTTGTAACTGAGTGATTCGAAGTTGTAGCTGAGTTATATGTGTAGTTATGTGAGTTGTAAAGTAGTTTAACTCAGTTAAGTGAGTTAAGCTCAGTTGTACTAGTTGTAACTGAACTTACACTAGTGAGAGATTGGTGAATTAATTATTAATTAATTCACAATTAGTGATCTCACATGCAACTGAAGATTTACCACTGTTAACTACATGCATGTCAGATCCAGTGGAGACCCAGTTGAGATAACAGGTGAAAGGGACAGTTTGACTATCAGTTGTGACTTTAGTGGGTGTACTCATGAAACCACACACACATTGTATGTGCCCATGAGGAATGCACAGCCTAGGCAAGAGGAATTCATTCATTGCAGGGATTGCGCAGAGGAGGCAGGCTGTCTGGAAGCAGTAAACATGAATTTGTCAATTTTTATATGACAGCGTGAGACGATTGTATATTGTACTGAGAGCTCTTGGATTAGAGTTTTGTATGAGATTGTTTCATGATCCATGATATATATATAATATATGATAGTGGGGTTTTTAGCTTTATGCTTTCCCGGTAAAAACACATGTGTTATGTGTGATTGATCTTTCTTCTTGATATTGCAATTGGCGATCATGCTTTAAATTCCGCAAGAATATTAGTAGAAGCGATTATGTATTTAACAATGGCATATAATAGTTAGATCAGGAGAATCCAGGAAATACATAATTTGTATTAAAATTTCTACATGGTATCAGAGTGCAGAAGATTGTAGAAGTTGAGTTTGTGACTGAATAGAATTCGAATTTACAGAAAGACTTTCTTGGTGCTACAGTTGATTTAAGATCGAAATGGCTTTCAATGGCTTGAGGTTAGAGTATGCACTCGAGGGTAGCTCGAACTACATTGCTTGGAAGGACAGGATGGAGGCAGTACTCGAAGACAATGGCTTGAAGGAATTCATTGAAAAAGTTGTTTCTAAGCCAGATGTTGCAGACACTGCAAATATTGATGCATGGCAAAAGAAAGTAGCAAAGGTGAGGAGGATCCTGTTGGAGGGAGTACGAGACCACATTGTCTCAAACCTCCATGGGAAAGCCACACCATATGCAATGTGGAAGACTTTGATGGATCTATTCCAAAACAACAGCAACCATAGGAAATTGGCACTCAAAGATAAACTCAGGAAGATCAAGATGGAGAAGGGCGACTCCATTCCAAAATATCTCACGAAGTTTGTCCAATGTCGGGATGAGCTGGGGAGTGTGGCAATAACAGTCATTGATGATGATTTAGTGAGCTTGGCTCTCCTAGGACTTCCCAAGAATTGGCACAGTTATCAAGACTCTGTCAATGGAAGGGAAAAATTGCCAGATTGGGAATGACTATGGTCGGATCTAGTGCAGGAGGAGTTCAGGCGGAACACCAGAGATGGATCTTCATCAAAGCATGATGATGAAGAGGATTTTTCTTTGGCTGCCAAGGCAAGGAAAGGGAAGGGGAATAAATTCCATTCAAAATCCAAGTCAAAAGGCAAGAAGCTGGATTTGTCCAAAGTGAAGTGTTTTTACTGTCACGAACATGGGATCTCGCTACTAACTGTCCGCAGAAGAAGAAGAACAAGAAGGCTACTGGAGTTGCGGCTGGTGAGGCCCTTGCCCCGCAATTTGAACTTGAATTCTCCTTGATCGCATGCATGGCGTCATGTGCATTGAGATCGGTGTGGTATTTGGATAGTGGCGCTTCCTTCCACATGACGGGAGATAAGGAGCTTTTCAATGACTTGGAGGAGAAATATCTCAAAATGCATATAGAGATGGCCGACGATGGACGATACAGTGCGACTGACATTGGTACCATTACCTTTCAGAGGGAGTCAGGTAAACCATTTCAATTGAAAGATGTTATGCATGTTCCAGGTCTGAAGAAAAAATTGGTCTCGGTCGCAATGTTGGAGGACAAAGGCTATGACGTTGTTTTCAGAGATGGAAAAGATTTCCTGTGACATAAAACAACGGGTCAAGTCAAGAAGATAGGGATTCGAGTTAAGAATCTCTACAATATGGAGGTAGAAGGATGCGCTGCCATGATGGGCAAGGCAGAAAAAGTGGTGAGTCGGGATGAGGGCGAATTATGGCACAAGCGATTGGGCCATCTTCATCATGGAGCCTTGAAAATCATGCAACAAATATCTACTAGAATTCCAATGGAAACACTTGCTCAGTTACATCAGTGCAAGGGTTGCACCATGGGGAAGTATGTAAAGTCCACCTTTCATGAAAAGGAGAACTGTGCTTCGGTGATCCTGGAGAGAATTCACACAAACGTGTGTGGACCATTCTCGGTTGCTTCAACAATAAAAAATAAGTATTATGCTATTTTTGTTGATGAATTTTCTCGTAAATGCTGGATCTTCTTCATGCAGAAGAAGGATCAAACATTCTCAAAGTTCTGTGAGTTTAAAGCATTGGTGGAGAAAGAGTCAGGGAAGCAAGTGATGGCTCTGAGGAGTGATAATGGTGGAGAATACATCTCTAACAAATTCAAATACTTCTGCAGCAAAGAGGGAATTCGAAGAGAACTCATAGCGCCTCATAACCCACAGCAAAATGGGGTCGCAGAGAGGAAAAATAGAATGATCGTGGGTGTAGCACGAGTGATGTTGCATGTTCAGGGTCTACCAATGCATTTGTGGGTGGAAGCATGCAACATTGCGGTTTATGTGCAAAGATGTTGTCCTCATAGAGTACTTGGCATGAGTACACTTGAAGAAGCTTTCACTTGTAAGAAATCTGATGTTTCTCATTTTAAGATTTTTGGCTCATCTGTTTATGTGCATGTGACCAAGAATGCCAGGAAGAAGATGGAGCCCACTGCTGAAGTTGGGATATTTGTGGGGTACACAGAAACACCCCATAATTATCGTGTGTATTTTCCTAACAGTAAGATGACTGTTATGCAATGGGATATAAAATTCGATGAGGGGAAAGCCATGTGGTTGTCGCTTGAGAGGGAGCTAGAGTTGCATGCAGAGGAGGAACTGTTGGTTCCCAAAGATGAGTCTCAAGATGTGGATCAGCCACATGAGGAGGTTCATGGAGTGGAGGAAGCCACTCATGCAGAACCATCCATCAGAAATGGCAGAAAGCGCACCATGGAAGCTGATAGATTGAGACTAGATGTTGCACAGAATGTAGGATCCCCTACTTCACAGCGCAGACAGAGACAGTCTCCTGATCGATTTATTAGATACATGGCTCTCATGAGAAAATGTATTGTGACTGAACCATCTTCCTTTCAAGAAGCAGTGCAGGATCCCACTTGGGTTGATGTAATGGTGGGGGAGTATGACTCCATTGTCAAAAACAATGCATGGTAAATTGTCCCAAGACCGGTCGACAAATCAGTGGTAGGTTCAAGATGGATCTACAAGGGTATGATTTTAATCATTGTTCTTTATGTTGATGATTTAATATTGACTGGTGATGAGTAGCTGATACACTCATGCAAGGAGGACCTTGCAAAGGAGTTCGAGATGAAGGATATGGGTCTCCTTCATTATTTCCTTGGATTGGAAATATGGCAGTGAGATGGTGAACTTTTTGTGTCTCAAGGCAAGTATGCAAGGGAGATACTGGGTAAGTTTCACATGGAGGGCTGCAAACCCATGGATACTCATCTTCCAGGAAACTGAAGGAAAGAGGATGCTACTTCTAGAGAGGTAGTGGATGCTACTGTCTATCGACAGTTAGTGGGTTCACTAATGTATCTAGTGAACATGAGACCAGACATTTGCTATGCAGTTAACCAGCTGAGTCAAGTGATGTTTAAGCCTGCCAAGCTCTTTTGGAAGGTGGGCAATCATGTCCTGAGATACCTGAGGGGCACATATGAGTATGGCTTATGGTACAGACAGACGTATGAGGTGAAGTTGCATGGCTTCACGGATGTAGATTGGGAAGGCAGCCCAACGGACATAAAGAGCACATCAGGGAGGATCTTTAGTATTGGATCTACAGTTTTTTCTTGGTACAGTAGGAAACAAAGATCCATGGCACTCAGTTCAGTGGAAGCGGAATACATGGTAGCAAGTCAAGCTGCATGTGAGGCTATCTAGATGAGAAAGATCTTGGTTGGTTTGTTTGGTTCTCATTTAGATCCAACAGTGATTCATTGTGATAATCAGAGTTGCATTAAACCTTGAATTGATCCTGTGTTTCATGATAGATCTAAGCATATAGATATCTGGTATCATCATATCAGAGATTGTGTGCAACGGAATATCATGTTGCTTCAGTACATTCCTATGGAATATTAGGATGTAGACATTCTGACAAAGGTGCTCACCAGGAGAAAATTCGAATACCATAGAGACAGGATCGGGGTGAAGGATAATCTTTTTCTTGTTGAGAGGGAGTGTTGAGATTCAACAAGAAGATCCTAGTGAAAATTATGCACCTACACTAGGATGGAGCCTTAGGCTATTTTTAGGTGGAAGTCTATTTATAGATGATGTTCTATTTATATATGTATGTAGACTATTATTATCCCTTAATAATAGTTGGACAACAAATATTAATCTATTTTCAATGAGCACTTGGAAATAGTTAACTGAAGTGGCAAAACAATTATCTATAGGAAATTCGAGTTCAAAGGTTGACTGGTGGGACATGCAAGTCAAATTAGTTGTAACTGAGTGATTCGAAGTTGTAACAGAGTTATATGTGTAGTTATGTGAGTTGTAAAGTAGTTTAACTCAGTTAAGTGAGTTAAGCTCAGTTGTACTAGTTGTAACTGAACTTACACTAGTGAGAGATCAGTGAATTAATTATTAATTAATTCACAATTAGTGATCTCACATGCAATTGAAGATTTACCACTGTTAACTACATGCATGTCAGATCCAATGGAGACCCAGTTGAGATAACAGGTGAAAGGGACAGTTTTACTATCAGTTGTGACTTTAGTGGGTGTACTCATGCAACCACACACACATTGGATGTGCCCATGAGGAATGCGTAGCCTAGGCAAGAGGAATTCATTCATTGCGGGGATTTCCATCAGCAGGGATTGCACAGAGGAGGTAGGTTGTCTGGAAGCAGTAAATTGGCACATGAATTTGTCAATTTTTGTATGACAGTGTGACACGATTGTATATTGTACTGAGAGCTCTTGGATTAGAGTTTTGTATGAGATTGTTCCATGATCCATGATATACACATAATATATGATAGTGGGGTTTTTAGCTTTATGCTTTCCCGGTAAAAACACATGTGTTATGTGTGATTGATCTTTCTTCTTGATATTGCAATTGGCGATCATACTTTAAATTCCGCAAGAATATTAGTAGAAGTGATTATGTATTTAATAGTGGCATATAATTGTTAGATCAGGAGAATCCAAGCAATACATAATTTGTATTAAAATTTCTACATAAAGTAATCGTGCCATGTACATATTGATCTTGTTCCACACCTTTAGCGTGTGATGGAGTAACACATTGAATATGTAGAAAAGTATAGAAAACATAATCTTGGTCAACATGTTCTTGCTCTTTATTTGAATTGATAGCCTTATGAATGGCTATGGAAACAAAACCATTGATTTTCTCTTTAATCTCTTAAAATACATACAAAGCTCTTGGTATATTTTTATGACCTGAAATACACAAGTAAAACCAAATTGTAGTGCATTTTATTGTAGATGTAATAATATTTATATGCATAAGTTTTCCTAAGACAAGGATAGGGGATTTTATAGTTCTATAAACATTTTTTTCTTCATAGCATATGTAACTTTATATTTACACTCACATGAGCCCAACAATAGACAATCATACAAAAGGAGAGGGGAATAAGACTAATAAACAAGTTGCAACACTAAAGAGAGGGGAATAAAACTCAAACCACATGGAACTGATGACAGTGGACTCAGATTACTATATTGTCTAGTGACACAATCACTACTCTCTTACAACACTCTAGAATGTAGAAGAACTTTGGCCTTTGCTAATGTTGTTGTGAGTTGTACTTGCATCACCCAACAAACATGTGAAATTTGATTGGTATTTTGGAATGCCAACAATGCCCCAAAACAGGGAAAAGGTAGCCCCAACCCACAAAAAAAGGGATAGTGAAAAGATGGCCACTCTCAGGAAAACCAGTCCAAGCCGCAACCCAAGAAGGGTAATGAGAAGTCGAAGAAGGACACGGGGAAGTGGTGTGAATTCCATAAAATCCCTTGGCACAACATCGAAGAATTTCACTCCAAGCAGTCACTGGTGGCCGAGCTAAAATCCTCCAAGTCAGAGGTAGATTCTGACTCCGAATCAAATCCAGAAAGAGGGAAGTGGATTATTGATGTCGAATCCAATGCCACCGTGGATACCACCAAATTCCAGTCGAGCGAACCAGAAGAACCATAGGAAGGGGAACGCCTCTTTCATTCACAGATGTGGGTAAAGGGGGCTTTGCTTCATTTCATTATTGATAGCGGAATTCATAAGAACCTGATCTTAGCAGAGGTCATCAAGCAGTTGGACCTACCGGTGACACCACACCCGCAACCCTACACCAACGGTTGGCTCTGCCAAGGAAGAGATCTCTGCGTCAACCAACATTGTTGATTGCCTTATGACATCAAGCCTTTCAAAGATGAGGTATTGTGTGATATTTCTCCCCTTGAAGTTTTTGATGTTCTTTTAGGCCAACCATATTTGTGGAAGCGACATGTTGTGTTAGAGTCTAGACCCCACAGTGTTATTATTACTTTGGGTAGACAATTGTACAAGATACCAGAGATAGTGTTGCTTACCGCTATTTCTTTAATCTCTGCTAAGCAATGTAGTAAGGTCATTTCATAGAACAAGAAGTTTGTCTTCTTTGTGATCCGTGCTCGCGGTGAACAAAAGGTCATCGCCACCTCTGTGACCTCTACACAGAGCCTCTCTTTGCAGCAAAAGAAAGTGGACGAGATCGTGGAAGAGTACAGAGACATCTTCTGCTCACCCACTGGGGTACCAATGCACTGTCAGGTCAAGCATCCAATTGATCTAACCCCTGGTGCACCTCTACCCAATGGACTAGTATATCACTGCTCCCTGATGGAGAATGATGAAATCAAGTGCCAGATCCAAGAGCTACTTCAAAAGGGGAACATTTGACCCATCTCCTCCCCTTGCAGGAGCCCTATTGTACTGGTGCAAAAAAAATATGGGACCCAACGGCTCTGCATTGGTTATAGAGCATTAAACAAAATCAAAGTCGTGAATTGGTACCCAATTCCCCGCATTGATGACCTTCTTGACCAACTCGAGGGGGAAATTTTATTCAACAAGATTGACCTGAAGTCTAGCTACCACCAGGTTCCCATAGAACCGAATGATGTATGGAAGACAACTTTCAAATCTAAAGAAGGTCTCTTTGAATGGTTGGTCATGCCCTTTGGTTTAACAAATGCACCAGCGACTTTCATGAGGTTGATGGATGATGTATTGAGGCCCTTCACCAACTCTTTTGTGGTGGTATATCTGGATACCATCCTCATCTTCAACATAACTTGGGAGGAACACGTGCAACATATTCACCAAGTTTTGAGCACTCTGCAACAACACAAGCTATATGCCAACTTGGAAAAATGCTCCTTTGGCATGAACAGGGTCCAATAATTGGGTTACATTATTGATGAGCATGGGGTAGATGTGGATCCAACTAAGATCCAAGTCATCCGTAACTGGCCATCTCCGACCACACTAACCAAGCATTAGAGCTTCTTGGGACTTGCCAACTTCTATTGTCAGTTCGTGTTAGGATTCTCCCATATTACATGGGCCCTCAGCCAAGTGCCAAGGACAGTGGAAAGGTAAAATTTGCATGGGGGAAGGCACAACAACGAGCATTTCATGATCTGAAGCATCACTTATGCTCAGCTCCAGTACTCTCCTTACCCGATCTGCAACAACCATTCAAGATTGAGATTGATGCCTCTGACTATGCTTTAGGCGTAGTTCTCACTCAACATGGTCATCTAGTGGAATACCATAGTCAGACACTCTCAGATACCATCCGTAAATACTCCACCTATGACAAGGAAATTTATTTCATTATGCAAGCCTACCACCAATGGAAACATTACATTCTGGGAAAGGAGACAATCATCCATACTGATCGCAAGCCTCTACAGTTCATACAGACACAAGGGAAATTGTAGAATGACTGCCATCAAAATTGGTCCACATACCTGCAACAGTTCCATCTCAACATCAAGTATAAGACAGGGAATACAAATTGTGTCGTTGACTACCTCAATCGACCTCCTGTTGCTGCACTCACCACCGTGCTCCATTCTTGTGGGCATGAGACATCTAAGTGGCCCCAACTTTATCATCATGACCCTGACTTCACCACCACCTACCAACTCTTGGGTACATATGTGAATGTCACATATTTTCACATTCAAGATGGACTATTATGCCATCTAGGCCACCTATGTGTTCCATCAAGTGAACGTGCAAAGATGATTTGGGAAGCTCACTACAATCAGATGGCAGGACATTTTGGCATGGAGAAAACTGTGGTCATTCTATAGCATCATTTTTATTGGCCCAAACTTCGACAGAATGTCAACAAGTATATCAGATCTTGTATTGTCTGCGCCATTGCCAAGCTAGCCATCAAGAAGCAAGGATTATACACCCCTTTGCCTACCCCCGAGAGGCCTTGGGAATCCATCTCGATAGATTATATGTCTGACCTTCTGTCCACCAAGCAAGGAAATGATTGTGTCTTTGTGGTGGTTGATCGGTTTTCAAAGATGACCATTCTCACAACCCACAAGAAGAGCATCACAATGATAGACACTGCCAAGCTCTTCTTCAAACGGGTGTGGGTGCATTTTGAGATACCACAAACCATCATCTCAGATCGGGACAACATGTTCCTCAACACATTTTGGTCGAGCCTCTAGTCACTATTGGACACCAAGCTCACTAAATCGACTGCCTTCCACCACCAAACCGATGGCTAAACCAAGGTCGTCAATCAGATGATTATGCACATCATGTGCATGTATAACTCTAAGCATCCACGTACATGGGATGAGAGTCTTCCCTATGTTCATTACAGCTACAACACGACTCTCCATATCTTCACTGGTCATAGCCCATTTCAGGTGGGGCTGGGCTTCCAACCCTTGGGTCCCTTTGATGCTGCACTACCTCTTGCAACTACACAGGAAAAATATTCCCATGTTCAGTCTGAGGCCGACAAAGCCACTAGATTCATTGAGAATATTCAACACATTCACCAACAGGTCCATGATATTTTGCAGAAATAAAATGCTAAGTATAAGCAACACCATGATCAACACCGGGTACAGCACACATTTCAAGTGGGAGACAAGGTCTGGTTACATTTGCATAAAGAGCACCTTACAGGGCCCCATTGAAAGCTCCGTCCACTTTTCTATGGGCCTTACACCATCACCAAGGTTGTGGGTGACATTGATTTTGAGCTCAACGTTCCCCCCTTCCTTGGCTTACACTGAGTGTTCAATGTGGACCTCCTTCGTCCATATTTTCCACCATTATTGAACACCTCAGAGATCGCAGAACAATTGACACCAGAAAATATCAACCCTAACTGCATGGAACATGCATCGACTGATTATATCATGGACACACAGGTCAAGGGCACTCGCCAGTAGAGGAACCATCTTTATCGGGTTGTCAAGGCAGGGAAACTACTGCACCAAGGTAAGTGGCTCACCTAGGGCCAAATTCAGCAGAAATTTCCTCACCTGATGGGGGAACTCAATGCAATGGAGATCATTTCTTCCTAAGGGGGGAGGACAGATCTAGGTGGATGTTCGTGGCCACCCACCTATTCCAACTGGCTCATCTTGACAGTTTTCAGTTCAACACGTTTCTCTATAATGATGAACTTTCTTTGTAATTGTGGGTTCTACACTTCTAGGGTTATCTTGAATCCCTACACAACATCTAGGTGGATATTGGTGGCCTCCCACCTATTCCAATTGGCCCATTTTGGCAATTTTCATGTCATTACATCTTTTTGTACTTTCGGGGCCGTTTTGAGGCCCTAAACAACGTTTTTTGGGCTTGACACAATCAAATTGTAAATATAGTCAACTTTTTACAACATAATATGTAGTTCTCGAAAAGACCTTTCCAACGGGCTATCACACGCCTAAAACGGAGATCATATGCAAAAGTTATGACCCCAGGAAGTTGAGGTACCAACTTGCCCATCGGGGCCCACATAACTTTTGGTGTTTCATCTCCTAGGGTTAGGTTTTTGGGATTTCTATGGTTTTGGAATTCATGATTAATGTTAAAAATGCCTCTAGATCCTCATTGTAATCATTCTGCTCAGATGAATGCACATAGATGCCACATCTCTTCTTAGAGATAACTACCACCATTCGAGCAAGCTGTTTTTTAGTTCTGCAGTTTTACTGTTTCAGCCTATTTTCCTTATTCAATAGAAGTTATTGTTCACTGTATATTTGTTGTTGTTTTATGTATCTCTTTGTTATTGTATTCAACTTGTGATTCATTTTGTTCTGCTCATAAATCTGGATCAGACCAAACCTGATTCTTTCCTTGGAAAATATATATTTTCCAAGGAAAACCTCGAGGAAACCCAGGGGATTCTTCCCCCGTTTATGTACACTAATGTGCCTCACCTAGGGGGATTCAAACTAGGAACCCACTAACAAAAAACTAGTCAAATTCCTAACAACATTGGTGACAATTGATTGGGCTAACCCATAGTGTTATTCTCAATATATATATATATATATATATATATATATATATATATATATATATGGGCACTCACATGAAGTTGATGGTTGAAAAAGTGGCAATGGGGTGCATAGGAACATGCACACATAGGAATGCACCCACATTCTTGGAAATGTGCACATGTTCCTAATCTTATATCCTCAGTGCTCCTCGAATTGCCATGCACGCTTTCCAACTCATTTTTTTAGGAACACACGTGCATTCCTAAGCAGGAGCATGCATGCACTTTAGAATGTGCATGTGTTCCTAAGTAGGAGTGCAAACACACTTTGGAAGGTGTGGGTGTTCCTAAGAACATGTGTGCATTTCTAAGGAGTGTGCACATGTTCTAAAGTATGTGCATGTTCCTAACCTACCATGTTTTCACCTAAGGTTCATGTTTCTTCCCATGACCATGTCCAAGGCCCCAAGACCCATACCTAATGTTCAAAAATGTCATTGGTACCTATATACATAGTTAAAGGAAAAGGATGCCCTTAATAGGTTATTTATGGTGGTTGAAGGTGTCCTTCTTGGCCATAGAATCCTAGAAGCTTCTTGTAGGGACTAACTCTTGGGTTTGTTCCCTTAACCATATCTAGGGTCAAGAGACTCATACTTAATGTTCAAAATCTCATAATCTTGAATATTCCAATCCAGAGGCCAAGGATACCCTCGGAAGGTCTTTTGTGATGATTCAACATGTCGTTGTTGGCCCTAGATTCCTAGAAGCTTCCTTTATGACCTAGGGCATGGGTTTCCTCTCTCGATCATGTCCAGGGAACCAAGACCCATACCCAATGCTCAATTTTCTTTATGATGCCCATATTCCTACTTGAAGGCCAAACATCCCCTTGAGAAGTCATCTATGGTGGTTTTAGGTGTCATTCATGACCCCCGAGCCATAGAAACTTCCTAAAACCTTGAGAGGTCAGGTGTGATGGTTTGATGTGTCATGTTTGTCCCTGGATTCCTAGAAGCTTTGTACTTTGACTAAGACTTGGGTTTCCCTCCTTTACCATATTAAGGCCTTAATACCCATACCTAATGCTCAAAACCTCATGAGGGAACTAACATCCTTTATTATATGCCAAGGATACCCTCTATAGGTCATGTGTGGTGCTTTGAGGCATTTCTTATGGATTTGGATGCCTCAAAGCTTTCGTCAGGACCTAACCCATGAACTTATTCCCTAGAAAAGGATGGCCTCGAAAGGTCATTTGTGGTGGCTCAAGGTGTTATTCTTGACCCTAGAATCATAGAAGAATTTTTTAGTGCCTAACACTTGGGTTTGTTCCCTTAACCATATCTAGCATCTAGAGCATCATACTTAATGTTCAAAATCTCATAATACTAATTGTACCCATTTGTGTTACACACCAAAATGTCACACATAGGTGTCACATCTTTTACACACCTTAAGTGTCGCAAAGTGTCATAAAGTGTCGTATGCACCTTACCAAGTGTCACATGCACTTTCACAAGTGTCATATGAACCTTCCTAAGTGTCACATGCACTTTATTGAGTGTCATAAGTGTTGACACCATGACTAAATGTTGGTTGTGTTCCCTAAGCCATGGTGAATCAAAAAACATTGAGAAAATGTCGAAACCTAACCACTTTCCCTAAGTTTTGAGCCTTGTTTTACCACTAACACCACCCTACCCATGTATAGGGAGCGTTAACGCTCCCTAATCAACTATGGGGGAGTGTTACTAATGCTCTGTGGCCAGTGTTGGGGGAGCGTTAGTTCAGTTAGAGCTAATCCACCTTTTTCTGTGGGAAAATCCTGAGATATATTTGTATGGTTATGTTCAAAGGATGACTCATACACTCGAGTCATCCACATTCCATCCATTTTGGGTACTAAATCCTAACCTAAGGAGTGAAGATCTCAACCATTCCCTTGAAATGTTATGGTGGTTAAACCTCTCAAGTGATATATAAACAATGCCATTCATCGGTTAAGGGGGGGGGGAGGAATCCATTGAAGTATCATCATTTTGATCTCAAGACATTCATGCAAGGGCAAGACTGGAGAGCTTGGAGAAGATTGTTGTAGCATCAAAGGTGATTTGTAAGTGCCTTCTATTTATATTATGGTATCTTCGGGAGGTATGAACCTCTATTGTGACCTATGATGAGATTAGAATACTCCGGAAGGAAGCAAACAAGTGAAGGAAACCCTAGACAAGTTTTCGGCTAGATAAATACATTTAATATGAATTTATTAATACCCAGAAGGAGAAGTCAGCCCTAGTTAGCTTGCTCAGTTCACTATAAATACAAGGTGCCATTTCTCATTATTCATCATCTCAACAATTGCAGAGAGAGCCAAATCTGCGTAGGCAGTGGCAGTTTTGATGTGCAAGTTTCTCGGAAAGTGTGCGCTAGCTTCTGGGTGGGATTATATGAACAACTTGGTTTCTATTCTTGCTTGGTGCATTAGCCTCTCTTGGCTATTGGATTGCTACTAGGAATTCTCTTCTTTGTCAAGGTCAAGGTGCTTGGAGGGTGGCTTTAGCATATGGTTGGGTGACGAGGGTATCGTCAATGGTAAAACAAGCACAATCTTCTATATTATAACAAGTTATGGGCCCACACCTCCTTCATTCAGTCTAAACACTGGAAGGAAGCATAGCCATTAGAATATTGAGCTTGCTGAAGAACTGCCAATAGGGTTACTAGTAGGAGCAACTTCCAAGACACTATAGCTAGGGTTACTAGTAGGCGGAGTTGCAGAAACCCTAATTCTCTTGTTGAAGCACCTTGAATGAAGGGATTGACCTAATCTCTGGATAGATTAGTGTGCCCCAGCCCAACGCATCTCCTGGCACTCTCAAAAGGCCAAAACATGAAGTTTGAATTTCTAGTCAAAACTAGGGTTTGACCAAGTCAAAGAAACCATGACTTATTCTATGAAGTCAGAGAACAAGTTAGATGGAGCCTCTAACTTCAGAGCGTGGAAGACAAGGATTGACCTCATCCTTGCCAAGAATAAAGTGTTGGATATCGTGAAACCAGAGTTTGAAGAAGGAAAAGAGAAGGAACCGCAGAACGTTGCATCTATGGAGAAGTTCAAAGATGTTGACATCAATGCCATGAGTATCATTGTGGATTCTATAAAATACCACTTGATACCCTACATCTCCCATCTTGACTCATCAAATAAGATGTAAGATGCCCTAAGAAATCTCTTCTCAGTCAGAAACATTGGAAAAATAATGAGTCTGAAGAATGAGCTCTGTGACATGAAGATGAATGATGATGATAGCATAACATCATACTTTGTGAGGATCTCTCAGTTAAGAGATCAACTACAAGCTATTGGAGAAATCATTTCAGAGAAGGAATTGGTGACCATAGTACTCGATGGTCTTCCCAAGATGTGGGATGCATTTGCTGCAAGCATGAACACAAGGAAGGAGTATCCGACATTTGAAGAACTTTGGACTTGTTGTGCTCAAGAAGAATCAAGGATCGGTGTGAAAGAGAAATCCCAAAAGAAGTACGATGATCAAGCCTTCACAGCAAGATTCAAGAACTTCAAAAACAAAAGGAAGTTTGGTTCAAGAAGGAAGCCAAATCAAGAGAAAGACATTTCAAAAATACAATGCTTCAACTGCCGAAAGTATGGTCACTTCATGAATCATTGTCCCGAGCTAAAGAAAAGGAAAGAGAAACATGAAGCATTAGTTGCCGAAGAAAAGGAACCTACAAAGAAGACTAAGCAGGATGGAAGAGACTTCTTCTAAAAGGTAACAACACTCTTTTTATTCCCTGTACATATCTTCTTTGCATCGTCTTTGTACATATCTTATATATCTATCTCTTGGAAGATAATGTGTTCCAAGAAGAACTATACCTATGGAAGAACAAGAAAAGAATGGATATCATTAGATAATACACATGAAAGGATGAAATACAAATCATGTGGAAGCTATTGCAAGATAAGTCGAATCAATCATGAAGAGACTTAGAAGAAGCAAAGACAAAAAGAAGTCAGCAATTGAGAGGAAATTGGAAAAAGACTTATCACATTTTATAGAAGGAAACAAGATGGAAGTGTGGACTCTGTTAGACAAGAGAGCCAATTATATATTGCAGAAAATAATAAGGATGCAGATGGAAGCGTGGACTCTATCAGACGGAGGGAGCCAATCATATGCACTCATATATGAAGCAAGGATTAGGAGGGAGATAATCCTATGATCCATTGAAGATGATGAAATATATATATATATATATATATATATATATATATCCATGATATTAGCCATGAAAAATAGTACGTGTTCATTTCAACCAGACTTCTTCGAAGAAAAGTGTTAAAGTATCCCTGGTTGTCCATTTCACATCCATGATCCTATGATGAAAGAAAGAATTGAAATATTTAGGGCATGGAATCTATAAGAAACTCCATGGACCCAAGATTCAAAGAAAAACATGAGGAAGAGCATGAAGATTCCAAGAAAGAAGAGAAGTCTGAACAGCCAGTCATTATATCGAGAATCACAAGATTACTAGCATGATATGAAAGAAATTAAGCAGAACTGAAAGATGTGATGAAGAACAATGTATGGAAGACTTATGAATGAAAGCATTGCAAGATCCAGAACTAGAAGTTCTCCCAGATGGAGGGAGAAGACTATGATGATTGCTCGTTCCGGTAAACCAGACTACCTCTACATGAGTCATTATATCATCTATGGTTTGGAGTTCTACATCAAGATGAATGCAAAGACTATTCTCCAGATAAATTGAACAAAGAATGTATGAAGAGAAACTTCAAGATCTTGAGGCATACCAGGAAGAGATCCTTGTGTACAGATGGAAGAAAACTTGATGGAGAATCTCCAATGCACAACAGAAGCATGGTGAAGAATCTCTATAACATAGATATTGTATCAGAATAAATACTTAGAAGATCAAGATGATGGATTGCCAATCCATGACAAAGATATCATAATGACAGAAGAAGTGCCACATGGATATGTTCCAGTTTTCCAACAATGATATACTTTATTGATCAAAGCCTTCAGGGAAAACCAATGCCCCAGACTGAAGTACATTCGAAATCAAGCATTACATTATCCATGATGAATTCCAGAAAGGAGAAAGTGGTTCTCAAATACATATCTCCACAAATGAGTAGATAAGCAGACATTTTGGTAAAGCTTCTATCCTAGATGAAAGAGTTTGTGTACTCAAGCTGTAGCTCATGGAGACAACTTCCTTATTGAAAAAGGAAGATATGAATTCTGGGTTAGGAGGGAGCACTGAAAATATTATTGAAACATTTATCTTTGTGATTGAAAAATAGTTCAGATTGGACAGATGCTTTCCTATTCGAAAAGTGGATTGTGATTTTTGATGGACAGTGACTTCCCGTTGTGGTTAACATGGGAAGTAGTCTGATTGTTGATGTATCATAGACAACGAATTCCCATTGTGGTTAACATGGGGAGTGGTCTAGGGTAGTCTCTCTTCTTGAGGGTTACTCAGAAGACTAGCTCACCTTGTCAGACAACGATTTCTCATTATGGTTAACATGAGGAATGGTCCGTTTTGGAGGTTGATACAGGATAGTCTTTTCCTCTTGTGGTTAACAGAGGAAATGGTCTGGATAGTCACTCCTTAGGGTTATACATTCTATCCAAGGTGAACTTGATTAGTGTAGGAAGAATGGCCCAGGGTTGGGAATGGTCCAGGTTTAACAATCAGGGACAAACATTCCTTAGGGTTTATACATTCTCTCCAGGGTGCACTTTAATTAGTGTAGGAGGAATGGCCCAGGGTGGGGAATGGTCTAGATAGAGATATTCCTTAGGGTTTATACATTCTCTCCAGGGTGCAATTTGATTAGTGTAGGAAGAATGGCCCAGGGTGAGGAATGGTCCAGGTTCATAAATCATAAACAATCATTCTTCTTTGTTTGAGAAGAATAGGGAAGATAGCCCATTTTTGATGTTCTATACTGAGGGCAGATATTCTTTCAGATCTCATAGATGTGAGTGAAATATTGGCCTAGATGATTTAGTTTATATCATAACATTGTTTCTGTGCAGGTTGATATCAGATGGTTGTTATGAAGACTGTATGACAGTAGGTGTATACTACTATGGTGGATGTGTTCCACTGTTCGTGACTATATGTTACTGATCAAGTACTTGTTTGCTACTTGGTGTGGTAGTGTACCATTGGATTGTAGTTATGTACTACTATGGATAGACACAGTTGTGCTCTATTTTGTTCTGATTACCTTGAAGACCATCATCAATTTTGGAAATGATTATCAGCTAGATGGATGAGCAAAGGACAGAGATTTCCCAGATGAAAAATGGTTCAGAACATTTACTCTTCTAGGATTAGAAGATTGACTCCTGTATCACTCTATGGCGTGAGTGACTTATTCAACATCATGTCTGATTACTCAGATGGAGTATGGTTTCAAGAGATGATGCAACTGATGACACTGATGGTGATGTTGCTACTACTAGTTGTCTCCTGACAGTAGATGTTAAGAACCAAATACCTGAATACAAAATATCACAATAGATCCAAATATATCTGAATACAATCACCACACAAGATCTATGAAACCATATAGAAAACCACAACTTTATTATAGAAACCCTTGAGGTAGGGCAACACCATACAATGGATCCTATTATGGAAGGGATCCTCTTATGTTCACTTGCCTCTTCGAGGGGGCAACCTCCTAATGAGCTTCAGCTCCAAATACAATATTTCTCTTCATGTCTCATTACATTGCTTGAATCCCTTTATATAGTGTTACCATCACCTAAGAACATTCTAGAGGAGGAATATTCTAGAAGCAGAACTTTCTAAGAAGTCCTCTTACATTAATTATATCTAATTACCCATTTATTATATCTCACTACCATAATGGGCCTTATTAAATAATATAGTGGACCTAGTCCACCTTACATTGAATGACCTCCACTATTATCACTATGGGCCCTCTGGCCCCCCCCACTACCTCTCTAGATACCTTACATTCCATCACCCTTATCAAAGCATTGTCCTCACAGACAGCCTCACAAACAACCTCACAGACGGCCTCAGTGATAGTTTTCCTAGTATTCAAGATTCATTGAATAACATGCAAGAGAGATTTCTTATGGAGGGCCTCAGGGATGAATATAATCAAGAAATATATGCTTGGTATGATTTTGAGGATGATTGTGATGATTGGTATATGGATAGTTGTCATTTCTGGG
>ML783360.1:136185-154684 GCA_009831015.1 Picea engelmannii | reverse complement strand
CTGTTTTGCTTCTGTTTATGATTCCATAGGAAATGCTCAGTTTTGAGTTAGTCATCAGAATTCAAATTCTTAGAATAGGTGTGTGCTTTATTTTTAGGATAGCATTCAAATAAAGACTAGACGCTTGCCTGCACATACTGCGTATCAGCTCGAAGTATACCAACCCTGGTTTGACAATTTAGTGATTCAGGACACTTAAAAGCTACAATTTAGCAGCCTGACAAGCATGAAGGGCCAATTTGTAAGCCACATAAGCAATACTCTTGATGATCTGGTAGGGTCCATAAAACTTAGGTGCAAATTTGTGATGTCCTTGATCTTTGAGAGATGTTTTCTTGTAAGGTTGGATCCTGAGAAACACTTGATCACCTTCTTGAAAAACCCTTTCTGAATGGCATTGATCTTCTTATTGCTTCATGCGATTTTGGGCCATGTGGAGGTTATCCTTTAAAGTCGCTAGAGTGGTTTTATGAACTTGCAACATTGTTAATAGATTGGACCTTGGATGTGTGAATAATATAGGTAGTGATTGTCGATGGTATTTGGCCATATACCACTTCATATGGGGTCATTTTTGTGGTTGTATGATAGGAAGTATTGTACCAACATTCTGCCAAGGGAAGCCACTGCACCCACTGGTGTTGTTTGTCTAAAGCAAAATAATGCAAGTAGGTTTCCAAACATTTTTTGACTACTTCCATTTGGCCCTTAGAATGGGGGTAATAAGTTGTGTTCATGTTCAGTTGGGTGCCCTGCAATTTAAACAAATCTTACGAAAATGTGTTGGTGAAAGTTGGGTCATGATCAGAGACAATAGAGGTTGACATGTCATGTAGCTTGAAAATATGATCAAGGAAGACTTGTGCTACGAGTGTCGGTGTGAAAGGGTGAGGTAATGGACAAAAATGAGCATACTTGGAGACGTGATCAACCAACACCATGATGACATACTTGTTCCCTACTTTAGGAAGGCCCACTATAAAATCCATGGATATTTCGGTCCATAGAGAAGATGGAATGGGTAATGGTTGTAGGACGCCTGGAGACTTGACCGTTTCACCTTTATTACATTGGAACACCTCACATTCTGTGAAAAATTGAAGTATATCCTTCTTCATGCCTGCCCCAAAAAAAGAACAATGAGCATGAGCATATGTCTTTTGGAAGCTCGAATGACCCGCTATAGTTGAGGAGTGAAACTCTTTTAAGAGTCGGGGCTTGAGTGCGGAGGAGGGAGAGAGAACCAGGCAATCCTTATATCAGAGAATATTATCCTTCCAAGTAGAGCCAATGGAGGAATTGTAAGTTTTAAACCTGTGAAGTAAAGCAATGCATATAGATTCTTAAGCAAAACAGAATTTAATCAATGGCTCATACACAAAGTACACAAAGATTTATACCGGAAACCCTCAACCGGGGAAAAACCTTTCTTATATTCATTATATCAAATTTCACCATTCACCATACAATATATACAATGTTTCTAGGTATTCCGTAGATACCAAAACCCTAATCCCTTAATTCGGGATTAATTTAGAAAACCGCTAAAAATAGCAAAATCTGCTAAAAATAGCAAAAATTGCCCAAAAACAATTTTGGGGCAGCATCAGCCCCAGGATACCGCCCGATGTCAAATGATGCACATAAGCAAGGGGGGGCATACCTGGCCCCCCTAGGGAGCACCCAATGCACATGAAATAAAGAGCTCTACTAGAGGGATCGTCAGACACAGTTGTCAAATTTGACGCGCCCACACACACACATGTAAGGAATATAACACATACCCAACATTCTCCCACTTGTTCTTTTCTTTGCATCCAGGGGTCCACATGATTATATAGTCAACAATCCAGGGCAGTAATGCCCATTGTTAGTCTACACCAGGAGAAATTTTCTGTGGTCACAGACTTTGTCAATGAATCTTCAACATTATTCAAAGTGTCAACCTTTTCCAGCAACACCTTCTTTTCCTCAACCATGTCTCTCACAAAGTGATACTGAACATCAATGTGCTTTGTCTTTGAATGATAAGCTGGGTTCTTTGCTAGGAAGATTGCACTCTGATTGTCACAATCTATTCTCACTGCTTGTTGTACCAACCCAATACCTGAACACACTCTCTGTAACCATACTGCTTCCTTGCTTGCATGAGTGGCTGCCATGTATTCAACGTCTGTAGTTGAGAGTGCCACTACAGCCTGTATTTTGCTCATCCAATTGATTGCTCCTCCAAATAGGTTAAACACATACCCACTTGTATATCTTCTGCGACCTAGATCTCCAGCCCAGTCTGCATCAACAAAGCCATGTATGTCCACCACTTTGTCCAATCCTGGTCTTCCTTGGTAGCACAATTCATAATTAGTAGTGCCACAAAAATACCTGAAGACCCTCTTTATTGTTGTCCAATGCTCCTTTCCTAGTTTTGACATATACCTTCTCAAAACTCCCACTGCATGTGCAATGTCTAGTCTAGTAGAGACTATTGCATACATCAAACTACCAACTTCACTGGCATATGGAACATGGGACATGTCCTCTTCTTCTTCCTGTGTCTTGGGACACTGATCTACATATATCTTTACACCTATAGGAATAGGAAACTTGATTGATTTACTTCCATGCATATTAAACCTCTGCAATATTGTCTCAACTTATTTTCTCTGATTCAACCAAATTTTCATGTTTGCACAATCTCTTTTAATCTCCATTCCAAGAATGAAGTTAGCAGCATCGAGATACTTCATGTCAAATTTGGAGGATAGCTGCAATTTCACCTCCTTGATAACATCCATGTTATTTCCTACCAACAACATGTCATCAACATACAACACTACATAGATGAAGTGATTACCAGCCTGCTTAGAATATACACAGTGATCAGCCCTGCTTCTCACAAATCCCAATCCAAGGAAGTATGTGTCAAACTTTTGGTACCACATCCTAGGTGATTGCTTCAGACCATATAGTGACATCTTTAGCTTACAGACCAACTCTTTCTTTCCCTTCACTACAAAGCCTTATGGCTGCTTCATGTAGATTTCTTCTTCCAGATCCCCATGTAGGAATGTTGTCTTCACATCCATCTGTTCCACTTCAAGATCAAAAGCATCAACAATAGATAAAATAAATCTAATAGAAGTTAACTTAGCAACAGGAGAAAAAATCTCACCAAAGTCAATTCCCCCCACCTGGAAATAACCTTTTGCTAATAACCGAGCTTTGTATTTCTCCACTTTTCCTTCTGCATTAAACTTCTTCTTAAACAACCATTTGCTACCAATAGATTTTCTTCTAGTTGGCAACTCAACTATATCCCATGCCTCATTCTTATCCAAGGCATCCATTTCTTCAACCATGGCCTTCTTCCAGAGTTTACTATCCTTTGAATTCACTGCTTCCCTGACAGTTATGGGATCATCATCAGCAATAGATAAAGAAAAATTGGAACGAAAATCAGGTGGACTATACCTTTCTGGTTGCCCTTTATCTCTCACTAATCTCCTCAATATTGGGGTATGAGGTTCTTCTTCTTCTTTTGCTTCCTCTTCTTTAGATGATTCAGATTTTGCATCATCCAACTCAAGCTCTATTTTCTCAGGTTTGTCTTACGTTGGTAGGAATTCTTGTTTGGACACATCTTTTACCTCTTTGAAAACAACATCTCGACTGTAAACAATCTTCTTGGTTTCTGGGTTCCAAATCTTATAACCTTTCACACCATCTTTATAACCAATAAAGATACACTTTTCATCCTTTTTATCCAGCTTACTCCTATTTTCCTTTGGAACATGTACATAAGCATCACAACCAAACACTCTAAGATGTTGAAGAGAGGGTTTCTTTCCAGACCATACCTCATGTGGAGTTTTATCATCCAAAACTGATGAAGGTGATTAGTTGACCAGGTAACATGCTGTACCCACTGCCTCTACCCATAATTCTTGTCCTAACTCGGCACCACTGAGCATGCTCCTTGATTTTTCCATCAGTGTCTTGTTCATGCTTTTTGCAACTCCATTCTGCTGAGGAGTGTATGGAGTAGTCATCTTCCTTGCTATACCACACTTCTTATAGAATTCTTCGAATTCATTTCCGTAGAATTCTCCACCATTATCTGTTCTCAATACCTTTATTTTCTTCTCTGTCTGATTTTCTACCAGAGCCTTAAACTCTTTAAATTTATCAAATACCTCATATTTCTTTATAATAAAAATAATCCATGTGTTCCTTGAGAAATCATCTATGAATGAAACATGATACATAGATTTACCTAGGTATGGAACAAGAACAGGTCCAAACACATCACTGTGTATCAACTCTAAGATCCCCTTTGCTCTTGTCGCACCAGATGAGAATCTTACTTGATTATGTTTACCATATATGAAATGTTCATGGAAATCAAAATCTAGAGTGTAATTAGACATACCTTCAACCATACCTTTACTGTGTAGTGTTCTAAGGCCCTTTTCTCCACTATGCCCTAGTCTTTGATGCCACAACATGGCCTTCTTTTTAGGGACAATATTTTTCTTTTCTCCTTCATCTCTCTTCTTAGGGACAATAGAACTGTTACACCCATTAGTATAAGTGTTTCCCAACAACTTGTACAGAGTTCCACACCGAACTCCCCTCATCAACACCATTGCTCCTCGTACCATCTTGCAAGTGTTCTTTCCAAATATAGTACCCACTCCTACATCATCCAACTTGCTTACATATATTAGGCTCCTGGCTAGTTTTGGAATGTGCAGAACCCTAGGGAGAGTTCTAATCCTTCCATATTTTAGCAACAACTTAACCCTTCCACGTCCCATGATTTTGGTTGTCGAATCATCTCCTAGGAATACATCACCACCATCGTATTTTTCATATTCAGAGAACCACTCCTTGTGAGGAGTCATATGGTATGACGCACCTTAGTCGATCAACCATACATCACGGTCTACATGTGTACCTGTAGAGGCTAGGTAAACATCACCTCCTTCTTCAGTGGAGGTTTTTGACTCTGTGGAAGAGGTACTATCAGATCCCTTTGGTTTATCAACCTTCTTAGACTTGCAATGTTTCTTATAATGCCATTTTTACCACACTTCCAACATTTCCTCAAATATTTTCTTGGAGACTTAGATATACCTATAGATTTAGATCTCCCCCCCGAAGACTTACTAGGATTCCTATCTTGGGTATGACGTATTACAAATAATGCATATGTGCTATGACCGTCCATGCTTTTCTGCCTCATCTCTTCAGATAACAAGGATGCAACAACATCCTCATACTTCAATGTAGATTGAGTGGTACTACCTATTGCTACAACTAGATTATCCGAAGAGTATAGCAAAGAACATAACAAAGTAATACACTTATCTTCTTTTGCAATCGTAATATTAACATAGACAAGTTGACTTACCAGAGTATTAAAGGCATTTAGATGTTCTGTCACAGAATCTCCATCTTCCATCCTAAGATGATACAACTTCTTTCAAAGAAACAACTTGTTTACCAGGGACTTTGATTGATACAAATTCCCCAACTTATCCCATAGTTCCTTGGCTATAGATTCTCCCGAGACATTCAACAACACCGAATCTACCAAGCAGATTCGAATAGTACTCCTTGCTCTTACGTCCAACTTCTCCCAATCTTCCTTCAACATACCAGTAGGTGGTGTACTAGTAGTTTGTGTACTAGGAGGTTGTGTACCAGTCGACTATGTGCCAGTAGGCTATGTACCAGGATCCACAACGATCCATTGTTCTTTGTCTACAAGAATGTCCTCCATATTGAGCTTCCATAGCTCAATTTTTTTACCGTTGAACTTCTCTATATGGATTCTAGATGAGCTCGCCATTCCTCTTTCTATACTCGAATCTCCACTGCAAAATCTCCCACTAAACCCAGGTTTATCACAGACCCAAGATAAACTTGATCTATCAAGACCGAGCCAAACCCTCAGCAACAAAGGCATCCCTCTGAAGCCAAAAATGAGCTATGATACCACACGTAAGTTTTAAACCTATGAAGTAAAGCAATGCGTATGGATTCTTAAGCAAAACATAATTTAATCAATGGCTCATACACAGAGATTTATATCGAAAACCCTCAACTAGGGAAAAACCTTTCTTATATTCATTATATCGAATTTTACCATTCACCATACAATATATACAATGTTTTTAGGTATTCCATATATACCAAAACCCTAATCCCTTAATTCGGGATTAATTTAGAAAACCACTAAAAATAGAAAAAACCGCCAAAAAAAAAAATCGGGGCCTTGCACGTAACCAGAGTGGCCATACCTGGCCCCCCCTAGGAAGCACCCGACGCACACGACAAAAAGAGATCTACTAGAGGGATCGTCAAACACAGTTTTTGAATCTGATGCACCCACACACACACATGCAAAGAATATAACACATGCCCAACATGGATTAGATTCCTCCTGAAGATGCTAAATCAATTTGGAGGTAGTCGGGTGTGTTAGCCACTTTTGGCGCACTTATTCAATCCAATCAAGGACTAGTAAAGATAACACAAAGAGGGAGTTGTCCTCCTCATGGTGTCTTGACAATGCATCTTCTACTATGTTATATTTTCCCTTTTTGTAGATGATTTCATAATCATAACCCAACATTTTTTCCAGCCGCTAATTTTGTTCTGGGGATGATAATCGCTGCTCCAAAAAATATTTTAGGCTATGGTGATCTTTTTTAGTTTGAAAATGACATCCCAAGAGATATGGTCACCAGGTGTGCACCGCATGGAGAATGGCCATAATTTCTTTTTCATACATAGATCAACTCAGGTTGGGACCACTCAATGCTTGTCTAGTAAATGCCAAGGGTCGACCATATTGGGTGAGAACTGCACCTATACCCATGCCAGAAGCATCCAATTCCACCAAAAAGGTTTTTTTGAAGTCAGGAGCTACTAGGATAGGGGTCGTGCACATGGACCACCTTAATTCTGTGAAGTCTTTCTCAGCAGTAGGTGTCCAATGAAATGCATTCTTATTAAGGAGGTCAGTCAAGGGATTAGAAATTTTTCCATAATGGTTGAAAAATTTCTTGTAATATCCTATGAGACTTGGAAAACTCCTTAGGCACTTTAAGGTCATTTGTTGTGACCATTCTTGCATAGCTTGTATCTTTTTGGGGTCCACTTTTACCCCATCTCTGCTAACAATGTGCCCCAAGTATTCCACTTAGTTGGCACCAAATGAACATTTGGTATTTTTGACAAATAATTGGTTTTCCTACAGAAAGTGAAGGACTTTGTCCACATGAAGAAGATGGCTATCCCAGGTGTGGCTATAAATGAGGATGTCATTAAAGAAAACCAAGAAAAAATTCTGAAGGTAAGGTTTCAATAGTTTATTCATGAGACTTTGAAAGGTGGATGGAGCATTGAAAAGGCCAAAAGGCATGAACAAGAATTCATAATGTCCCTCATGAGTTCTAAAAGTAGTCTTCGGAATATCGACCTCCTTCATCTGGATTTGGTGATAACTGGATCGAAGGTCTAATTTGGTGAATACAATACAAGCACCTTGTAGTTCATCCAGCAAATCATCAATGACATGAATGGGAAATTTATCTTTGATGGTTAGTTTATTCAAGGCACAAAAAATCAAGGTACATGTGCCAAGTACCTTCTTTCTTTCAAACTATCACCACTGGTGAAGAATATGGACTCGTACTAGGGTGAATTACCCCCGCCTCCAGTAACTCCTATACCATCTTTTCTATTTCATTTTTCTTAGCAAAGGGGTATCTATAGGGAAATACATTGGGGGGTTGACTTCCTAGAAGAAGAGGGATGCTATGATCATGCTCACCCCTGGAAGAAGGTAAGGCTTAGGAAGCTCAAATATCTTGGGATACTTTTCCAGGATGATTTGCAAGCTAGGAGGAACTACTTGAGAGACTTGTTCAGTGGCCTAGATGGTATTAAATTGAGAAATCACACCATTATGGCCTTTCTTCAAGATTTTTTCCATCCTGTGAGAGTTGATGATTTTAGGAGAGCCCGCTTGGAGACCCTTGAGAGTATAGGGGTGAGAATCTTGGTTGAAGCTCATATATAATTCTTGATAATCCATGGTGATCGGCCCCAGAGTGCGAAGCCATTCCATGCTTAATACAATATCACAACCACCCATGGAAATATAGAACATGTGGGTTTTCAGATGGTAATCACCCATTTGGAGTTTGACATTCTCACAACGGACTCCACACTTCATAGTACCACCATTAGTGATGAGGATTTGAAAATTAGAAACAGGGCGGACATAAAAATGGAGCTCATCAGCGATCCTGTGATGAATAAAACTATGGGTGCTACCACTATCAATCAACACCACAACTGACCTATGTTTAATGTATCCCTTGATCTTCAATGTCTTTGGGGCTGAAATACCTGAGAGTGCATGAAGCAAGATGACGGGCTCCATGGATTCCATCGACGTGATAACTTGATCTTTGACGGGATCACTTAGTTGAGCCTCCTCTTGGTATGAAACCTCATCTGATGGGGTGTCATCATAGGAAGAGGAAGTTGAGGCATCAATCTAGAATAACTTTTGTTCTCTACGTTTATTCCCTGGTGCATACTTTTCATCACAATAGTAGCAAAATCCTTGCTTGCAACGTTCTGCCATTTTGGCGGGAGAGAACTTTTAGACCTTCAAAGTTTGGGTCGGAGCAGGGGTAGCTACTAGGCAAGGATGGTTGGTAAATGGATCCTTCAGAGATGACACTTGGAGGATGGTGTCTGCTTCCCTGGATAATTGATATCCATGCAACCAGGTAGTAGGATGATGCATGTTCACATGAGCATTGATAGCTTCTTTTAAACCACTGATGAAAAATTCCAGGTAAAATTCATCAAATAAACCCTCAATATGGATAGCCAACAATTCAAATTTCATGATGAAGTTTGTGATAGAGCCAGTTTGGTGCATCTTAGTGAGTCGGCCCAAAAATTTTGATTCCCAATCAAAAAGAGCACAAACAACTTTGAAGAACATGTTCCAATTAGGATGTCCTGGATAACATTTCTTATTCCATTGCCAACATTATTGATCCAGGTACAAAACCCCTACATGGATTTTGGTCTCATCATCTCGAATATCATGAAGGGAGAAGTATTGTTCCATTTGAGAAACCCACCCGACTGGGTTGAAACCATCAAATTTATGCATGTCAACTTTGGGTACCTTTGTCCAAGAAGGTGGAGAACCCCTAGGGGAGTGGGAGGACTGAGTATTTTCATAATGAGAAGAGTGAGGTTCTTTTGGGTTTGTCTCAACATTCTTAACCCGGAAGAGTTGCACCAATTCTTTGAATTTATGGACAATGGTTGTGGTGAATTCATTGCCGAGGGACTCTATGTTGCCATCAATGTGGTGTTCCATTTGGGACACTCTATCCTCCAAGGTTTCTTGGGATTGGGAATGAGTAGTAGGCATGGTAAAGCCTTAGGTAGCAGTGAAGGTGTTAGGTTGGAAAAATGGTCTTAAAAATGGCAGGTACCTGGGTGATCAAGACTAAGAGAGGAATCCAATGGGATAGGTGTCAAGAAAGGTGTCCCAAAGGGGGTTGGGTCTATATGAAAAAAAGGATTAAAATTGAAGGGTACCACAATGATCAGAATGAAGAGAGGAATGTAATGGGATAGGTCACAAATAAGGGTGCTGGCAGGCCCATACTTTTTTTTTTTTAATTCCTACAGAGTTATACTCCGAATTGAATAATAATGCAGAGGCAAAATGCCCAAATTATTAAAAGGAAAAAAGATGTAGTAATTTCACAACCCCAATGCAGACGACAAGGTTACAATGTGATAGATCTTGTCTTTTCTTTTTATGTTCTGTTCCCAAGGGTTAGGGTTTGTAGGGAATCTACATTCAAGGGTTTTCCTTGTGCTATAGCTCTCTTATATACGTGTGGGGTCCAATAGTAATACTCGACTCAATATCTCAGGGCACCAACTAAGGAGGCTAGATCATACCCTTAGCCACACTACCCGACTACCTAGGTACTAGATGTCAAACAATTGGCTTATGTTGGTGGATAATTGGTATGGATTGTTAGTTGTCATTGATGTCAACTATTGGAGAGTGATATTGTAGATTGATGTCAACCCTTGGAGAAAGTCTTGTAGTGAATTCCGGTAGCACAAGGTTTGGGTAATGGACCCAAGTTTGTTTGATGTAAATATGACTGATTATTGTATTTTCATGGTTGATAATAAGTAAAAATGGATGAAATCCAAAGTGGTCCCCTTATGGTGAAAGCCCTCATGGGAAGACGCTTTGCGGATTGAGTTATCCTAGAAGTATGGTTAGAGAACCCATGCTTATTTCTAGAATAATGAGATGAAGGTCAATGAAATTCTCAGTGAAACTATCCTAGATGGATAGTGCTTGTCATTCCATTTCCAATGGTATGTGGAATTTCACATAACTCCTCACGGTCAAAGAGTTATTGCCATGAGAAGTTGGAGAACCCAGGTTTGGGTAATGGACCCAAGTTTGTTTGATGGATAATGGTATGAGTTTTGAAATATTTTTAGGTAATACTATTCTATATGGATAGTAAATGTCATTCCATTTCTGGTGGTATGTGGAACTTCATATAACTCCTCACAATTTGAGAGTTATGGCCTTACAAAGTTGGAGGACCCTCATATGTCATCTAGAAGCCCCAAAAGGTCAAAGTAGTCAAAGTGGTTTAAGAGATTTTAAAAGGTAAATAATAAAGTGAAGTGATGAGTGTACTATAATTCAAAGTGAATACAAAAGAAATTATTTAAATAATAAATTTAATGGAGAAATTAGAAGTGGGTTAACCCTAAAATAAGGAAAGTGGGCAAAGTGACCTAGAAGATGTTTTTAAGGAAGCTACTTGGAAAGTATAACTAAGAGGCAAGGCTATCTCATTTAAGATCTCACTTGACCATATTGAATATCTATAGGTGTCTAAGGTAACCAAAGTATATCTAAGCGGAATTTCTGAGGGAAGGTGAAGAAAAGAAGACCAGAATTCAAGGAAGGATAAATTCTTTTGATGATGTTTTCTAAGGTGTGTTATTTACAGGTCATCTCACCATTTTCACAATAACTTTTTTTCTAGAATGATTCAAACCCTGAAATTTCTATTCCATTGAGGAAACATATCCAAGTACTTGTGGTAAAATATTCATATTGTGGGTTGTTTTATTTTTAGAATTACACTCCATGGAAAATAGGGTTTGTGGTTAGTCGCGAAACTAGTCTAAAACATGTGTTTTGAGTAAAAACGTCATAACTTCTTCATAAAAGATCTAAATTCAGTAAGAACTAATGTGTTGGTTAGATTACAATCTGTAGTATTCTATGTAACATTTTCAGATTGATTCAACACATATTCCATGCGGGGCACGCTCTACAACGTCACACTCTAGAATAAGACAAAATTCAGCAAGGTATGTCATTTTTGCTATAACTCCTTTTATGAGAGGTTCCAAGTAGTGACACCTGGAGGAATTGAATAAAACACACTGAAGAACATTGTGTATCACTTTCATATCTTTATTCATTACAGATACAAACTTATGATTATTTCAACTTAGGTTTGTTGACTAATCCAAAACTGGTCATGTGAGACTGAAGAAAAGTTTGATGAAAAGGCTAGTCTCTTTTTGTTAAAGTTAAGGAAGGTTTGCAGGTATGCGATCATATACACCAGGTATATTACAGAGTTAAAAATCATATTTGGATGATGAAATTGATGAGGTATTTTGGTTAAGGTACATGTTGGATACATGGTTGAGACAAGTAGTTGATGAATTGGCACATAGATGAGGTGTATAGTTGATGATGTTGGTACATCTTGATGAGTCATAGTTGATGAGTAGTTGATACATGATTGGTACATACTTGGTACATGGTTGGAGGCACTTGTTAGTAGTATTGTTGATACATGGTTTATGGATAATGTAGCATACTTGTATTATTAGAAGAACATATTGATCTTGGTGATGATTATGAGTTGTTGTGTTATGCTTGGTTGATGCACATCTTTGAGATTTGTCTTGGTGATTGATCTTGGTGAGTAGATCTGATTTGGTTGATAAGATTGATGAGACATGTTGTTGTGATAGGTTTTTTGGACAAGTTGTTGTGACAGGTTATTTGTACTGGTTTGTTGCATGGTTGATGCACTTGTTCATGGTACAGGTTGAGGTACAGGTTGGTGCATGGTTGATGCACTTGTTTATGGCACAGTTTGATTACAGGTTGTTTGGTACAGGTTCGTGCATGGCTGATGCACATGTTTATGGTACAGGTTGATTACAGGTTGAGGTACTGGTTGATGCATGGTTCAAGTTATTGGTACATGTTATTTGGTGCAGGTTTATTAGTACATGTTTACAACAATATATCTCACAGTGATAGTGTGACAGTGGTTCCATCATTCTACTTATACATCATGGAGGTTGGACGGGGCAAGGACAGGTGGTTGTAGTCACCTTCTGGTTGTATCCAGAGAACATAGGGGGTTGTAGCCTCCTTCTGGTTATAGCCAGAGAATTGGGGAGTTGGAGCTTCCCTGAGGTTGTAGCTTGAGAAACTAGGGGGTTGGAGCCTCCTTCCAGTTTCAGATGGACAACAAAGGAATTTGATGCTTCTAATGAATGTAATTCTTCAAGACATATAAGAAAAAGAATTTTGTGGTTTTCTCCCGCTTTGGGTTTCCACGTAAAACACTGGTGTACTGTGTATGTGTATGATTGTTCATTTGTTCATTGATTATTTACTCTACAATTATTGGATGATAATGATACATTGATATAACACTTGGATTATATGGTTAAAAAGGATTAAATTGCTCTATTATTGATTCACTCCCCCTCTCCGTAATCCAATAATTGGTATCAGAGTCGGTTCCTTCAAGAAACAATTTAACCACTGGAAGGAGAACATGGATTATTCTGAGAATGGAGTACCAATGTTTAATGGTCAGAATGGTTTTAAGTATGAGATGTGGAGCATAAGGACAAAAGTATTTTTACAGGAATAGGGACATTATATTTGGCTATCAGTTGTTACAGGATATGATAGTTCAAAAAGGGCATAGACTCTAGCCAAGAAGGAATTGAGGAAGAATGACAAAATAGCAATGAATTTCATCTGAGAAGGATTACCTAATCCGGTAAGAGAAAAGGTTGGTAAATGTTCATCAACAAAAGAACTTTGGGATAAGTTACATGACATATATTCTTCACCCATCACGGATTCAGAAAATTCCGAAGAAGATGCAGATACAAAACAAGAAGAAAGATGCTCATCATGTCAAATAGATTCAGAAGAGGAAGAGTATGAATAAGAAGAAGTTGATTACAGGGAAAAATTGATCAGTGCAATTAAATATCTAAAGAAAGAAAGAGAAGAAAACAAGTCA
Source organism: Picea engelmannii (assembly GCA_009831015.1). Lineage (NCBI taxonomy): Eukaryota > Viridiplantae > Streptophyta > Pinopsida > Pinales > Pinaceae > Picea > Picea engelmannii. The sequence goes on along the minus strand of ML783360.1, from coordinate 141,233 downwards.
TCCAAGAAAGAATTGATGAACCAAAAGGAAAGTGTTCAAGGTTTTGAAAAGGATCAACATGCCATCAAGAATTTAAGAGGTCAACTAGAAGAGGCTAGAAGAATTGAAGAAACTCTATAAGATCAAAAGAAATGTTTAGAAGCCAACATAGCAACACAAAATGAAGAAGAAGAAAAGAGAGAAAAGATACTGATGGATCATCTCAAGGAAAGAACCAATGACTTAAACCAACTTGAGGAAGAGTTTGGTCAAGAAGAGAGAAGACTGGAAGAAGAAATAATTACAATGAAAATCCAAGTTGAAGAAGCAAAGAGAATATAAGAAGTCATGAAGTCTCAGATAATGAAGAAAGAATAAGAGGTTGACAAGCTTGAAGAATAAGTTGTCACATTGAGAAGTAAAATTGTCAAGCTCAACAAGAACGTTGAAGAGACAAAAACATCCACATTAGTTATAGAGAATGAAGAGAAGCACTCTAGGTTGCTAGAAAAGAAGAATGAAGAAAATAGAAAGAGTTATGCAGAAGTACTCAAAGGAAGGAATCATGGTCAACCAGAATCTAAGAAAACTATTCCATCCATGTTCAAGCCAGAAAGAAGCTTCAATCATGATCATGATTAGTCAAGGAAAAAATTCAGAAGGACTACGCCAAAAAGAAGATAATTCACTCCCAGGTATGCAAATTTATTTTATGGTCATTGTTTTTATTGTACTAACTTTGGACATAAGGTTGCAGATTGCAGGGATTACAAAAGAAATGTTCAAGCAAGAAGTGTGTATGTGGTTACATGTAACATTGAGTGTTACAAATGTCATAACTATGGACATGTTATTCCCCACTTTTAGGGATAACTAGGAGATTATGTCTCGAGGCCTACAAGTCCTAGACATGGAGTACCAAGAGCCAGATCAACTTGAGCATGGCCCTCAAGGGTGCATCTTTTCTCCCTTTTAGTGCCTCCACTTTGAAAGCAACAAAAACATCCATCACCTTCGGCTTGGTCCTGCATCAGAGATGATTCTTTCTCCATGAGTTAATGAGTCCAAGTATCATGTTATGTGTCACTTTGATCCTCAAAACCTTTGAATATGTGCATTTAATTCCTTTTGTTTCTAACAAATGCTTGGATCTTATACTTGTCCACTTGACCATGTCTGGGGGGAATGATAGGCTGCCCTAGCAAACTTGTTTCCATAGGTTTTGAGTTGTAACTGGGGGGATTTCTGAAAATCCATCGCCTATTCCTGTCATACATACCACTTTCCATCCCTTTTCCTGCTCATCCATCCCATTACATTTGTCTGGGCATTGGGTTGGCCAATCATTTAAGGGTTGCACCTTGCCTTGTGGGAAGAAGGGGCTAAAGGCCCAGAAGGTAAAAGCAAGTTGGCAAAAGATAAAAGCCTAAAATAAAACCTCAAGATGCTTGGCCCAGGGATCCCCGAGAAAGCAATAAAAGGATTCTCAGAAAGAAATAAGAGGGACCCAATAAAAATAATAAAACAAGACCTAGTCAGAGGATACGGGGTATCATCAGGAACTAGCCTATTAGGTCCATGGGTACCTAGCAATATGACACTACTAGTAGTTGGTTACCATTCCAAGGTAGTGGCTCTTGGTTGCATGGCCAAGAGAAAGGGGGTCTCACCAGGAGCCAACCTTCTCATTCCTGTGAAAGTACTTTTGGGTAACATTTCCACCACTGATCACCACGCCAGGGCAGTGTCCCCTTATTAGCTTCTTGAAGAAAAAGAAATAAAGAATAAATAATAAAAGGCATGAATGGGCTTGGAAACAATTGCATCCAGGACAAGTGCAGCTTGCCTTCTACAAAGGCACCCACAGGTAAGCCCTGCATTTCCCTGCTTTCACTACACCCCTTGTCACGACATCCCTTATCGACCTCACCCAATTTCTTGACTTGGATTAAATCCTTTCCGGAAACATCCATTTTCCAGTGGACACTAGCCCAGTAGGACACCCTATCACTTTCCCCAAACTTGTATTGCAGAATTGTATAATGTCTTTGAGCACTTAACTAGGGTAATAGGGGTTTTATGCACATGTTTAATAATATTGATGATGAGATGTGATTGCCATTGCTATGATCCCTGTGACTTATGAGCCCATGGAGGGTGTATCTGTTGATGTGCAGGATCATTCCCGACAGACAGGTACCACATTGGACAGGTACACATGGGGATATGATTAGTTAAGACCTCCATGGGGCTGAACAGCCCACCCGATGGATGTTGAGACTCTAGTAGGGGGCAGAGACAGGGCAGAGCGTTTGTACCAAGGAAGAGCAAAAGAATCCTCCAGAGGTAGTTGAGCAGACATGTACTTAGGGGGTTGTTCCCCCTTCACTGGAACGTTGGCCTTGGAAGGCCTAGGATGTCATCCAGGAGGTTCATGATGTCATCCTTGGTTCATGGAGGTTTTGGCAGACACACAGAGTAGTTTGGCATGTGTGGCAGGCTGGAGAAGCCCAAGGAGGGCTAAAGTTTTGTTCCAGGAGGCTGCATTTTCCCTAGAAAGGGATAACGTCACCCTATAAGGGGCATGATGTCTTTCTTTAGCTTGATTAGGGTTTTAGTTTATGACATTTTAATGTAAAACAATATTATTGTGTATTTTGGTCTTGTCGACCTTTTGATGACCTAAAAAGTAATTAAGGTCATTGCTACTGTATAAATTGATGGTTTTTACCTTCATTTTTTTATCATCTTTCACTCACTCATTACTGAGGTCTGAAATTTGTGCCTTTCTTAGGGTTATTGGCTGAAATTTTGAGGCGCACTTGTTGAAGGAAGACTTTTCTTGGCATTTTTGGCATTTCTCTTGGTGGAAGGTGTTACAACTAGGGTTTTGCTACATCGTTTCTTGGTTTATGTAAGTGAATTTCTGCAAACACTTATTAATTGAATGGTTTTAGTTCTATTTACTTGCATTTGTTATTATAATTTGTTGAATCAAACCCTAGGTGACAAGCACTAGTTAATGTCCTTGTCTCATGTCCCCACTAAGATTTTAAGCCTTTTGATTTGTTGAAGAGAGATAGAGCCTTTCCATAGCAACACTTTATCCTTTCTTCTAGCCTAACCATTTTACTCTTGTTGAGCTAAGAAGGAGAAAAACGCACCAAGGCCTAGGGTAGTCTACACATGGTGAGCCGTTTTTCCCTAGGGTTTGTCTAGTGAAGCCTTGCTTTAGCAACGCATCACTCATAAACTCTCTTGTCTTAGATCAATCTTTTTTCAAGCTAGCCATTTTTTCCATTGAGCTAAAGAAGGAGGAGAGAGCATTGAGGCCTAGGGTTTCTACACCAAAGTGAGCCTCTCTCCCCTAGGTTTTCATTGTTGAGGCCTTGCTTTAGCAACACCTCAACACTTTACCCTCTTGTCTTTGGTATTTCAATATCACTTAGTCCTTCAGCCTTTGCGTCCTCTCTTTGACTTCATATGCCCTAGTAGAGCATTGGTGTAAGACCTCCATTGTGTTGAGCATATTGATCATACAAACAACCAACTACTTTGAACAACCTTTGTTATCACTGAAATTTCGTCCACACATGGCGACAAGAACTTAGCATCATCAAAACAGGAATGAAGTCATTCATGGCACTGGATTAATTTCACAGCATTGCAAAAGGGTCAAAAACTATACAAAGTAACCAAAAATTGAAGGGCGCTTTACAGGAGTTTGGTGCGCGCGCACATGCGCTTTACAGAAACATGCCATGAGTGCATGCGCGCACGATGCGCAACTGTTAGCTCAAAAACCTGCATACCTGCTAAATGGCACATGTATTGAATTGGTCGGCCTCCCAACCACTTATGGACCAGCTCCCAACCTGATTTGACCATCAAATCTGAGTTGAATCCGCATGGTAGGCTGGTCAAAGACCTAATTGATCCCTAAAGAGCCCCTTTTCACACCCCAAAGGAGTTACATAATCACCCAATGCTATGCAATAAAAAGCCATGAAGAAACATCATTTTCTCAAGGAATTTCATGTAATGTTATGCTGCTTAGATTGTTTTAAGGACTCACTCCTTGACAATAACACATTAGCACCATTTCATCGAGCTATCCACCTCTCTCTTGAGTGGATGTGCTTGGAGTTCTTTCACCATCATTCTCATTTTCTTATTGTAAGGAGAGAAAGTTTGTGAGGGCCTCAAGAGCCTTCCTTTGGAGGAAGAAGGAACCACAGTTCCCTTTCTTCATTGTGCTTTGATTTCATCAATAGCCCAGCTCAAAAACATTGGTGATATTGGTCTTGTTGTATTTGTTATTCACTTTTCCATATGCTCATAGTTTTAGTTTGTTTTAATTTAATTCTTGCTTATAGTTTAGTTGTTCTTTTTCTAACTCTTTCCTCTACAGCTGTCATGCCTAGCAAGACCCAACTAGGCATGTAAGCACCCTTTATTTGCTCACCAAGTGAAGAATTGGGTGCAAACAGATTGGCAACCATACTGGGGAGAAGGTATAAATTCCTCCCTCATTTGGGTTTATTTTTCTTTCCTTTTGATTTCATTAACTTGCAGGTTCACAAACCGGCCTCTGCCGACCTGCTAACCAGTCAATTCACAAGAGAATTGAGAGAAATCCATCTGGATTTTTCTTCTCGGCCATTTGTCACAGGCGCATGGGTATTCCACCCCATAGACGCGCATTGTGCGTGCATGCGCCTGTCCAGCAGTTTCTCTCTGCGCGCATGCGCTTTCGGTCTCAATTCTGTCAGCGCGCAGGCGCAACATGCGCCTCTGTCTACACTAGAGGCCACGCATTTGAACTAAAATTTACATTGTAAGGTCTTGGATGTGGGGAAAATCATTTTCCTTCTTAAGAATGATGTTATGCATGCTCTAAATACTGCACCACTTAGACCCCTCAAGTTATAAAGGGGATAGTCAAACAAACATAGGCACTTAGGTGGATAAAAATCATTTTCCCTTATTTTCTTTTTGCCACATGGATGGCTTGCTTTGATTTATAATCTAAGTTGGACAATCATACTTAATCACACCTAATTCACATT
>ML783360.1:115515-135742 GCA_009831015.1 Picea engelmannii | reverse complement strand
AACTCACTAAATTTTCCTCCACAGGAGGTGCCAAAAGAAGTTTTTAGTCTAGGTAGGATTTCGGGGATAGGCATCCAAATAACTCCCCGTTATCTGGTTCTCACAATTTCAAACATAGAAGTTGACGAATAGGGAACTTCAAAATCCTCCAAGTCCAGTGTTCCAATCACCATAAGGTAGGGAGATACCCATGAAGGGTCGAAGGCTGAGGTCTGGTTGTTCTGTGCATCCCCCCTTGAGGCACCCACCTCTTGGACGGGATCCAGCCCGTGACCCATTTCTTAGGCCGAAAATCTAAATGCCGCACTTGGACCGAGGTACCTAGTGACCAAATTTAGGACATCTACCCAGGTGGCGATTGTGGGCTGCAATCGCACCTTGATTGGATTTTGTGTGGCTATTGGGAAGTATCGCCAGCTCTTTCGGGATATTGCCCCCTCTACCCCTCATTATAACCAGTTATTTCATCCTTCACTAGTTTCTCTTTCGGTGACTTCAAACCCCCCTGTTGAGTACTATTGGAAGGTCCAGTGCTATTTGAGAGGAAGGATGTTACGTCTTCTAGGACACGAGCATTTTCTTTCTTTTTCCCCCACGCAGACAAAACCCTCTTACCCACATATATGCTTCTTTCTCATTTATGTATGATGCACATCTGATTATAGTTTGACTTTGATATATATATTGTGTAAAACAATCACAACAAAGACTCTTGTTTCTATATTTCTCTCACCACTTGTTGCACACATTCACACAAATAGTCTGACATCATAGGGGAACCACAGAACCCCCGTCATTCACGACGCTTGCTCAACCTTCCTCCTATTTTAGGGGGAGTATCTGGTCGTACCCGCTCATCGGTACCTCCTTCACACACTCCTGTGAGTGCTACTATCTTAGGATCATCTTTGCTTGGTTCTACTTTACTTGGGTCCACTTCCCAAGGTCATCCTTTCACTCGCTCTCCTTTGCACGGAAGCGGGGGACCCACTTCCTCTCAAGGAGGGAGAACCAACCCACCTAGTCCCCATCAAGGGTCAGGTTCACAACACACTATGGCTGGAACTAATCCTACCACCCCCCTACAGATGCCATACTTGGCCTCCCTCAACATACCGGATCTCACCAAGCTTACCAATGATCTTATATTGCATGACACCACATGACCTGCAATGCCAACCAAATTTCCTTCAGACATACCAAAGTTTGAAGGAAAGGCAGGGGATGACCCCGCCAACCACGTCATGACTTTTCATCTATGGTGCTCTTCTAATAGCATTATGGATGATTCCTTCAAACTGCGATTATTTCAACACACACTTACTGGCCCATCCGCCAAATGGTATGTCGAAGAAAAATCAGGGTCCCATACAACCTTTGAGTCCTTGGCCAAAGCATTCTTAACTTTCTTCCAATTACCCATCCACCATGACAATGGTCTAGAAATACTTTCTAAATTCAAATAGACCTCAGGCACCCACATCGCTGACCACATTCATGAGTGGCGTAGGCGACGTAGTTTGTGTAAAGCAGAAACCACCAAACAACAATCTCTTGACTGGTTTCTTAGATCACTTGTCGCTCTCCTTGGTAAGGATGTAGCTTCCACCTTCCCACAATCTAAAGAGGAAGCCATCAGCAAGGCTCAACAATATGACCTCATTTATGCACAGTCAGGATACTTATACACAGTACTTCATGATCTTCCAAAACCTGTGCCATTTGGCCAGGACAAACCTAGGATGTCTCACTTAGAAGATGGACTAATAGGTGCCACCACACACCATGGTCCACAACCCCAACCACCACCGATGTATGGAACACCTCAATACCCATTGGCATATGGGGGCACTCCTTATTTCCCCCCACCCCCTTATCAACAACCNATCCACCTGTTCCCCCAAACAGTGGTACTCCCTCAACATCAAATTATAGTACTAGTGAAAGCATGACGCCTTCCTATGTACCCTATGGATCGATACCACCACAAAATCCATACTTTCCCTTTCCTGGTCTTCCACAACCCATGGCTCCCCCACATCCTCATGCGGGGGTAAATTTTGTTCAACCCTCTGCTGCTCAACAATACCAAAATTTTGAACAGTTGAACACAACCAACCCAACTCACCCTTCGAACAATGCCAAGAAGAAAGGACGGAATAGGAATAACAAAAACCCTGGTCAAGGCAGGAATCAACCCCCACAACACCAACCCACTGGGGGCAATCAGAACCAAGGGAACCAAAACCCCCAAGGGGGCAATAACAACAAACGCCAAGGGCAGAGTAATGTTAAAACCATCCACCCTTGTTCTCTTTGTGGCGTGTTCGGTCACTACACTCACCATTTCCCCCAGATCACTGATTTCAAAAGATTGAAAGACTCTGGGAGCCTTCCCCCCTCCCCCGCACAACCTGCCCCTCAGCAGGCACAACAACAATACGCGCAACAACCCCCTCCTGCCGTGCTGCAAAATCCTATCCCACATCAAGGTGTCATAAACACCCAGTAGGACACACAGCATCCCCCACCTCAGGTGGGCCAATATCACAACCCCAACAATCCAGTAGAATGAACAATTCTCCTCACCAGTGAGGAAGAAATTCTTCTGCAAACACGCAATCGTCAGTATCCTACAACAGTTGAGTCTACTCCTATCTCCCCAGAGATAAACCCTACACCAACGGGACCCCCATTGGTAATCCCTCACCCTTCCACCGAACCACCACTACGCATCCCTCGCATCCCCTTGTGCAGGAATGTCCACAACCCACAGGCGAGGGCCGCTCATAACTATAGCTTGGTAGATGACTTAGCACAATCCCTGGCTGCTATGTTAGTTTTGGAAGTCCTCCAGACTTGTCCTACGCAGCGAAAATCACTACTTTTTGCCTTGGGGGCAGTCGACCCTGCCAATACCCTACTTATCACTTTCGACCTTGATAGTTGCGAACCTCGTCTTCCCGCCGCGGTCGCTATTCAAGTACCAGTAAAAATACGGAACATCACCATCCATCGGTGTATCATTGATGAAGGAGCATCTACATGCATTATGTCCAAAATAGTATGGCAGAAACTTGGTTCCCCAGAACTCATACCCTCCGCCATCACATTACGAGCTTATGACGGATGACCATCATCTTCTGAAGGGCTCTTCCAAAACGTCCTCATGGAACTTGGGGGCAAAACTATTCTCATTGACATTGAAGTTATCGATGCTCAACTCGATTACAATATCTTGTTCGGACGTAGCTACATGTATGCTATGAAGGCAGTGGCCTCATCCGTCTTTCGGACAATCATGTTCCCCCACAATGGGAAGATTGTGACCATTGACCAAGTCTCACATTACGAGCCTAACCCATCTGCCAATCTCGATAACATTCTTCCTCTCATTCACACCAACAAAGATGCATATCCACTCGTCGAGATGGGTCCTGGTATTTTCAAAGATCCATCCTTGTTAGGGACGTACCATGGAGCACCACCACTCCTTCCCCCTAATCACATATGCGTCGTATCCTCTAACGGAACTCACACGGAGGATGCTCATCCTCCTCAGGAGGCTTCAGTCATTCCTGACATCTCAACAGTCGCAGCATCACTCCCACCGGAGCCTCCTACGAACTCATCGACCCCCACAGTCCACGAATCCACACCCCCTCGGGGGCCTAGTCCCATTTGGGAGACAGTTCCCTGACCCCTCACTCAAATTCCCTTCTTTTACCCTCCACCCGGTATAGAAGCTTTCCAGGTAGCCACAACACTCACACTACCCAATATGGTGTTAGCAATCGTAGTGTGGTATTTACATCCACCTGAGATGGTCCCTCACCCACAGGAAGGCCTCCCCATGACGATTCCTGTCCTCACCCCCACTCCCCCCATACTCCCTACCCTCCCTACTACAGCTGGGGGCAGGCGAAATAAGAAGGAGCCCATAGCTCCACTTCCTCCACGCATCCCACCACCTTGCGCACTATGTGAGAAAGAGGGTCACCAAACCAACAACTGCCCATCACTACCGGAATTACGGAATTTGATTCCACTCAATCCAACCCCCACCACACCCATCACTACTGCTAGTTCTACTACTACCACCCAACCTTCCAGTAGTAAAGGGTTGAGGACCAAATTCGCGTGTGCTATTTGTTCAGAGTATGGCCATTACACTCATCATTGCCCAGCACTGCCACGTTTCCGGCAGACATTAGCGGCCATATGCCAGAACTTTCAGAACGACCCATGCCCTTCTAAGTCCTCTACAACAAATATCACTAACATTCGCTATGTCACCACTTCAGTCAATGAACACATGAGATGCCCATGCTCTCTTTGTGATTCATTAGCTCACTTTACATACCGGTGTCCTATGATCTTGGAATACAGGCAGCGTCAATTGGCCCTGCTTCACCAACCCGGAGCAATGGTCATTGACATTACTTCGCCACTGATGGATCTTCACGTCATTTATCCCGAGCCCGAGGCACTCCCTACGCCTCCATGGTTCTTAGACAATGTATCTGAAGATTTACCCCATAACCCACCCAACTCTCCTTCTCATTCCCCTACGGAGACTCTCCATCCCACCACCACGGGTACCCCTCAGTACCTCAATATATGGTTTATGTCGAGTGAACCCTCACCCTCTCCTAGCATTACCCCCTCTCTTTCTTCAGCAGGGGGCAACCACACCGTCACTGAGATCACTCCTCACGATCCATTATATTCTCGTCGTTTCCAATGCAACGAAGAAATACTGGAAGAGCTACAACGCCCGGATTCTCCCTGGGACGCACTACATCATCGTGCTCTCTTCCTTCCACAGGAAGCCCTCATGCCTCCTAGCCACAATCCCATTTACACGGTCGAAACCAAAGATTTTATCCCCTTCGGGCCTATCGATTGGTTCAACAATCCCATTCCTGCACCCGATGCTTTTGAAGAAGGTAATCTGGCCAACATTTCCCCCACCATCAAAATCGACATTTCCATTAAAGATGGGATCGTCGAAGAAATCATCATTGGAGCCACTTGTACTCCTCAGGAAATCGCCGCATATAAATCCCTCTTCCAGGAATACAGGGATATCTTCACCTGGTCATACACAAAAATGCTTGGCCTTGACCCATCTATTGTCGAGCATCGCATCGACACCTGGCCTGACATCACACCAGTTTGCCAGAAACAGTGACCGCTACACCCATCTAAGGTCGCGGCTATCAAAGCCGAAATTGATAAATTACGTACGGTCGGGTTTATTTACCCCATCGCTTACACTTCATGGGTTTCCAACCCTGTACCCATCGACAAAAAACAGGGAACCATTCGTGTTTGCACCGACTTTCGCGATCTCAATAATGCATGTCCAAAAGACAATTTTCCAACGCCCTTTATCGATCAAATTATCGATGACTGCGCTGGCCACAAGGCTCTTTCCTTTATGGATGGATTCTCTGGCTATAACCAAATTCAAATCCACCCAGTCGATCAATATAAAACTGTGTTCATCACCCCATGGGGTACCTTCTCATATCGTGTCATGCCTTTCGGCTTAAAAAACGCTGGTGCAACTTTTCAGCGGGCCATGACATACATCTTTCACGATCTGGCTACTATCATCCTCGCCTACTTGGATGACCTCACAACTCGATCTAAGAAGCACACCCAACACCTCGATGATTTACGAATCATCTTTCAATGGTGTCGTCAGTATAACATCCACTTGAACCCTCTCAAGTGTGTGTTCTGTGTCACCGCAGGGCGCCTCCTCGGTTTTATCGTTTCCCAAAGCGGTATTACCGTGGACCCCCTTAAAGTCAAAGCCATCACCAAAATTCCACCTCCTCGGAATTTACGACAACTGCAGAGTCTACAGGGCAAAGCTAACTTTCTGCGATGCTTTGTTCCTGATTACGCCATCCGCGCACACAGTTTCCTCCGCTTACTACGTCACGACATCCCCTTTCACTGGGACGACTATGCCCAATAGTCCTTTGATGATCTTAAAGCAGCGCTTTCAAATGCACCTTTGATTAGTGCACCTGACTACAATCGCGACTACATCCTCTACATATCAGCATCAGCTGTATCAATAGCTGGCATCCTCGTCCAGCTCAGAGATGACAATCATGAACACGTCATTTACTACATCAGTAAGAACCTCTCAGGACCACCCTTAAAGAACAAACATGAAGAGAAACTTGCTCTTGCAGTTGTCCTTGCAGTCCAGAAACTGCGCCACTACATTCCGCTTCGCACCACCAAGGTCGTCGCAGACTCCAACCCTATGTAGTACTTGCTCAGTCGTCGCCAAGTTAACAACAAATTTGCTCGCTGGATCATTATCCTTCAGGAGTACGACCTCGAGTTTTCAACACCTAAGAGTAAGAAGGCCCTCGTTCTCGCAGAACTTGTCACATCCCTTCCCTCTGACACACCTAGTGCCCCCGTCAACATTGACTTCCCTGATGAACATCTCTTTTACATCGCTTCCGATGATCCTTGGTATGGTGACCTTCTCGTCTACCTACGAACTCAAAATTTCGGTGCTCACCTATCACGAGATGATCGTCGGCGTATTCACCATCAGGCCCCCCACTATCTCCTCATCGAAGACATCCTATACAGATGGGGCATCGACACCATCCTTCGTCGATGCCTGACTATTGACGAGGCCGACAGAGTCTTAAATGACTGCCACAGCGGCGCATGTGGGGGCCATATTTCGGGTATCTCCACTGCTCAAAAGATTATCCGGGCTGGTTATTTTTGGCCTACCCTGTTTCATGATTGCATTCATACCATGAAATGTTGTGAGCAATGTCAGCTCTATGCCAACAAAGCCCGCGCTCCTCCCGCTCTTCTTCACCCTGTCATTACCGCAGGCCCCTTTTGTAAATGGGGCATCGACTTTATGACTTGTAATCCCCCCTCCAGCAATGGTCACAAATACATTGTTGTCGCCATTGATTACTTCACCAAATGGGCCGAAGCTATGCCCACTTTCAACAACACCTCTAAAATTGCAACGCGCTTCTTCTTTAACCACGTCATATCCTGTTTTGGCATACCACTCTAACTTGTTTCCGACGACGGGAAACACTTCGAGAATGAGATCTTCGTCAAACTCTCATCTTGGCTAGGCTTCTCTTACGAGTTTGCCTCGCCATATTACCCTCAGTCAAACGGACAGGTCGAGGCAGTGAACAAAGTCCTCAAGACCATGTTACAGCGCATGGTTAATAAACATAAGAACAATTGGCATCATATGTTATTTTACGCACTATGGGCTTATCGAACTGCAGTAAAGACCACTACAAGTTTCACGCCATTTCATTTAGTCCATGGGGTCGAGGCAACTCTTCCCATCGAGTGCGAAATTCCCACCCTACGCACCGCAATTGAGCTATTACTTGACACTGCTCCAATGGAGCAGCGCTTGCTGAACTTGGAGTCGCTGGATTAAGATCGTCGATCTTCATTATAGAACAACGAGGCAGCTAAAAAATGATCCAAAGCTACCTTTGATCGCCATGTCAACCTTCATTCATTCCGCGAAGGCGACCTCGTCTTGGCCTATGATATCGCTCATGATACCTTTGGCCATGGCAAATTCGAATCACTTTGGCATGGCCCTTACATCATCCAACATTGCCTCACCAAAGGCGCATACATCCTGGCCTCCCCCGAAGGCCTCTCACTCAAGGAACCCGTCAATGGGTTGTACCTCAAGAAATTTTATGCTTAGAAGTAGTCATGCTACTTTAGGTTATTTTTTCTTCTTTTTTAGTGTTTTTAATCTTTTTCTCCTGCCCTCTCGTCTAAACTATCCTTTGTGCTATTGACAGATACTTCCTCCACCAGCCTACCACATTGGTTACGTCGATGGCGCTAGCCGTTGGACACAAAATCTCGCTTCGGTGGCTTGGGCTCTATATACCCCCTCACATGAAATGCTCCATTCAAGTGGCATCTGTTTGGGACCAGCAACCAACAACCAAGCCGAATACACTGTGGTCATTGGCCTCCTGGCCGACGCCCAGCGTCATCATATTCGCCATCTTAGCATCTTCCTCGACTCTCAACTAGTCGTCCTCCAGCTCAACAATGTTTACCGTGTACACGATCCATGCCTCATTCACAAATACCTGCAGGTTAGATTATTATCTCGACATCTTGATTCCATTACATTTACACATATTCCAAGACAATTGAATCAAACAACAGATGAAATATATCACATCAAGCTACACATACATAACACATCTCATATATCCTGTCACAGCATATAGATAGAATAGACATCATCATCATCAACAAAAAACATATGTAAACAACATCAGGATCTCAAAAAATGTGTATACTCATATATATATATATATATCAAGGCCTATCAGGCCATCCGAATGTTTACATACAAAAATACATTTTCCTGCAGGCTGTCACAACACCTCGGTACAAAAAATGGCTCACCAGCCTATCAACAAAAAAGTACACAATATACATCCATCAGGGTGCCTCTATCGCACCCCCAGCTACTCCTCCCTCAGGAGGCGGTGGTGGCCCACCCCCACCTGCCCCAGGCGGTGGTGGTGGAACACCTGCAGGACCCTCCTACCCCGGCGGCAGGCGTCCACTAGTCATCGCGGCGAGCACAGCTGCTCGTCGCACTATACCCCGCCATGGTGGCGGTAATCCTATACACTTCTCTAGGAATCCCTCATCCTAGATGCGTATCCACATGCCCTCAGGCACGTCCTGTAACACCGTCTCTAGACGACGACGTATATCATCAAAATCAGCTCCGGCCGCCACCGGAGGAGCATGTGACGGCCGTGCACCAGGATCATCGAATCAGCGCCTCCTCGCTGCCCTCTCAGGCTCTGCTGGTCACCCTGGGGCGTCATCTCGCCAACGTCTCTCTCCACGTGGAAGTCTCTCCGGCTCTCGCTGAGTCGACACTCTCTACAACTCCACCTCACGCCCGCGAGGTGCCACATCTGCACATGCACCAAACAACAAACAACAGATCGTATTAGTGTCTATAAATCATACATATGGACTGATATCTCAAAAACACAACATAAATAAAAAACATACACAAACTCAGCATACCTTGATGGTCAAAAACCTCCCCAGGAGGCAACACCATGTCCGGGTCCCCCCGGAAGTCCACCCCAGCATAAGGGTACTGAAGTATGACCTGCGGCATCTGCCGCCATATCTGTGCCGCCTGCGCCATAAAATAATGCCCACCTTCGCCACCACCGTGGCAAACCAAAACTGCAGACCACCGCCTCAAGCGCGGCTCTCATGCCCCTGGCACCTTTAGTAAAACCCTTGGGTGCAGCATCGGCACCCTCTCCAAGAACCAGGCTACCAAGATCGAGCCGAAAGCAAACTCTCCGATACCTGTGGACCGACAATAGTCCAACTGTGCAATCATCCGCGCGTGCAGCGTAAGCCCCCATGCGAACCTCTCACGGCCCACCACCACCCTCTCCAGCACCAGCAGCTAGCCACCACTGATCCGTTGGGTCACCAGTGACCCATACACACGAACAATCATCGCCGCTATGCAACGATGCGTCAAGGAATCTAGACCACTAACACTCACTACAGTCCCAGACATGTAGTTCTCGCCTGAGAAATATCGTTTGGTGATCTCCGACAGGTGGGTATCCCTCAGCAGCACAGGCTCTGCCGACAGTGGCGTTCCCCAGAAGGGGAGCCCAGTCAAAAAATAGACATCCTCCACCGCAGTGAAGGAGATCTTCTCTCCTCGCACGAGGAAGAAGTGCAGCTCTGGACTCCACATCTGGAGTAGGAACTGCAGTAAATACTCCTATGCCCGTATCAACGGGCACTCAAAAAACTTTAGCAACCCACAGGTTGCTAAAGTTGCTCGCACCGCAGGCCCTGCATGGGCCACAGCATCTCGCAACTGCGACCAGTCTCGCTCATGCTACCGAACATCCATAGTCACTGCTAGCCACCTGCACACCACACAAAGTCCTATATCAGCTTATGCAACCATCCAATGCATCAAAAAGACTCATTTTTCACCCCCCAATCTTGTCCCAAAGACGCGGTTTTCTTACCCACAGGCGCGCACTTATGCGCGCCTGTTCACTATACAGGCACGCACATATGCACGCCTGTTCACTATACAGGCACGCACATATGCGCGCCTGTTCACTATAAAGGCGCGCACAAATGCGCGCATGTTCACTGCACAGGCGTGCTAATGAGCGCGTCTTTCCATCATACAGACGTGCTCCCGAGAGTGCTTGTCCAGCTCACAGACACGCATTAGCGCGCACCTTAAATTCCCACTCACGCGCACCCATGCGCATCTATTCGGTGGACAGGCGCGCACTTATGTGCGCCTTCCACTGAATCGCCCGCGTACGCGGGCCCACATCCTATAAAAAATCCCCTTAAACCCCCTGTATGGCCCCCCGTACCTACCCTGCCCAAAACTTGGAAACCTATTTCTATGCAGGATGATCAGACCACTAACCTGAGACTCACACACCGTCGATCGGATACCTCATGCTCCCCGAAACTCCAAATCTCCTCTGCAATTTGCTCGTCCAGTCACTGTAGCAACAGGTACAAATGAGGTGGCAATGTGGGCCCTACAACTATATATAGGCCTTTTGCCAAACTTCCACTCACCATTCCGAGAGCCCAGGGTGTCCAT
The DNA here is from genome assembly GCA_009831015.1 of Picea engelmannii. Classification (NCBI taxonomy): domain Eukaryota; kingdom Viridiplantae; phylum Streptophyta; class Pinopsida; order Pinales; family Pinaceae; genus Picea; species Picea engelmannii. The sequence goes on along the minus strand of ML783360.1, from coordinate 125,034 downwards.
TTTTCAAACCATCTTCAGCCACAGGATCAGCATCCCGCCACCTACATCACGACCGTCCCTGGGTCACTTTTCGTCCTAGGCCCCCGGGGCACCCTTTTTTCCATATCATGGTCAGGTACGCACGCGCATAGTCACATTTGTCAAATACATGCTCATATCTTTGATTCTCTTCAAATATAGTTCACTTTGGGTATTTGGTTGTTTTGTGTGCAGGTACTTGCTCATCGGTCACCGACATCATCCCTTCAGGTATATATATTCAGCACTGGCATGTAGTCTCCCCCGTTGTATTGCATTTCCATTTCCAGTCACACCCTCTGATATTTGCCTTTAGAATCATCTTTCCCATCTCTGTAGTACTCACACCTCCATTTGCATCATCGGTACTATAACCCGGTAGCATCCTCACCCACATGAGTTGTCCCATTCATAGCACCTTTTGGCACTTTCTGACACTCATGCTGTTCTCCATTACCCTTTAGGGATGGGAGTCCCGATAGTCTTTCATCATGTTGTAGATCAACCACATACTTCTTCTCCTCATTTTGCTAGCTTCCCATATGGACTCCCATATCATCTCTTTATGGTTCTATTCTTTTTACCTACACCTCCGCAGGATCATGAACCCTCCATTTCATCCACCATCAGTTTGCCCCTCTGCAAACCTATCTTCATTTCACCTACCTCATACAGAAACTCAACGATGGGGCCCCCACCCTTCATCTTTTTTCCAAGAAATTTTTGCCCTCCCTGGGGCACTCATTTCACACTGGGGCACCCGTTTCTGTATTTGTACATTTTTCCCAAATTATTCATTATTTATTGTACAAACACCTTTATTTTCAGTCATTTCCTTTTGTCGTCACCGTTGGCGACTTGCTTCCTTTTTTGGCCATACGCAACCCATGTCACCCTTGGTTGGAGCATTGCTTCTCATCTACTCTTGCCAGCATCGTCCATATCTTCAGAGTACTACCCCGGTCACTTACTTTTACCCTCTGAATTTGTTCACCTTGTCCTGCCTCTGGCACAACTTATCCTCGGTCTTGGCGTCCCCCTGACACTCGACCTTGTCACACGGTTGCGGCCACTCATACACCCTCCAACCAAGGGCAGTCTTGAGTCTTCCCACTTTTTGACTTCGTCCATGTACCTCTGCCACTTCCTCACCTCAATAGATTCTATGAATCCCTTTGCTTCTGGGAGTTGCGTTCCCCTTTTGTCGACGGCAGCACACAATTTTCCAGAAGGGCGACAATATCTTGATTCTCATTTTCCATTCAATGAGAGATCTCGGATGGCACAGGGTGAAACACCATTACTCCCTGTTGTTGTTGGACCCCATAACATTCGACGCCAACACTTTCTCATGTTACGGTGGGTCTTACTTTGCGACTATTGCAGTTATTATTATCATTTTCCGAAGACCTCGGAACTTGGTCGGGCCATCAATGCCTACATCATCGTCCCTGATTATTACCGCGATCATTGCCTCTTGTTCAGAGTATGTTCCTTTGCAGAATTGTCTTCTACCTTTATCATTATCACCCCCGAGGGCACTGCAGTTGTCTACACCAACACTTCAGTCATCATTTTTCAGAGTTACATAACATGAGCATGGGGCATGCCCGCCTCGTTTGTACACAGTTGTATATTGTTACGCACCTTCTGGAAGGTCGGGTTCTACCGGTTCCTTTCTTCTCCAAAGGATTGCTCTACATGGTCCCACTCTTGCTCTCTCTTACCACAACATTCTCAGTAAAAGAAACATTGATGGATTTCGGCTATATGTATGCTCCTAACCTCATCCATCAGGGGGCATCTGTTATCACTGAAATTTCGTCCACACATGGCGACAAGAACTCAGCATCGTCAAAATAGGAATGAAGTCATTCATGGCACTGGATTAATTTCACAGCATTGCAAAAGGGTCAAAAACTATACAAAGTAACCAAAAATTGAAGGGCGCTTTACAAGAGTTTGGTGCGCGCACACATGCGCTTTACAGAAACGTGCCATGAGCGCATGCGCGCACGATGCACGACTGTTAGCGCAAAAACCCGCGCACCTACTAAACGGTGCATTTATTGAATTGGTCGACCTCCCAACCACTTATGGACCAGCTCCCAACCTGATTTGACCATCAAATTTGAGCTGAATCCGCATGGTAGGCTGGTCAAAGACCTAATTGAGCCCTAAAGAGCCCCTTTTCACACCCCAAAGGAGTTACATAATCACCCAATGCTATGCTATAAAAATCCATGAAGAAACATCATTTTCTCAAGGAATTTCATGTAATGTTATGCTGCTTAGATTGTTTTAAGGACTCACTCTTTGACAATAACACATTAGCACCATTTCATCGAGCTATCCACCTCTCTCTTGAGTGGATGTGCTTGGAGTTCTTTCACCATCATTCTCATTTTCTTATTGTAAGGAGAGAAAGTTTGCGAGGGCCTCAAGAACCTTCCTTTGGAGGAAGAAGGAACCACAGTTCCCTTTCTTCATTGTGATTTGATTTCATCAATAGACCAGCTCAAAAACATTGGTGATATTGGTCTTGTTGTCTTTGTTATTCACTTTTCCATATGCTCATAGTTTTAGTTTGTTTTAATTTAATTCTTGCTTATAGTTTAGTTTTTCTTTTTCTAACTCTTTCCTCTACAGCTGTCATGCCTAGAAAGACCCAACTGGGCATGTAAGCACCCTTTATTTGCTCACCAAGTGACAAATTGAGTGCAAACAACCTTAACTCTACTAACCCTAGCCTAGACTAATTTTACTAACCCTAGTGTTGTCGTTACCCTTTTCATGATATAAACATATTTATTGCAGCATCCATTTGTCTCCAAATCAATTGAATGACTAGTTAAAGTGTTGCTTCAAGTATTGTTACATTAATGATAAATTTCCATTGTTTATTATGAAGCTTCATTAGCATTTATTGTGAAGTGATATATATATTGTAATCATTGCCATTGTACAACTTTGATTTTCTTTAACAATAACATCGTTATCAATTGCTTATTATCAGAAGGTGATTGATTATATGAAGTACTGACCAACAAGTAAGCTTCCATATGCCTAGTTTCTTTGTTGCTTTGTCTTGGGCAGGTACTCTTATTGGTTATTACTTCCGGTTATCTTTCATCTTTGTTGGCTATAAGATGAAATTTCTGATCAGGTGGTGAGTTGTGAGGGGGATTATTATCATTTAGCCTTTCTAATCCCTTTGCCTTCTCAAAACCCTAGGTCACTGGGGATGTCTCCCCTGGGCATTACCTCCCTAAACAGAAAGAACCTTCCCATTGAGGTGATAGTGGTGGGATTGGTTCAGTTACACCAGTTTGGCCTACTTTCATCTGTCTATCAGCCTAACTACAAATTGTGCGATAACATTTTGGCACTGTTGCCGGGGAACACTGAGTCAATTCTCCTCAAGACAACACTTTTCGGTAAGCCTTACCTCAAGAGTCTTTATCTTACAAGCTTACCTGGCGACTCCAATTAGGGTGTTTTCCCTTATCTCTTTGGTAATTTCAAGAAACTTATTTGGAGACTCCACAAATGATGACCCATAGTGGGCATTAGTACATACCTCCATCTACTACTATGGCCTCTACAAATCCTGTTATCCCCATAAGTTCTCCTAATTGGTCTCACAAAGAAATTTTTGGATCTTTGGACTTAGCTAACACCCCATGAGGATTACATGATCTACCCAGTAAGGTTGACTCATGGATTCCTAGATTTTCAGGAGAAAAGGGATCCTGTGGTAACTCTCATTGGACCAAATTTTGTGAAGGGTTTCAGTTTCACCAATCCAGACAAGAACACCCTGATGTCTTTACAAGCCTCTTTGTGAGCTCACTCACCGGAAATGACAGAAACTGGATTAAAATTCTCCCAAAAGGAAGCATCAAAACCCCTAAAGATCTTGAACAAATCTTTAAGAACATTTGGTGTGAAAAAGAAAGCATGGATTCCCTTTACTCTCAATTCCTCAAAGTTTGCAAACAAACAGATGAAGACATTAGGGGATTCAATAATAGGTTCAATACTCTTATTCACAAACTTGAGCCCAATTTCCTACCCAAGAGCATGATTCTCCAACATTACCTCAACTCTTTTGAAGGCACCTTAAAACTCACCCTCAAGAATCGTTTCCCTACAAACCTAGAAGAAGCTCAAGACACTACCTGCCAAATTGAAAATAATCTCAAGTTTAGCAGCCTCACCCATCAGGTCAACCTTTTGAACAATGATGACATATGGGGAGTAAATAAGGAAAGCATGGAAGGGCTAGAGCATGCCCTCCTAGAGACTCTAGAGTTAAAAAACAATGCTCCCCATTGTAAATGGAACACAGGTTTCTCAAAAATGAAAGATGCCTTAGATTTTTCAAGACAACGTGAACCTTCTAGGGGTTTAAGTATGGCTACTCATGAGAGACCTAATTTTGAAAATTCCATATTCACCTTGACCACGTCAAGTCAAATCCAATAAAGTCAAGATATGAGTGAACCCAGGTTTGAATACTTTGGCCAAATGAATGAGGACTCAAGGATGAAGTCTGAAGAGCCTTAGGTGTATACTAGCAATCAACCCCGATGTTTCCCAAAACCTAGCAATGATAGCACCAACATGAGCACTAGTATGTCCTATATCTTGCAAAGGGTTAAAAGGATTCATGAAATGTTGGAAATCCCTTTTCTAACAAAGCAAAACCTGTATGACCAATTATCATTCAAAGGAGCTTCCACACTATTACAAATTGGTTATTTTGAGCAAGATGAGCAAGCACCCTTTTCCTTGTTAACAAATGATCTTGGACCTAGTGACTATAACTTAGTAGATCCGTGCTTGTTTCAAGGTTGGCCCACTCTTCCCTTGACAGAAGAAGATACAAATTGGGGTGATTGTCCTGATGATGCCTCTGACATATCTGAATATCGGGATGATTATTGTTCTACACAAGGAGATGACTACTCAATAAAGAAAAGAGTTGGTTTTGTTAAATGGGAAGAAAATGTTTTCGGGGCTATGGAAGTCCATAACCAAATAAACAACCTAGGCCATGTTATAGAAGGCCCCCATATTTGCCTCAACATCACTCCTGAAGAACATCGAGAACACATGAAGGAGGCAGCCAGGAAGGCTAGAATGGAAATAATAAACAACATGGACCCAGAATCAAAGGAGAAGTTGGCGAAACGAGAATTTTAGGTATATAGGCAAAAGAAGATAAACCAAACTACCCTTACCATTCCTGCAATAACTCAAACAAACCCTTTACCTTTGAACCTCCCTCCTCCTAAAGCACCAAAAACTGAAAGGGTGGACTTGAACTTTGACTTCGAAGGGGAATTATCCAAGATGCATGTGACCATCCCTCTGAGAGAAGTCTTTAAGGTACCATTTGTTAAAGAAATATTTGATAATTTCTTCAAAGGATCTGTTATCACTCCAAGAAACTCCTTAGGGTTGTAGGCTAAGAATGCTTGGTAACTTAAGAAATTGATAAGCAAAGTATGTGGATCAATGGGATAACTCAAGGGCCTAATGAGAAGAACAACTTATCATGCATCCAAATGAGCCAGTGCTTTTAGAAACCAATAATCAGATACAGTAATTGAAATGGGATATGAAGAACACTATTCTAGATAACCAAGTACATTAACATGCAGGGTCATACAAGATAGCAAGAGATCATTCAATTCAAATTCATGAGCTAAATAAGAAGATGACAGTCTTAATAGCTGAGCTAAATTGAATCAAATTACAGAGCAATGTAACACATGAGAAAATCTGACAATGGTAGCAAAAGAAGACTATCATTCATATCAAGATAAGAGTCTTAGTACATATGCCAAATTGTATCCAAGATGGAACCCCCCCTCCAAGACTCTTATAAAAGATAAGCATTTATAGCCTTTTACAATCAGTTTTCAGATCCTAAAACAATGGATCTGATAATCTAAAAACAGTAAACAAAAGCTGTATTTACAAAAAGATAGGGATAGGCCCTTAGAATAAGGATGATCCCTATGTGTTGGTCCGAATAGTTGATGAAGTGGAGATCAGCCTTCCAAGGCTCCTTAGCTTGATAACATGAAGATAGAATTCGAATTGGGTGATGTGCTTGTTCATTCCTGATATTTTGCCTTAAAAATTGACAAAATCTTAGTCACAAAACTCCTTTTTGACTTCCCTTTCCAAACTAGCTATTAAGTTAGACTTGATAATTCAACACCTGTCCATTTGAAATGGTTTCAAACCATTCTAACCCAAAAAATCCTGATCTGGGCGAAAATTTGGCTATTCTGGCTGTGACAGGATTTCACCAGCTAATTTACCCAAAAATCCGCTCCTTAGCTGGTGAAAGGCGGAGCTTTCACCAGCTAACTAGTTATAATTCTGCCTTCTGCGTTGGTGAAAGCGCAGAATTTTTCAAAATCAAATTTCTCAGTCATGGAGAGTCCTTTTTGCATGCTTAAATAGTCGATCGACATCTACAAATCCTAAGCTTTCCAATGGTGCTTTCAAATCTACATTTGGAGCCCAGGAAGTTAGTCAAATGTTCCCTACAATATTAGGCATCATTCTTTTTAAAATGCCAGTGCATTTTTTATCGCTAACAGGATCAAATGGACCTATGGACCCTCCTATTATGTTACAAGCTGATCACTTTAGGGTCCAGTACAATGAACACCCACTCTTCTTCATGACCTTGCTAATGAATAATAAAAACCTCAACAACGACATGTTAGATTCAGGGGTCGGTGCTAATATGATGTCGCTCAAGGTCATACAACAATTAGGCCTGAAAGTCACACTACCTTACATAAATGTGTGTGGCTTCGAGTCTAAATCCATACCCACACATGGAGTAGTTGAAAATGTGGAATTTTTTCTTAAATAATACCCTGAGAAAGTAATCCACATTGACATAGTGATAGTAGACATCCCAGATGTGTGGGGAATGTCGTTGTCTAAGAATTTTTCCTCAATGCTGGGTGGAACCCTTGAGATGGACCTCACTTATGTGAATATACCTTTGAAAAATGGAATAATAGGTTGTCTCCCAAATGTGCCAGTGATCGGAACCCATGTGTAAGAAACTAGTCACCGCATAAAAAATGGCAAAGCACATGAGCAAATCATGGAAAATCTTCCTAAATTTTCTCTTAAGGATATGCCCTTTGCATAAAAGGAATATCATATACAATGGCCCACGAAAGAAGGATACCAACAACTCCTAGACAAATATAAAGACAAGGAAGTTAGGATTGTGAAGTTGCAAAAAATAGGAGAAAGTGACATACTGATTCAACCTTCCCAGTAAGAATTCTTTACAGTAGAATCCCACCCTCCTCCCCCTACACAATACACTAGGGTTGTTCAGGGAATAACCAAATTCAAATTCAAAGAGTACATGGAGGGGGACGTAGTATGAATGTGGGATACCAACAAAGGAGAGCCTACTAATGTCAAAGGAAGTACTCAATTTTGGCTTGGACCTTTCAAAGTTGGAAGAAATTAAGTTAATGACTCTTATTACCTGTCTACATTGGAAGGACAAAGACGCCCAGTACCGGTCAACGAGCGCCTCCTCAAACCCCACCAAGGTGGGAGGACCTGACTTCAAAGGTAAGTAGGTAGGCATTTGAATTCATTGTATATATCGTTTCATTGCATGTTTGAATAGACTGCTTTCACATTTGTACATATGATTGCTTTTATTTTAGTCTTATATATATGTGTGTGTGTGTGTGTGTGTGTGTGTGTGTGTGTGTGTGTGTGTGTGTGTGTGTGTGTTGGGGTGGTATCACCATCCCAAATGGTTACTAATAGTTTCTATTGAGATCAAGCAAGTTACAGGTTATGCTAGAGATGTTGAGGTTCTCATGCACTCTATGGTGAGCACATGTCCCCGAGTTGGAGCCAGATGTTATTGTTAGAAAAACAGGACCGCGGAGAAATAAAATAAAACAAATGCAGAAACAAAACATAGAAGACACACAATACAATAGAGACAAATATTTACGTGGTTCACCCAGTGTGGGCTACGTCCACCAGAGAAATTGCCAGGTCCTTCCTTTATTATTATCCAGCAAATGAAGGAATACAACCTACAACAAAACCTGTTGTAACTTCCTCTTCTTTCTCTCATAGTCTCCTCTCTCAGAATACAATATTCACCACACTCCATAGCCGCGATACATTTCCCTAATAAAAGAGGGTTTCCTTCTAGGGCGAAAAACCCTAACATAATCTCTACTGTTAGATCTGCGACCTTATAATGAATGGTCCATATTTACAATGAAATTACAATATACTTTTACAAGGCAATTTTGCTTCGGGGGCTTCGCCCTTGAACCCCCGTTGGGGGCCCGCTTGCCCCCAGACCCCCTAGCCGGGGGGATAGGCCCCACGGACCCCGCAGAGGGGGTACCCCCCTCTACACTCCACCGCGTGGAAGAGTGTACATACTTCTGGGGTGTAAATACTTCATGGGGTATAAACACGGTTGAAAGAAAGGACCTCTGAATCAGGAAGATAATCAGGCTCCACAACCAACAATCTCCCACTTGGAGACTAATCTCAACAACTCCACTGCTACTGTATATGCTGGATTTTGAACCTTCTTAGACCTGGCAAATTTCTCATTTTCATCTTCATTCTGGAAGACCAACTGAAACTAAGCAAGAACTAAGTTTCTCCCTGGTTACTCCCTTTTTTAACATGTCTACAGGATTATGACTAGTGTATATCTTTTCCAGCTTCAATTGTCCATCTTCCAAGGTGGATCATGTGAATTGGTACCTCAACTGTATATGCTTAGTCTTCGAATGGAAGGCTGAGTTATTTTCAAGGTGAATGGCACTCTGACTGTCACAATACAACTTGTTGTTCTCCTTCTTCTTTCCCAATTCCTCCATAAACCTTTGTAACCAAATCATCTCTTTACTCGCCTCTGTAGTAGCAACATACTCTGCATCTGTTGTTGAAAGTGAAACAACCTTTTGTAGTTTTGAAATCCAACTTACTGTTGTTCCACCTATAGTAAAAACATACCCTATGGTGCTCCTCCTGTTGTCTTTATCACATGCCATATCTAAATCAACATATCCCTGTAGAAAAGTGTCTGAACCTCCAAAACATAATGCATGTGTAGTAGTACCTCTCAAATACCTGAGAATCCACTTTACTGTCTCCCAATGTCCTTTACCTGGATTGTTCATATACCTACTCACAACTCCCACCGCATGTGCAATATATGGTCTTGTGCAAACCATTGCATACATCAAGCTGCCAACTGCTGATGAATATGGGACCCTGGACATGTATTCTATCTCCTCCTATGTCTTGGGATACATTTCCTTAGTTAATTTGAAATGGCTGGCCAAAGGTGTACTAACTAGTTTTGCATTCTGCATTCTAAACCTCTCCAACACCTTCTCTGTGTACTCACCCTGAGACAATGTCAGTTTGTGATTTTTCCTATCTCTTGTTATT
>ML783360.1:87319-113954 GCA_009831015.1 Picea engelmannii | reverse complement strand
AATTTGTTTAAGATCTGGCAACAAATTTCTTTTGTGAAGGATCTGCATACCCTTCTCATTCATGTGTCCTAGCCTATGATGCCATAGTGTTGTATCCACTCCTGTAGAAGCTAAAGATATAGAAGAGTCAGTATTACCAGTACATAGATACAATGTACCTACCTTCTCTCCTTTTGCTATCACCAATGATCCTTCGATGACCTTCCACGTCTTATCTGTAAATATGGATATACAACCTTCACTTGCCAACTGCCCTGTTGAAATCAGATTTTTACTTAAATCTAGAACATGTTTTACCTCTTTCAACAACCATTGGTTTCCGTTTCGTTACTTTATTTTTACCTTTCCCATTCCAACAATTTTGCATGGTTTATTATCACCCAAATGAACCTGTCCAAAATCACCTTGAACATAATCTAGAAAATGTTTCCTATGGGGTGTGGCGTGAAATGAATCTCCTGAATCTACTACCCAATACTCAGAAACATTATCTACATAAAGAATCGAAGCATCTTGTAACACATCACCTATTACATTTGCTTCCTGATTTCTCTCCTGCTGTCCATCTGTTTGTTTCTTTGGAGCTCTACAGTCTTTCTTCAGATGTCCTTTCTTCCCACAATTCTAGCACTCTATATTTCCAAGTCTGGATTTGGATCTGCCCTTCCTAGAATTTCTGTGGTTTCCTGAGCCCTTTCCTCTATCCTTTTGTCTTCCCCTGTTCTCCATGTTCAACGCATTTCCTGATGTCTCACCTGTGCTTTTCCGTTGCATTTCCTCACTAAGGATAACACCAACAACATCATGAAATTTTAAAGTATTTGAACCAGAGACGGAGTTACTTACAACCATGACCAAGCCATTCCATCTTTCTGGCAATGAGCAAAAGATTATAAGAGCCCTCACCTCATCATCAAAGTCCACTTTTACATAACTTAGTTGATTAGTAACCGTATTAAATTCATTTAAATTATCTGCAACAGACCCATCTTCTGACATCTTCATATTAAATAATCTCTTCATTAGGAATACCTTATTCGACGCCGAGGGTTTTTCATACAATTTGGCCAATGCATCCATCAAACCCTTAGTTGTCTTTTCTTTCGAAATATTGAAAGCCACCGACGCTGCCAAGCTCTGTTGTATCGTTCCTAGAGCCTTTCTATCAAGAATCTCCCATTCTTCATCCTTCATGGCCGTCGGCTTCTTTGCTACTCTGCTCAATGGTAGGAATAGATCCTTCTGATATAAATAGTCTTCCATCTGCATCTTCCATAACTGGTAGTTTTGGCCGTTAAATTTCTTGACCCTAAACTTTCCATCTTCGACATTGCTCCCACTCGAACCAGGAACCCTCTTTTCCTACGAGTTACCTTATTCTCTGATACCAGTTGTTAGAAAAACAGGATCGCGGAGCAACAAAATAAAACAAATGCAGAAACAAAACATAGAAGACACACAATACAAGAGAGACATATATTTACATGGTTCACCCAGTGTGGGCTACGTCCACCAGAGAAATTGCCAGGTCCTTCCTTTATTATTATCCAGCAAATGAAGGGATACAACCTACAACAAAACCCGTTGTAACTTCCTCTTCTTTCTCTCACAGTCTCCTCTCTCAGAATACAATATTCACCACACTCCATAGCCGTGATACATTTCCCTCATAAAGAGGGTTTCCTTCTAGGGAGAAAAACCCTAACATAATATCTACAGTTAGATCTGTGACCTTATAATGAACGATCCAGATTCACAATGAAATTACAATATACTTTTACAAGGCAATTTTTTCTTCGGGGGGCCGCTTGCCCCCAGACCCCCCAACCAGGGGGATAGGCCCCCTGGACCCCGCAGAGGGGGTACCCCCCCTCTGCACTGCCCCATGTGGAAGAGTGTACATACTTCTGGGGTGTAAATACTTCATGGGGTATAAACACGGATGAAAGCAAGGACCTCTGAATCAGGAAGATAATCAAGCTCCACAACCAATAGTTATCCCCCGCTTTTAGGGATAACTAGGAGATTATGTCTCAAGGCCCACGGGTCCTAGACATGGAGTACCAAGAGCCATATCGACTTGATCATGGCCCTAGAGGGCCCATATTTTCTCCCTTTCAGCACCTCCACTTTGTCAACAACAACAACATCCATCACCTTCGACTTGGTCATGCATCAGATATGGTTCTTTCTCCATGAGGTAATGAGTCCAGGTATCATGGTATGTGTCACTCTGACCCTCAAAACCTTTGAATATGTGCATCTAATTCCTTTTGTTTCTACCAAATTCTTGGATATTATACTTTTCCACTTGACCATGTCTGGGGGGGATGACAGGATGCCCTAACAAACCTGTGTCCATAGGTTTTGAGTTGTCACTGGGGGGATTTATGAAAATCCATCATCTGTTCCCGTCACACATACCACTTTCCATCCCTTTTCCCACTCATCCATCCCATTACATTTGTCTGGGAATTGGTTTGGCCAATCATTTAAGGGTTGCACCTTCCCTTTTGGGAAGAAGGGGCTAAAGGCCTAGAAGGTAAAAGCAAGCTAGAAAAAGATAAATCCTAAAATAAAACCTTGAGATGTTTCACACATGGATCCCTAAGAAAGCAATAAAAGGCTTCTCAACAAGAAATAAGAGGGGCCCAATAAAAATAATATAACAAGACCTAGTCAGAGGATAGGGGGTCTCATCACAAGCTAGCCTGCAAGGTCCATGGGTACCTAGTAGTATGACACTAGTAGTAGTTGGTTACCATGCCAGAGTAGTGGCTCTTGGTTGCATGGCCAAGAGAAAGGGGGTCTAACCACGAGCCAACCTTATCATTCCTATGAAAGTACTTGTGGGTAACATTGCCACCACTGGTCGCCACGCCAGAGCAGTGTCCCTTGATTAGATTCTTGAAGAAAAATCAATAAAGAATAAAGAATAAAAGGCATGAATGGGCTTGGAAACAATTGCATCCAGGAAAGGTGTAACTCACCTTCTACAAAGGCACCCACAGGTAAGCCCTGCATTTCCCTTCTTTCACTGCACCCCTTGTTAGGACATCCCTTATCCACCTCACCCACTTACATGACTTGTATTAAATCCTTTCTAGAAACATCCCTTTTCTAGTGGACACTAGCCCAGTAGGACGCCCTATCACTTTCCCCAAACTTGTATTGTAGACATGTATAATGTCTTTGAGCACTTAACTGGGGTAATACGGGTTTTATGCACATGTTTAATAATATTGATGATGAGGTGTGATTGACATTGCTATGATCCCTGTGACTTATGAGCCCATGGAGGGTGTATCTATTGATGTGCAGGATCATGCCCGACGGACAAGTACCACGTTGGACAGGTACACATGGGGAGATGATTAGTTCAAACCTCCATGGGGCTGAAGAGCCCACCCGATGGATGTTAATACCCCAACAGGGGGTAGAGACAGGGCAAAGCATTTGTACCAAGGAAGAGTAGAAGAATCCACCAGAGGCAGCTGAGCAGACTTATACCTAGGGGGGATGTGCCCCCTTCACTGGAATGTTGGCCTTGGAAGGCCTAGGACATCATCCAGGAGGTTCATGACATCATCCTTGCTTCATGGATGTTTTGGCAGACAGACATGGTAGTTTGGCATGTGTGGCAGGCTAGAGAAGCCCAAGGAGGGCTAACGTTTTGCTCCAGGAAGCTGCATTTTCCCTAGAAAGGGATAACATCACTCTAGAAGGGGAATGACGTCTTTCTTTAGCTTGATTAGGGTTTTGGTTTATGAAATTTTAATGTAAAAAAATATTATTGTGTATTTTTGGCCTTGTCGGCCTTTTTATGACCTAAAAAGTATATAAGGTCATTGCTACTGTATAAATTGAGGGTTTTTACCTTCATTTTTTCATCATCTTTCACTCACTCATTAGTGAGGTCTGAAATTTTTGCCCTTCTTAGGGTTATTGGCTGAAATTTTGAGGCGCACTTGTTGAAGGAAGACTTTTCTTGTCATTTCTCTTGGTGGAAGGTGTTACAACTAGGGGTTTGCTACATGGTTTCTTGGTTTATGTAAGTGAATTTCTGCAAACACTTCTTAATTGAGTGGTTTTAATTCTATTTACTTGCATATGTTATTATAATTTGTTGAATCAAACCCTAGGTGACAAGCACCAGTTAATGTCCTTGTCTCATGTCCCCACTAAAATTTTAAGCCTTTTGATTTGTTGAAGAGAGATAGAGCCTTGCAATAGCAACACTCTATCCTTTCTTCTAGCCTAGCCGTTTTACTCTTTTTGAGCTAAGAAGGAGAAAAACACACCAAGGCCTAGGGTAGCCTACACCTGGTGAGCCGTTTTTCCCTAGGGTTTGTCTAGTGAAGCCTTTCTTTAGAAACACATCACTCATAAACTCTCTTGTCTTAGATCAATCCATTTTCAAGATAGTCATTTTTTCCATTGAGCAAAAGGAGGAGAGAGCACTGAGGCCTAGGGTTTCTACACCAAAGTGAGCCTCTCTCCCCTAGGGTTTCGTTGTTGATGCCTTGCTTTAGAAACACCTCAACACTTTACCCTCTTGTCTTTGGTCTTCCAATATCACTTAGTCCTTCAGCCTTTGCATCCTCTCTTTGACTCCATATGCCCTAGTAGCACACTGGTCTAAGACCTCCATTGTGTTGAGCATATTGATCATACAAACAACCAACTACTTTGAGCAACCTTTAACTAGACTAATTTTACTAACCCTAGTGTTGTCGTTACCCTTTTCATGATATAAACATATTTATTGCAACATCCATTTGTCTCTAAAGCAATTGAACGACTATCTAAAGCGTTGCTTCAAGTATTGTTACATTAATGATAAATTGCCATTGTTTATTGTGAAGCTTCATTATAATTTATTGTGAAGTGATATATATATTGTAATCATTGCCATTGTATAACTTTGATTTGCTTCAACAATAATATCATTATGAATTGCTTATTATCAGAAGGTCATTGATTATATAAAGTATTGACCAACAAGTAAGCTTGCATATGCTCAGTTTCTTTGTTTCTTTGTCTTGGGCATGTACTCTTCTTGGTTATTACTTCTGATTATCTTTCATCTTTGTTTGCTATAAGCCAGACTTTCTGATTAGGTGGTGACTTGTGAGGGGGATTATTATTACTTAGCCTTTCTAAGCCCTTTGCCTTCTCAAAACCCCAGGCCACCGGTGTTGGCCAGATTGCAAAGTTTCCCATTATTGCCATTGATGTCAAACTTCTCATTATTGCATTTATGAGTAAGAGTTTAATTTTCATTAGTTGGACTAGCAACTCACTTAACCCAATGAATAGGTGGTCAAAGGCTTAGTTAAAAATGCAAGTTATATCACCAAAGCTACAACAACTAATGTACACATGTTAAGGAAGTTTGCCACATAAGTAAGACAAAAGTTATTATTGGTAGCTACAACAACTAATGTACACATGTTAAGGAAGTTTTCCACATAAGTAAGACACAAGTTATTATTGGTAGCTACAACAACTAATGTACACATGTTAAGGAAGTTTGCCAGATAAGTAAGACAAAAGTTAATGTTGACAGCTACAATAACTAATGTAAACACTTCTTGACAAAATTTATGATCTTGTTAAGAGAAAGATAAACATAGAGAGAACATAGTGTGTTCAAGAACTTGGTGATGGTTTTTAACTGGAAGAAAAACGCATAGGTTTATTCACATTTTTCCCTGGAAGTCTATTGATCATTTGTTGGAAGAAAAATGCAGAGGTTCATTCACGTTTTTCCCTGGAAGTCTATTGATCATTTGCTGGAAGAAAAACGCAGAGATTCATTCATGTTTTTCCCTGCAAGTCTATTGATCATTTGCTGGAAGAAAAACACAGAGGTTCATTCACGTTTTTCCCTGGAAGCCTATTGATCATTTGCTAGAAGAAAAATGCAGAGGTTCATTCATGTTTTTCCCTGGAAGTCTATTGATAATTTGCTGGAAGAAAAATGCAGAGGTTCATTCACTTTTTTCCTGGAAGTCTATTGATCATTTGCTGGAAGAAAAATGCAGAGGTTCATTCAAGTTTTTCCTGGAACTCAATTGATCATTTGCTGGAAGGAAAACATAGGGGTAAATGTGTTATAGATCTAGATTAGAGGTATGGAATGCTTGATTGACTGAGCAATTATATCTAAGGTATATGCATTAAATAGTTAAAGGTTGTCTTTTTAACTCAAATATAGATTGAGGTCATTATTTATTGCAATGAAGTTATCTACAAATTTGATTTCCAGGTTTATAACAGAGTAAACATGAACAGATTGAGCTGATCAATTTTTAGCATTGACAGAGTGTGAACAGAGTTTCATTTGAGTAAGATGTGTGTTGGTTGAAAACAATAACAGGTTTGGCAAAGATGGAATTGATGGTTACAGGTTTGTTTTCACATAAAGAAATTAACAAAAGGATATTGACAGTTTAAGAAGAGTGTTTGACGGGTATCAGAGCAAGTTACTTCAGAACTCGGTTTAATCACTGGAAGTTTGGTCTTTTATGATGGATAAGAAATCTAAATTTACAAAACATGGATTACCTCTATTTGATGGACATAACTATGCCTTTTGGAGTATCAGGATGAAATTGTTTTTGCAAGCTCAAGGAGTAGATGTTTGGCAAGCTGTGTTGAATGAATATAGTGTTCCAACAACCATTCCAATAGATGTTGCAGGTAAGAAACTTTATGAAAGCAATTCCAAAGCTATGTATGCAATACTTGGAGGTTTAGCAGGGTCAAATTTATTAAGGTTATGCATTGTGTGTTAGCAAAAGAATTATGGGACAAGCTAAAAAATGTTTATGAGGGAGATACTAAGGTGAAGAATGCTAAGTTACAGTCATATAGGAGTCAATTTTAAAGTTTAAAAATGGAAGAATCTAAAGATAAAGAAACTTATTTCCTTCGTATTGATGAAGTAGTTAATACCATGAGAGGTCTAGGAGAAGAAGTTAAAAATGCTAATATTGTACAAAAAGGTACTTAGATCTCTTCCTGTAAGATTTGATCCAAAAATATCTGCTTTAGAAGAAAGAACTGATCTTTCTACTTTAGAAATGGATGAACTACATGGGATACTAATAGCATATGAGATGAGGACCACTGGTGAGAATTTTTCCAGGAAAGAAACAACTTTCAAGGCAACAAAGAAGGACAAGAAAAAGGTTGAAGCAGAAACCAACAATTATGGGGATTAAGAAGAGGATATGGAAGAAGATTATTTTTTCAAAAATCTGAAAAAGGGTACTGGAAAATACAAAGGTAAGCTTCCTCTTAAATGTTTTGGTTGTGGTAGAATAAGACATTTTGCTTTCAAGTGTCCTTTCAATAAGCATTCTGATGGTGAAGAAGAAAGCAATAGAAAGGGTAAAGAATACAAGAAAAAGTATAAGAAGTCTTTTCAAAGAAACTCATATAAAAAGAAAAGTCTATTTATTAAAGATGATAGTGACTCCTCAGAATCAGATGAAAGTGATGTTAGCTCAGATATAAGACTTTTTATGGCTATAGAAAATCATAATGATAAAGTTAATGAAGTAGAAGAAGGTGAAGTTGATTTGGAAGTTGAGCTTGTAAGTGCTTTCACTGAACTTAAAAAGGTAAGAAGAGAATGTAAACATTTCAAAGAAGAAATGAAGAATCTTGAAAATGAGATACAAAAATCTAACAAGTTGATAGAAAGCACTGAAACTATGATAGTTAATTTAAAGCTCAAAATAGAAGAAGCTAGAGTAACTAAGGAAGCACTAAACAATTTGCTTGTAGAAAAGGAAAAGGAAAATGATGGTTTGAAACTTGAAGTTGATTCATTAAGAAAGAAGGTACAAGAAAATAACATGGATGATATCTCAAGGATTTTGAAACAGATTATTAGTAATCAAAGACCAACAAATGACAAAACTAGAATTGGTTATAAATCTGAGGCTACTAATGCAAGTACTAGTACAAGTTTTGAAAAAGTAGGTACAAGACATACAAATATGAAAAACACGAGGAAGTAGATGGAATCAGTAAAGCAGGAAGGAAATCAAACTTCAACAATACATAGAAGAAGCTATGATAGGTACCAGAATAGGTTTGATGGATATTGTTTCTTTTGTTACAAGTATGGACATAAAGATGTTTTTTGCAATGCCTTTTCAAGAAACATAATTGCACATAACAGTCATGACAAATCTAGGTTTGATTATGGAAGAAGGCATGATAGAACCATTCAAA
This sequence comes from Picea engelmannii, assembly GCA_009831015.1. NCBI lineage: Eukaryota > Viridiplantae > Streptophyta > Pinopsida > Pinales > Pinaceae > Picea > Picea engelmannii. The sequence continues at coordinate 105,704 of ML783360.1, read as the reverse complement.
ACAGTGTGAACAATTCCTATAACAGATTTGATGTTTTAAGGTTTGAGGGTGAATTTCATAGGTTTAATAATTTTGGACATGTGTCAAGATACTGTCCAATGAACTTTCAGAAATCTGCTGAACCTAATTACGCTAATATGAAAGCTAGATGGTGGAAAAAAAAAGTGACCATTTAGAATATGAAAAATGCACTCTAGCTTTATAGGCTGATCATAAAGTAAAATGCTATGTGGATAGTGGATGTTCAAAACATATGATGGGAAGAAAACATAATTTTGTTACATTGGATAAAGGAAAAGAAGGTACAGTTACTTTTGGTAATGAACAATCAACTAGGATAATTGGAAGAGGTACTGTGTCTTTGAATAACAAAAATATTATGGTTGAAAATGTTTTGTTGGTTGAGGATATGGAACACAACTTATTGAGTGTAATTCAAACTTGTGATAAAGGGAAGTATATGATTTTTTATTCTAAAAATTGTCAAATCAGAGATGTCAAAACAAATAGGTTAGTTGGAACAACTACAAGAACATCGAACAACATTTACATACTAGATAAGGAAAAGGAAAATTGTTATCTTGGAAATGAAGATGAAAGTTGGTTGTGGCACAAAAGGCTTGGGCATATTAACTTTGAAAATCTGATTCAGTTAAACAAAAGGGAAGCTATAAGAGATTTACATGTCATGAAGAATCTTACCAGTTCTATTTGCAAACAGTGTCAACATGGTAACAAACTAGAGTTAGGTTTAAGACCAAATAACACTCTACAACAAAACCTTTGGAAATAGTACATGTTGATGTTTGTGGACCTATGAGGACAACAAGATTAAATGGTGAAAGATATTTTTGTTATTTGTGGATGACTTTACTCGAATGACTTGGATGTTTCTATTGAAAAAGAAGTCCGAAACATTCAATTGTTTTCAAATTTTCAAAGAATTGACTGAAAATGAAATTGACATGAAAATTAAATGCTTAAGATCAGACAATGGGGGAGAGTTTGTTTCTAAAGAATTCAATAAGTATTGTGATAATAATGGTATCAAAAGACATTTTTCTGTTACTAAAACACCTCAACAAAATGGTGTTGTTGAAAGGAAAAATAGGACTGTTATGGAGATGGCAAGAACAATGCTAAATGAATCTAAACTGAGTAACATACTTTGGCCTCAAGTTGTCCATATTGTTGTTCATATTTTGAATAGATGCTTGTTGAGAAATAACTATGACAAAACACCTTATCAGTTATGGAAAGGTAGGCCAACAAGTGTAAAACACTTTAAAATCTTTGGTAGTAAGTGTTACATAAAGAAATTTGATAAAAATATGGAAAGTTGTATTCTAGAACTGATGAAAGTATTTTAGTTGGATATTCATGCTCAAGAAAAGCTTATAAGTGCTACAATTTCAGATTGAAGAAAGTTGTTGAAGCCACAGATGCTAAATTTGATGAATCTTCATTTTTAAAATCCAAAATTGAACAGAAAGATCATCAGACATATGAAATATATGACAAACTAAAAATGGAAGAAGAATCAAGTGACATAGAGAAAACTAAATCAGCTAACAATGAAAATCTAATTCCTACTTTGGTGCAGGGGTCAACTCCATCTAAGACTCCAAAAAAAAGGGTACAAATAAATCATCCTGAAGAGCAAATCATTGGTGATATAAATGCAGGTGTTGACACTAGAAGCAAAAGGCAAGAATCTAGTTCAAATCATGAACATGTATCATTACTCTCTTTGTTTGAACCCAAAAATGTTGAAGAAGCAATCAATGATGAATACTGGATTAAAGCAATGAAAGAAGAGATTAATCAAATAGAAAAGAATGAGACATGGGAATTGGTTCCTAGACCTTTAAATAAGAATGTTATTGGGGATAAATGGGTCTTCAGAAATAAGTTGGATGAAGCAGGTAAGGTGACTAGAAATAAAGCTAGACTAGTTTGTAAAGGGTATGCATAGGTAGAAGGCATAGATTATGGAGAAACTTTTTCTCCTGTTGCAAGAATGGAATCCATTAGGCTGATTTTGGTTTATGCTAGTTCCAAGCACATTAAAGTTTATCAAACGGATGTAAAATCTGCATTTTTAAATGGTGAATTAGAGGAAGAAGTATACATGGAACAACTAGATGGGTTTCAGGTGCAAGAAGTAGAAAAGCATGTTTACAGGTTGAAAAAGGCTTTGTATGGGCTAAAGAAAGCTCCAAGAGCTTGGTATTCTAGGCTTGATAAATACTTAAGGCAACAAGGATACATAAAAGGCAACACTAACAATAATCTTTATATTAAAGAAGAACATGATAGCTTGGTAATTGTTGAGATTTATGTAGATGATATTATTTTTGGGAGTGATAATGATCAACTTAGCCAACAGTTTGATGAAAGTATGCAGTATGAGTTTGAGATGTCCATGCTTGGTGAAATGAAATTTTTCTTAGGTCTTCAAATCACTCAATCTGATGAAGGTATTTTCATTTCTCAAACTAAATATATCAATGATTTGAAGACCTAAGAAAAATTTCATGACGGGTGTACTGTGTATGTGTATGATTGTTCATTTGCTCATTGCTTATTTACTCTACAATTATTGGATGATAATGATACATTGATATAACACTTGGATTATATGGTTAAAAAGGATTAAATTTCTTTATTACTGTTTCACCCCCCCTCTTAGTTATCCAACACTAGAGAGTAACTTCCCAAGTGTTTTTCTCAGTGACACTATAACAGTCAGGTGGTCGATCGGTTTATCTACGGAGGGCTTCAAGATGCATAGGCCAATATGTATACATGTTTTGTCTGATGCGCTACCACTCGAAGGGGTACCAATATGGGTTACAAGGGTGGTCAACAGATGTGCGCTTAAAAACCACTTGTATTTCTTGCGTGTATGACTCCCTGACTGCAGGTTTATGCATGTAACGAAAAATCTATTTAGCTTAAAGACATCGGAACACATCTCTACCCTGGAGATTTTTTATCCCACAAGTCTTACCCTAGAAAGAGCTCTGATACCACTTGCAATATTCTTGATACAATATATTATGCATAACAAAAAATATCTAGCAAGAAATGACAAAATAATAATGTTATATCCAAAAAAATATCAGAAGAACACCAGAATAACACTAGAATAATCACTAGGAAGAGAAAATTTATTATGATAGCAATGTTCACTTGCCTCTTCGAGGGGGAAACCTCCAACAACGCAGAGCTCTATTACAATAATCTCCAAGAAAAAATATACAATACCTCCTACTCTTATTTATACTACTTCTGCCTTCTAAGGAAACTTTTAGAGGAAGATCTTTCTAGAAGTGTAATCTTCTATTAGGTCTTCTTACATTGACTTATTCTTCTTTATTTATTAGGCCTTATCAATTACTGTTGGCCTTTATTAAATAGAAAACATATCCTATTAACTAATGGCCCACAGAAAGGGGTTAGGATCAGATCATAACACTTTGACTAGTCTTCCCTTGGTTCGTCTAGTCCTTGAGTCCTGTTTGATGCTTGATTTTGAACTATCCCCCTTCCCTTTGCTTCATTGAGAAGTTTATAGAGTCATTAATCTAGTATATGTTGATTCTAGGCAGTTTTTTGTGTGTTTCTCAATATTTCCAGGTATCAACGCTCCCCCCTAGTGGTTTATAGAGTGGTAGAAGCGCTCCCTTCTAGGATTCTAGGGAGCGTTGACCCCTCATCAACTCCCTATCTCCCTTGTTACAGGAGCGTTGATCTCATATTTTTCTTGGTTTCAATATTGTTTGCCATGTTTTTCTCAGTCCTCTGATTGGAGGCTTTGTCCCAAAGTCCTATATGTTTTTTTTTTACTTTGTTTGTCCAAGAGATTGGCGTTTATCACTTATTTTACCTCCCTTGAGTTTGAAAATTCTTTAAGTTATGAAATTGTATGAAATCCTTGGATCAACAAGATCCCTTGGTCTAGCCTACCTTCCAGTAATCTGATATTAATCTTGAAAGTCTTCAGACTTCTAATTAACTTGATTTTTTGTGAATTTTTTGTTAACTTGAAATTACAAAGGTTGCTTTTATCCCTAATTTATGATGAAAGTAACAATTGAAAGGATAGTGTAAGTGGTACCAACAATTGAAAGAAAGCATTCATCCCTACTTTATGACCTTTCCGGTAAGTAAACATTCATGACTTAAATGGGTTAAGACCTGTAAGGGACGCAGAGTCGCTGAAGTCCTGAAGTGGCGAAATCCCACCAATAGTCAAATTGAAGGGGAGTAATTCGAAGACATTGTAGACTGTTGATCAAGGGTCCATTGGGAACCTTTCTCGACCATCCGATCAACTAGTGGGAGAAAACGTAGACACTTCGTTGAAGTCTTACTTAAGGATTCCAGAACTTCGGAACTCCGGGACTCTAGGAGATGCGAGGATATAGGATGGTGTGTTAAATGCCAAAGTGTCGAAGCACCGAAATCCTTGTGTGTAGTGTCCAACCTCAGTTGGTTAGGGTACATATGCCATGATGATGTGGTGTCATGGGATTGGTCATGAATTAAGTGTGGGATCCCCCCCTTGTCAAGTTTAAGCTATGTGTTAAGCACAAATGAATCTTAGCTGTCATATCTAAGGGTGGATATAATATCCACCATATATTATTGAGTGGAAAGAGTCCTTCGAACTTCAGAACTCCGAGGAAGTTTATAGACGTGTACAAGAATATCGAAGGGATCGAAGGCCCGATATTCGTGAAGACCAAAAGATATTCCCTACAACCAGTAGCCATGTCATCGTCAGAGGATGATGACCGAGGTCACGACCGTGACATGTCAAATGGTGTGAGAGAGGTGAAGCTACGTGGATACCATGTGGTGAAGGGGATGGCCATTGGCCAAAGATGCCCCAAAAAGCTTCGGAAGGTTATAACTTTAAAAATAGAGCTCGATTTTGGATGAGTTTATAGTCGTTGGAAAGCTCTCAAAGAGAAGAAGGCAATGGTGCCCTTATTCGAGGAACTCAAAGAAGTTGTAGGAAGGTGAAAAATTTATACCCCATCAATTAAAAGGGTACTTAGGGGTTGGGTGTGTGACAATTTGTGTGTAATATTTTTTATGTTTCATCCTCTCACATACTAGGTTGTCTTTTATAACCTTGAGTTTAATCTAACTCCAAAACCCTAGATCTCCAAAGTGAGCAATGAATGAGATCTAATATTGTGTTATCTTTAGATCTAATGTCTAGGAATTGATTTAACTACTAATTCCAAGAGTCGTTAAGCACCAAATTCAAACATCGAGTAGTGTCTCTTGTCCATAACAATAATATCTCACTTTTATGTTAAACATACTAGCATGATTTAGCTCAAATCGATTGCTTATAAGAGTTGATTTCACACTCATGTTGTGCATTTATACTATTGTACCTAGAAGTCCCATGTTTGACCTATTCATGGTCACTAGTTGGTTTGACATTACTAAAATTGTTTTTATCTTATCTTATCTTAACTTAATATGGCTATTTACAAAAAAATCAATGTCAATGAAGTCCTCGTAATAGAAATTTTCCAAATTTAATGAAATATGTGTTACATACCTGGAATCCAACATTTGAAGTTGATCCTGCTTAAGAACTCTTGCTCTAGAACTCTTGCATAACAATCTCCTTAAACTCATAAAAACAAAGAGACAAGCCACTTGCAAATAGGTAGTTATATGTTAACTAACTAAACATGATCATTCCAATTTTCATAATAGATTCAAAACAAGATACAAATAGTCTCATTAAAAGCATAAATCAACAAATAGAACTAGATGAGAACGAGATATGTTTCATTAATAACATCATAGAAGTTGGTTACAACTTGTAACTACTACATCATGGTCCCGAAACTAGGCTCCAAGTTCCTCCACCTAAGGTCGGAGATGTACTAAAGTACCTCCAATACTCTACACTCTAACAGGTCCAAAGAAGACAAAGGATTTCTTCCTGACAAGATAAGAAGAATGCAATTTATAGAAACAAGGGTTTCCAGGCAGAGGGGACAATCTCAAATGCTTATGGAAACAGAGGCTTGCATGACAATGATGAAAATTCCAGCATAAGGATGCATTTCTTTGTTCTATTTTTCCTCCACCCCAAGGCTCTATTTTATATTCCATTTTTTATTGTTGGAGTCAGTATGTGTGGGCTAAAGGAAGTTAGAAAACTAAGGAATCTGTTAACTCCACTCAAAATGTCAGGAATTATAATTGTTTTGAGCCAAAATAACATGTACTTCGGTTGCTAACTAGAAACTAGCATATGTACATGGGATACCTTTAAGAGAGTCATGTACATCTATAGAAATGGAGTTTTTAAAGATATTTTAAGGAGGAAAAAGGGGATTTTGGTCCTACAAGTAGTGAAAGGGATGTAACTGAGTCCAATGAGTCATCATGAGCATATGTGGTGTAAAATTATGCTATAACATATGCCCCTTGATGTGTGAGGTCAGAAGAGAAACTGATGGATGAAATACATTACATAAATCATGAGATAGTGGAGAGGCCATTGGGTAAGAGTAGTTCAAGACCAATCCCAGAATAGTACCTACAACAGAAACAAGTAAGATACTCTCTTCTCAAGTCAAGTATTCCCATGCTTGAGGATGATGTAAGCATGGCCACCAAATCAAATATACTGCGGATCCATGAGTGATAAAAGTACAACTGATGTCCATAGCCACAAAAAATATACATAGTGGATCCATATGATATATAAAAGAAGTATTCGTGGCCATGAGAAAATACATAGTGGATCCATGTAAATGTAGATCATAGACAGAAATGGATACATAATGGAGCTATGTCTTATAATCAAATCAAAGGATATATGAAGCCAATGAAGTGAACAAATTGATTCTCAGCAAGTACCAATGTCAAAGAGGGTGGTGCAATCAAGTCGAGTAAGAGAACAAAAGAGGTGATGCTCGTACTTCACCCAAAGTCTTCAATTTGACCATCGTGGTACGATTATGCGCTATGTAAATAAAGGCATTGAAGTCGAACATAGTGAGACATCATTTTATTACCGATCATTAATGTATATCATTAACAAACATGAGACAACCCACCGATGATGATAATGGGTGTCAAGGTACCTAGTACAATCTAACAAGTGTGAATAAAGGATCTAATGTGGAATACATGATAGAATCTATCAATCAAGGGACATTGATGTATTCCCACTATCAATAGTGAGGGAACCTACCATTGATGATTGCACTCCCTAAGGTACTAATAAAGACTCTAGATCCCTATCCCAGAGCAAGTTGTATCGAAGTCGATAGGAAGAGATCCAATGGAAGGAAGGCATTAAGTAATCCTCCATCATCCTACACAAGGAGTAGTAGAAGGCCAAAGATTTGGAAGCACTGGGACGAAAATATTGTAAGTACCACACTGAGGTATGTTTCTAGCATGCACTAGATGGAATAACACACAACATAGACTCTCTTAATAGTATTCAATGATGAAGACTACTGAAATAGATGATGAATCCACCAATGGGGTCAAATGGAAACCAAGGTACTACATGAATCCCTATGTGTGATGATTTTTGTTGACGTCGAACACAAGAGAAACCACTCAGTTAATGACCAATGATGGTTTGTCATTTGTTGAGCGCAAGCTGACATATCAATAATGGAAATAGGTCTAGGGTGAAACTCTAGGTCAATCTCTTAGAGCAATGAGCCATAGTCAATAAGAGAAGACCCTCCAGCAAGAATTCAATGGGGACCTTCTATACTAGCACGAGTGAAGTACAAAGATACTTGTGAAACTAAGAAATATTTGACTTTACACGAGAAGGATGACTTGGAAAGACAAGGTTTATGCAGAATGAATGACACATGTTGACTTCCTTTGAACAAAAACAAGACACAAAATGTGACTTAGGTGGCATGGATTATAAACTAGAATACATCTATGACATGGGAAGTATAAAAAAAGGCTCCATATGACTAGAATAATAACTAGCCAGGGGAGATTATGCTCATTAATGAGAAATGGTATCCTAAAGCCATACTAAACCCATAATGATGAGGTAAAGACTCATAAGATTGTGCTCTATTCAAGGGAGACATAAGTAGTTTCCATATAAAGAACGTGACTCATTCCCATCTTTTTTTTTTTCTTTTTTTCCTTTTTCATATTATAAATCCCGAAAAGGAATAAAAGAATGCTATAATACAATGGAGGAAATGAGAATCGTTAGCGAGTAAACTAGTTCCAAGTGCAAGGAACATACCTATTCTCAATGTAAGGAAACGTGTGTAGGATATGGATGCTTGGGAGAATCATCAAGCATCAAGAGAAATGATTTTCTATTCCAGCTAATGATTGAGACCAATATTATATAATTGGAGTACTACATTGATGACATGCATGAAAGCCCAGTTAACAGGATGCAAGCAAGGAAAACTAAAAAAAATTGGTTATGGAAGCCTCATGTGTAGCTTATTCTTTGAGAGGATTCTCATGATGAGTACTCTTAGAGTGGACATCCATCCTCACTATATCTGATATGGTGCAATGGAGAGGTGGACATAGATTTTGTCAAGGCTAGGAGGAGGACAATTAGGTGATCCTTGGGATGATGCATTTTTCTCTTGGTTGTCACGCTAAGTGGTAGTGATAGAGGATTATCCCTATGCAGTGATCAACTACTAGAACGATCCATAGATGCATATCCCTCCTGGGAGTGCCTACGAAGAAAATGGAAAGAAAAAAAATTATGATTATTTGATTTTTATATTTGAAAAGATATAAAGAAACAAATATTTTTACAAGGATCATATAAATAATGTGATTGTTTGATTGTGTAGATGTGGGACCGAGACGTCTAGAGGGGTTTCCTTTGCATGGTAGATGAGGTTGTGATGGCCAACCATAGGGATATGTCGATCAAGTATTGGATAATGTCCATAGGAACCTGGATAGATTAGTACACTCAGTGCCCATGATATAGATCAAGGATTTACTGGAACGTGTGCAACGACATGTAGTTGGAGTGACACAGGCATGGGTACGACTTTTTTGGTATCTCTCCCATGTAGTGGTCAACTATGAGTGACATGCAGATGGGAGGGATGGCCCCTTAGGACCATGAGGAGGAGATATTTTTATTTTTTTGTTATCGGTCCCTATAGAGGAAAATCAAGGCCGAAAATCCTTTTTTTGTGATACGATCCAAATTTTTGTATGAACACTAAGGATGATGATGATGATGATGATATGTGTGTGTGTGTGTGTGTGTGTGTGTGTGTGTGTGTGTGTGTGTGTGTGTGTGTGATCATATATATATATATATGATCATTTTTCCTTAATGATAATGTACATATGATTTTACTATATACATGTATGATTTGTGTGCTTCTGATTTGATGTGAATGACATAAATGCCAATCCAACACATAATTAACAAATGCATCACATAATGAATTGGACCTTCTTGGAAAATGAACATAAGTAATATAATCAAAATAACTCTCTAATAAATGTACATGAAGGAAATGGCGACATAAAATAGGGTTGTGAATACGATATTCGTCACTTACCTGAGACACAACCAACTAAGCGTCCAAATGAACCTCTAAGGACTGAATGCCATGTGAAATGGTGTCATGAAGGAGTTCGACAACAATGCTATATTCGACCACATTATTAGTATATGGCCCAAGACAAGCTCCCCTTGAAATGACCAATTGGCCCATGGGCGAATAGATCACCCAAGCTTTAGAAGAAAGGTTCTGAGTGTGACTGTTATAGAAAATTTTGCGTCACCCCATGAAACTTGATTGGATGGCCTTTCCATTTCCCTATGCAGACTTTAAGTCCCATTTTGTACCTTCCAAAGCTGAAAAAGCACATTTTTCCACATATACACGCCCTACCAGATAGACAGCATGTGTATATGCAGGTTTCTCCACTACAGCCTGCGTACATCAGGTTTGGTGCTCAAAATTAAAAATTATGTCGGGTTTCCATGTCACATCATGAGATCCATGATCCTTGACCTTCCATATACTGTAAACGCTCTGAATCGGCCCTTCATTTCCATTTGAAGGATATAAATTGAGCTATATCCAAGCCTTGGAAAAGAGGAAAATTCAACTTTTGAGAGCAAAGATACTCTGGAGAAATATCACTTCACATTGAGTTTGCATCCCTTTATCCTTTAATGTATGAACTCATTTTTCAGCCCCCAAGCTCTTCCTTATTTGTGATAGAGAACCTCATTGTCTCCTCTATATGAGTTTGTCGCTGGTGGAAGATTGAAGTGGTGGAGGCCCAGCTGGAGGGACTTAGTTTCACGGTTCTGATATGTGTCGGTACAGAAGTTGATCACATATGTAGTTTTGTTGATTATCTTAATAGAAATACTCTTTTCTCGTCCAATTGATATCTTGGAAATATTTGAATTATTATTCCATGGGCGTATTTTTCATGAATGTTAATGGATTATGCTAGTCGATATGCTAACAATATATATTATCACCATATGCTTGCGTATCTTGGTTGTTGAGGACAAGTTGCAGGTATAAATCTTTGAGTTGTGTGCTCAACGTTGGTCTTCATCGAACATCCAAACGAGGTAGGCTCTTGACCTTGTCTTGTTAGAATTTCATTTATATAGCATACTTGGGATTAGAGTTGATTTTTGCATGTCATTCCCTCTATTGTGGTTTACCCCAGGCCATAGAGAGATTTTCCTCATAACATGATTGGAAACCATACTGGGGATGATCTTATGTTTGCGGTTTTGAGTTTTTTTCTCCTTGACTTGCTCTTTGTTAGCCTGATATTCCTTGTAGTGTGATTAATTGACATCCTATTTTTACTTTTCATCTAAGTTTCTTCGCTTAATCCTTGCCCTGGCAGTGTTTTACTACATATACATAGTTTTTCCCTTGACATACACATACATACGCGAGTTCTCCTTCTATAGGGCACGTACATACGCGATTTTTTTCTCAAACAGTCACATACATCAACTATTTAGGCTTATTGGTTGAGTTTGGTGTTTGTTGGGTGAGTTTGGTTGGTTGTTGAGTCTTCTTGGATCTCTGTCCTAACTGTTGAGTGCTTACAAAGCAATAGGAAACCTTCTTATTGTCGAATTTTCAAGCGATATTCTTTCTCATCATCTTTTTCATTGGTTGTCCTTTCACATTGATCTGAGTGTTTTCTTCTTGTTATCCTGCTTGGCTTGTCTCTTTTTGCTTGCAGTAGGGTCTGCTTGTGAAGTTGTTATTCAGTCCTTGCATTTTATTTTCTTTATATCGAAAATACAAAAAACAAATTGTTCATTTTTCATTATAGCAGTTGCTCTTTTGGGTACTTAGTATTGATCTCGACACATCTGAAAAGATTGCATTTTATTGAAATTGTCGAAGTTACATTGAAAGTTGCGTTTTAAAATCTTACCATTTATTGAGAATTTAAGATTAGGACTTCGAAGTATTTTTATATTCATTTCTTTGATATGTTGAGTCATAATATCATCAGTTTCACGACCACACCTCTTGATTAAACAAATCCATTAAAAGTAATGCTGATTAATTAAAATTGATTAGAAACAATTTTATTTCTCAGGGTACACAAACAAGCATAGGACATAGGGCCTTGGAATAGGATATTGTGATTAAAATTCTCCAAGGCTACTAAACTAAACATATGTGTCTGACCAGAGAGTGGTGAAATCCATTGTGTAATTAGTGACGTCAGGAGGCTCTGCTCACATCGGAGTTAAGCACGAGGTCACGCGAAGTTGTTTGCAGAGATATCCCTCTAATACCTTCCTAGCGTCAGAGATATTTATGTGGTTTCATTCGTAAATGGGGTTCTTGATAGTACCTTTACCTCCATGAGAGTCAGTGCTTTCAAGATTTTGGTATTTTCTACCCTGCCCATACAGTGGACCAGATTTACAACTGTTCACCTATGCATTGGTTATATCGTGGTGGCTCTAGTTGCTTGACATAGGTAGCCACATAGGTTACTTGCAGTGGCTATTCTGCAGGTACCCTGAGTTAGATAAGGGTTGGACAACACACAACCTTTATGGAGGATTACCTCTCCAGGGGGATCTGACTGACTGCGTTGTTAAGCCCACGAGGGCCCTTATAACTGATTATGATACCTCCAATATTTTGAAGGGAGACTCAGGTCCCTGTTGGGTGAGGCATGAGGCCCCTTTTCAACTACTATATCATGTTTGTGTGCATTTGGCATTTTTGTTTTACTTTGGTGTGCTCTCTGATTATTAGTTTCCCCTAGGATTTGGTTTCATATCTCGAGTCTTAAGTCATCATGGAGCAAGACCAACCTCCCCATTTGTTGAAGTTACCACCACATTTTGAGTCTTTACTGAAGTTGCCTTCTAAAAGGCGTAAAGTTAATAGACGTGGTACATATATCTCCACTTCCCAGACTTGTGATTATCCAGTTATGGGTACTGAGTCGAGTCTGAATCACACTGGGAGTCCCTCGACTCCTATACCTTCTGTGATTAATGGGACTCCTTTGAATCCTTCAACCACGACAGTTATAGTACTGGAGGTTCTCGTTCTTACACCTACCTAGCATGTGGTTTCTACTCGATCCATACAAACGAACCCTTTCGAGTCTCTTTTTGGTACGCCAGGATATGATGCTCAATCCATACCTTCGGTCTCTAACCCTTTTTCTTTTGGTATGCTCAATATGACATCACAACTTTCATCCTCCATTCCAACAACTAATGCAAATCCTAGTTTTGGACCTGGGGGCATGGTTCCTCCACATACTCTTCTCTCATTTGGTGGAGGTCATATTCCCCAAATGAATCCTATGGTAGGAGGCCATTCTCCTTTTCCTTCGGGTCTAATCCTAGTCTCAATGCTCCTGGATGGAGTACTCAACTAGGGGGACAAGATACTTCCTATATTTCATCCTTCCCCCTTTCCTCCTCCATGTTGATTCCAACAAACACATTTTTTATGACAAATCCACCTCTATCCTCTAGAGTTCCACCTGGAGGGAGTCAAATTCACTCTATGGGAAACCCCCATCCTAGAGCTCCTCCAGTTGGGGGTAATGTTTATAACCCTCATTATGCCACCCCTACAGGCATGGTGCCCATACAACCTCTTATGAATCAGTTTGGAGGAGGATATTACCCTACCAGACAGGGCCATGGTATATACCAGAACCCTGGATGGCCTACAATCCCTCAACACCAATATTTTCTGGAAGCATGGGCTCAAACGCCACAACCCCGACTCCCCTTTCTGGCCACGCTTAATTTTCCATATTTGTTGAGATTAATGAATGACCCAGTGCGTCATGATCCGTCATGCCCCCCTGTCCCCACCAAGCTTCCGTCGGACATTCCAAAATTTGAGGGCAATAATGGCGAGGATCCGTGTGATCATGTTACTACTTTTCATCTTTGGTGCTCATCCAATTCTCTTAATGATGATTCTATTCATTTGAGACTATTTCAATGCACCCTCATGGGGGTTTCTGTGAAATGGTACATTGAGCTACTAGGGGGGACATACACAAACTTTAATCAGATGGTTTTGGTCTTTCTCAACCACTTCCAGTTACCGGTTCGTTATGATGTTGGCATAGAAATTTTGTAGGCCTTCCACAAAGATAAGACCACACATATCTCAGACCATATCCCAGAGTGGCGTAGACAGAAGAGATTGATTAAAGCCTACATTCCTCTAGAATTTTTGTTGGAGTGGTTCCTTAAATCCTTATTGCCTTATATTTCGAAGGATGTTTCTACATCCGGAGTAACATCTGAGGAAGAAGCTATTTTCAAAGCCCAACAATTGGACCTCATATATGCTTAGTCTAGGATGTTGTATGAAATTCTTCCTAACGCACTGCGATCAAATTATGACCCTAGAAAAAATCTTGGGCCTCATGTCAATGGCATCATAGGCTCTGCAAATGCTAAGTCTACAGACTTGGTGATGAACAATTTGAAGGATTTGTCTCTAAGCCAACCTGTAGCAAGACAAGCTTTGGCTTCTTCCTCCACTCCCACTCAGTCGGTGGATGTGCATTCTGTACAGTCGCCGACCAACCCAAATGGTAACCAAAAACTAGGAGAGCATAGAAGGAAAGGACAAGTTAATAATCGTAAGGGTGGAAAAAATAATAACAAAGTCAAGGATGAAACTATTAATGATAGATTGAATAATAATGTTGGTGAGGGCAAGAAAGAAAAATGGAAGGTGAAGTTTCCTTGTAAACTTTGTAAAGATGATCACCTTACCCACCTATGTTCCAAAATTGAGGAATCCTCGAGGCTCTTATCGTAACTGCCCACTTTGCTGACCAATCTGTTTCCGCATAATCAACACATGGCTTCGAGGTCCTCCAATACTAGAAATGCATCGAGTGAGAGTCAAAACCCCTCGACACATGAAGGTGATTGTCTATGTGTTAATATGGTCAAGTCTCATATTGATGTAGCCACTCAATCTCGTGACTACAATTCTTCATAGAATATCACATGTCCAGAGTGTCCCCCTCCTCCAAAAATACCCTTGCAAATTGAAAAACTAGAGCCTCTGCCTCATATTTTGAAAGGAGTACTAAAACGCTCTGCCCACAATGCTAATTCAGGAGCTACCCAGAAATATTTGATTATCGAAGATCTAGGTCAAACCCCTTGTGCGATGTCAGCTTTGGAGGTGCTCTAGACGTTTCCTTGACAAAGAAATGCCTTGTTATCTGCTTTAGGATCTCTAGACCCATGTCGCTCGAAGGTTATTAAGTTTTATGTCATGGATGTTAAGCCTCGCTTGCCTTACCACGTGGAATTTCAAATCCATGTTGAGTACACGAAATATACCATCAAACGCACTGTAATTGATGAAGGTGTTGTGATGTGCGTGATGTCCCTAACCTATTGGAAATCCATTGGCTCTTCGACTCTATCCCAATTTATGACTATATTGACTGCATTTGATGGACATTTATTTTGACCCCACGAAATGCTTCCCGCCTTTCCGGTCTAGTTAGGTGGAAAGAAAGTCGAGGTTGATGTCAAGGTGGTTGATGCACCCCTTGAATATAATTTATTATTAGGACATAATTGAACTTATGTCATGACCGCAGTCGTGTCATCTGTTTTCCACACTTTATGTTTTCCTCGTGAAGAGAAAATAATGACGATTGATCAATTGTCCTTTGCGCATGTTAGTCCTAATGCATTAGTTGGACCTTTGATCCTTGTGATTGAAAACTCTCGGTAAGAAACTGAGGATATTGGTGTCGAAATGTATTCCTATCTCATGGGTATCTTTGAGTTTGTGGCACCAATCCATCACATTCACGCCATTTCCAGTAGGTGTTCATTGTCAATGAGGTTCATTCCTTTCCGTACTTCGTATTTCAACAATCCTTGGACCCTACCTTCCCCAACTATATCGTGTGAAGGTCAGTCACATATTGGGATGGAAATGCCACTGTCAGCAACAAAGGTTGTGTGTCAGGCTATTCTTAACACTACTGCTGACCCAAATCCTTTCTCCTTGCACATGGACGATGAGGATCCTGTTCTAGAACCTGTATGGGCCACCCCATCGTCTTATTCACATGATTTACTTAGATATACTTTACCTTCAAATGAATCCATATTAGAGGCCATGAATGGTTCCGATAGGCCTTGGGACGATATACATCATCGCTCCTATTTCCTCCCAGAGCTGGTTAGGATCAAACATGATGACTTTAGATCTACCTTAAGTGAGATGGTAGGTCATGTTGTGGTTCCGCTAGATACACATGGTATTTATGCTAAAGGAAACATGGCGAATATTTCTCCTACCGTCACAATCGACATCTCTTGAATTCCTGGAAAAATTGAGAATGTATATATCGGTGCAGATTGTTCGCCTGAAGAAATTCCGATCTACACCAATCTCTTCAAATAATTTCATGACATATTCGCTTGGTCATATGAATAGATGCTAGGGATCGACCCCAACATTATCGAATATGAGATCAAGACTTATCTGGATGCTAGACCCGTTCAACAACGTCTTAGAGTTGTTAATACTAGGAAGGCCCTTGATATTAAGGCACAGGTAGAGAAACTACTTAATGTTGGCTTCATCTACCTGGTTCCCTTGACCGAATGGGTGTCCAACCCTCTTCCCATGAATAAGAAATAGTGAACCATCCGTGTATGTATGGATTTTCGAGACCTGAACAAGGCTTGTCCTAAAGACAACTTTCCAACTCCTTTCATGGACTAGATTCTTGGTGAGTGTGCGGAAAGCAAAGCTTTTTCTTTTATGGAAGAATTTTCAGGATATAATCAAATTCAGATCAAACCCGAGGATCAACACAAGACGACGTTTATATGTCCTTGGGGTACTTT
Organism: Picea engelmannii; assembly: GCA_009831015.1. Taxonomy (NCBI): domain Eukaryota; kingdom Viridiplantae; phylum Streptophyta; class Pinopsida; order Pinales; family Pinaceae; genus Picea; species Picea engelmannii. The sequence continues at coordinate 89,278 of ML783360.1, read as the reverse complement.
TTCATACTGGAAAATTCCTTTCAGTCTTAAAAATGTTGGAGAAAACTTCCAACACACCATGACCTTTTCTTTTCATAATCTCAAACATATTGTCAAAGCTTACCTAGATGATCTCGTTGCTCATGCTTGCAAGAGAGTAGATCACTCCACTGATGTTCGATTAGTATTTGAGATATTTCATTACTATCGCATCCGTTTGAACCCTCACAAGTGCATATTCTACGTTAGGTCTGGCTGTCTTTTAGGATTCTTAGTCTCTGATCATGGGATCATGGTGGATCCTATGAAGGTTGAGGCAATACTTTGATTGCCTCCCCCACGCAACATACAACAACTTTAGGGTTTACAGGGGAAGGCTAATTTCTTGCGTCGGTTTACAGTGAACTATGTCGATTTAACTAAGGGTTTCATGCATATTTTGAAGAAGGATACTCTGATTATATGGGATGAGCAAGCCCAGGAATCCTTCGATGCTCTTAAGAAAGCCTTGCTATCAGCGCCTATGTTGAAGCCTCCAGACTACAATAGGGACTATTTTCTTTATATCTCCATGTCCGAAGGGATGGTTGGTATGGTTCTATATCAGGAGGACGATGAGATCCATGAGCACATTATCTACTATCTCAGTTGAAATTTAGTTGGTCCTAAACTTAAGTACTCTCACATAGAAAAACTAGCCTTGGCTGTCGTACATGCAGTTCAAAGATTATGACATTATATATTACTTTGCAAAACTACCGTAGTTGTAGATACCAATCCATTTCAATACGTCCTTACCAAGCATATCATAGGGGGGAAATACAATAAGTGGATTGTTATCTTGCAAGAGTTTGATCTCGATTTTTCTTCGGTGAAGTCTAAGAAATCGCTACTTTTTGCTGAATTGATATCAGACTTCCCTTGACTGGATGAGGACATTATCCATGATGATTCGTTCGTGGATGAACATATTTTCCTTATCTCGTCTTCATACCCTTGGTATGGAGACATTCTAATTTATTTTTAAACCTTGAAGTTATCCCATCATCTGTTAATAGAATATCGACGACATATATGTCATCAAGATAAAAACTACCTTATCATTGGTGACACTTTGTATCATCGAGGAGTAGATAGTATTTTTCATCATTTCTTGAATCACGAGGAGGTTGAGTCAGTTCTCAATGATTGTCATAGTGGGGCTTATGGTGTTCATCTATCTGGGCTTGCGAAAACCAAAACAAATTTGCGAGCTGGATATTTTTGGCCGCCAACTTTTAAAGATTGCATTGAAGTGGTCAAGAAGTGTCACCCTTTCTAGGTGTTTGCTCGGAAAATGCACTCGTATCCAGCCCCTATTCACCTAGTCATCATCGTCAGTCCCTTCACCAAGTGGGGGGTATATTTCATGGACTATAAAGAAACTTCAACTTGGGGGCATCAGTATATTATCGTGGCCATGGATTACTTCACTAAATGGGCAGAGGCCATGCCTACTGTTAAGTCCCATGGTAAGATGACAACATTCTTCGTATTCAACCAAATTATAAACCGGTTCAGAATCCCAAAGGAGATTGTCACTGATCATTGCAGTCACTTTCAGAATGAAATGATGAAGGAGTTAGCATCAAAACTGAGGTTTAAGCATGGTCATTCTTCCCCTTATTATCCCTAGGAAAATGGACAAGTAGAGGCAGTAAATAAATATCTCAAGACCATCTTGCAAAAAACTGTCAGCTAGACTAAGTCTGACTGGCATCTAATGCTTTACCCTACTGTTAGCGACATTTCTTGTAAGGTGGGTTAGAATGCAAAGGAGTGGGTTAAAAACCCCACTTACCCTAAGTACCGGACTCAAAATGCGCCTGTGGTAAGCGACAAGCAAATCCGGACGGCAGGCATCCACGTGCTCAGATCAACGGCGCATATGAAATTCCGGAGCCCCCACACCTTTCTACCTTTAAGCGGAGGGGGGGGGGG
>ML783360.1:75837-87181 GCA_009831015.1 Picea engelmannii | reverse complement strand
ATAGCGCCCGGATCAATGACGCACAGGCAACCCGGACATCCTCTATCCTTCTGCATTTAACCAACGTGGGCCCCTTCCTTGTCGAGTAATCTTTGGTGCCATCTGTTCTCCTCCTGGCCGTGCGATGAGGCTCGCTCCCTTTAGTCCTTCCTCATCCTCCAACCTCTGTCTGCCTCCCCTTTTCTAGTCCATGTGGTCCCTCCCCCCATCTCATCATCTACTCATCACCCGCCATGTGTCCCTCTCACTTCAAACGTCAGCCTTAACGTGCCCATTATATCTCAATTTCCTGCCCCCTCTGCTTATTCCCTTCCGCCATGGGTCTTCCCCTATAATCTCTCTCACACCTCATCACTTCTTATCTCACCCTCATAGTTTCGGTGCCACCACTCCCGTTATGCGCCCCATCCTTCATGCTGGCCTCCACGCCTATTCATCAGGCCATTCAGCCAATCCAAGTGGCAGCGCAAAGGGTCTTCCATGTCGTAAAAGTGCCGAGTTGGCCGAGCCATCCTCAATCCCAACGAAGCAGTTATTGAAGCAGTTGGTGGTGGTTAGACATCGCCTCTGCCATAATGGGAAAGACCAACAACGAATTAAAGGCACGTCAGTTCACCCACAAAACTATCAGGAATTCAATTGTGTCTGCCACAGGTGCACGATCATTCAGAGACTGCAACTGCAGATTGTCAGAAGCCATGCAGACGCAAAGTTTTAATGCAACGTCTCGATTTTGTTGCTATTGTTGTTCTGAGTATATGGAGGCATTTTCGCCATTCTTGTATCGATGGATGGTAGAGAAAATCTCTCGACTATAAAGTTTTAACAACCATTCTAGTTTCCTGGTTGTACATCTGTATCTGAGATTTCTTGTTTTATGACAAACAGTTTCCTTACTCCATCTATGTTTTCATCTCATACCAGAGAGTTCATGATCGAATGATTCTCATGAATTGTTACAGTTATGTTATGATAAAGGATTTGTTGTTACATTATTGTATTCTCTGGTCTTCTGTGTTTGAATGTAAGAGGATCTTGCGTTTGGACGCTTTCTTCCCCAGTCTGTTAGAAACCTAATATTTATGACAGACCCTTGCACTTTTCTCATACAAGTCTTCCCCCTGCTCATCCTTATTACAACTCACTGTTTGAAGTTTATCTAAGACCTCATTTGCCCATGCATGCCTGGCCTAGTTTCAAAGTTGAGACAATATTGTTCTGAGTTTTCTTCCATTTGATCATCCCTTTATAAACAAATCGTAACATTAAATTGATGGGTGTCGGGCTCTGCTCCTGCTGCAATCCAGGAGTGACTTCCGACGCTAACATTTCTGGTGCCGTTGCCGGGGACGAAGTTGAAGATTTTCCCTGGGCATAACGACATTTAGCCTCTGATTTTGAAGGTGCATCAAACATCAGATCCCTTAAAGATTGCTACTGTGCACCTGGCGACTCCACTATGGCGACTCCATTGTTTCCACATCACTGTTTCAACTGTGACTACTATTAGCACATCTGAAAGCTGACCCTAAGGATCTTTCTCGAGAAGGTTTCAGCAGATGCTTATTCATTCTGAGAAGCTTCCTAGGGTGATGACAATGTTAAGATCTTATCTTTGATGGTGAACAAGGACCAGACACGCTTGAAGTTGCGCATCTTTCACCTGGCGAATTCATGATTCAAGGATCAATTGGCGACTCCACTGTTTCGATATGGAGAAAATTATGGCTCAAAGGTTTTCTTTTTGTGACTTTTCTCAGATAGTTGGTTTTCCTAATGCACTTCCTGATAGAGACCAATGGGAAGATTTCCTCCCTGGATTTCATGCAACAAGTTGGGAGGAACCAGCTGAGCATTTACTGGACTTCCATGAGGCTATCCACCGACACAATATCACACATGAGGATGTCCAGATTAAGATCTTCAGGTATTCATTGAAGGGAGTTGCTCTTGAATGGTGTCAGTCTCTTCCCGCTGCAAGCATCCACTCTTTAACAGGTTTTCATACAGCTTTCAATTCATTTTGTAAAGATTACTATCTAGCTGATTGCTTGTTTGAAAACTGTTGTGAGGAGTTTTCTTCGCTTCATGAAGTTTTTGTTGGCCCTGAAGACCATTTCCATGATAAAGCCTTTACTGTGGAGGAAAGCATTTTCCATGAAAAAATAGAGGTGTTGAATGATATTAATTATGTTAGCCCCAAAACGGAAGCATCTGACATCATATCAGATGCATCTGTTCTTTTAGATCTTCATGAAGATCAACACGCCTCTTGTGGAGATTATGAGTTTGCAGAGTAGATGTGGTCCATGATAGATGGCTCACCTGAGTATCGGGTTGAAGCAGATATTCCTAGCAGCCCTGCTTCTGAGAACGGAGGCCTTCTCGTTTTTAAAGAAGAAATTATTGTGGAAGCGGTTTCCTCTCTTTTTCTCTAGGGGGTTTCTCACGATATATGTTTACCTGGGATTAAAGAGAAAAATATTACGTGTGTGCAGCCAGAACCAGTAGGTCCCACTATCTCTAAAACAAAAAAAAATTGACGGGATCACTGTTCTGGAGGAAGATCATATCAATGAAGGAAAACCCCTTTTTGATATATATTATAGTGATGATGAGAAGCAAGATTATCCTACTTTTGATCACTATAGAGATACTGAAGAGTCAGTCAGCAAACAAAACCACCCCATGGTCCCTATTTATGATGAATACGAATCAGACCTAGGGGAGACCGAACCACAGAAGCAGAATATTTCATGTCCAGAGCTAGTCAGCGAGCAGCCACCGCCCGAGAGCAGCGAGACTATGTCAGTTGTCCACCATCAACCTATGCTTATCAAATATAAATAGCCATAGGTGAACAGCTGTGTAGCAGAGGAGGGTGTCTGTCGCCCATTTTCTGGAATTTGCCACTCATTCTATAACCCTGTCTGCAAGTACATGGAGTGGCATTTCCCCTATGCCTTAGAGCCACCCTGTTTCATCTCAACTCCAGCCTATAAGGAGGAGTTGAAGAGTGTAACTGCTCTGCTGCCATGGTTACACCATTCGTTGATGATCATCAACAGAAGGAAGGAGCTCCTATCCAGGAAGCTGCTTGAATGGCTATGGTGGAAGTTTTCCTTCACCTAGCCCATGTAAAGTGTTTTATTAGCTTAGGACTGTACATAAATAAGTTCCTATAAGCATGAACGTTTAGTTTTTTTTGTTTTTATCTTTTTCAGCCTGTATTTTCAGCAGTGGGATGTTTGAGCCTGACTCCATAGCCCAACAACAAGGCACTGAATCTGCAAAAGAGTCCTTAGAGCATCATAGGGACAAATCTATACCCCATGGAGCCTAATGTTAGAGACATTTCTTGTAAGGTGGGTTAGAATGCAAAGGAGTGGGTTAAAAAACCCACTTACCCTAAGTACCAGACTCAAAATGCGCCTGTGGTAAGCGACAAGCAAATCCGGACGGTAGGCATCTGCGTGCTCAGATCAACGGCGCATATGAAATTTCGGAGCCCCCCCACCTTTCTACCTTTAAGTGGAGGCGGGGAGGTTCGGAATCAAGGGGGCATCTCTCCGACGACTGCGATTGGAGTGCCCAGATCAACGGCATGCGAGGCAATTCTGGACCCCCCCCCGCCTTTCTACCTTTAAGCGGAGAGGGGGGGTCTGGAATCTAGGGCGCATCTCTCCAACGGCTAAGATCATAGCACCCGGATCAACGACGCACAGGCAACTCAGACATCCTTTGTCCTTCTGCGTTTAACCAACATGGGCCCCTTCCTTGTTGAGTAATCCTTGGTGCCATATATTCTCCTCCTGGCCGTGCGATGAGGCTCGCTCCCTTTAGTCCTTCCTCATCCTCCGACCTCTGTCCGCCTCCCCTTTTCTGGTCCATGTGGTCCCTCCCCCCATCTCATTGTCTACTCATCACCCACCATGTGTCCCTCTAACTTCAAACGTCAGCCTTAACGTGCCCATTATATCTCAATTTCCTGCCCCCTCTGCTTATTCCTTTCTGCCATGGGTCTTCCCCTATAACCTCTCTCACACCTCATCACTTCTTATCTCACCCTCATAGTTTCGGTGCCACCACTCCCGTTATGCGCCCCATCCTTCACGCTGGCCTCCATGCCTATTCATCAGGCTATTCAGCCAATCTAGGTGGTAGCGTGAAGGGTCTTCCACGTCGTAGAAGTGTCGAGTTGGTTGGGCCATCCTCAATCCAAACGAAGCATCTATTGAAGCAGTTGGTGGTGGTTAGACATCGCCTCTGCCATAATGGGAAAGACCAGTGATGAATTAAAGGAACGTCAGTTCACCCATGGAACTGTCAGGAATTCGATTGTGTCTGCCACAGGTGCACGATCATTCAGAGACTGCAGCTACAGATTGTCAGAAGCCATGCAGACACAAAGTTTTAATGCAACGTCTCGATTTTGTTGTTGTTGTTGTTCTGAGTATATGGAGGCGTTTTTTCCATTCTTGTATCGATGGATGGTAGAGCAAAGCTCCCGACTGTAAAGTTTTAACAACCATTCTAGTTTCCTGGTTGTACATCTATATCTGAGATTTCTTGTTTTATGACAAACAGTTTCCTTACTCCGTCTATGTTTTCGTCTCATACCAGAGAGTTCATGATCGAATGATTCAGATGAATTGTTGTAGTTATGTTATGATAAAGGATTTGTTGTTACATTATTGTATTATCTGGTCTTCTGTGTTTGAATGTAAGAGGATCTTGCGTTTGGACGCTTTCTTCCCCATTCTGTTAGAAACCTAATGTTTACGACAGACCCTTGCACTTTTCTCATACAAGTCTTCCCCCTGCTCATCCTTATTACAACTCACTGTTTGAAGTTTATCTAAGACCTCATTTGCCCATGCATGCCTAGCCTAGTTTCAGAGTTGAGACGATATTGTTCTGAGTTTTCTTCCATTTGATCATCCCTTTATAAAAAAATTGTGACATTAAATTGATGGGTGTCGGGCTCTGCTCCTGCTACAATCCAGGAGTGACTTCTGACGCTAACACCTGCGCTTTGGGCATATCAAACCTCGGTTAATAATTCCACTGGTTTTTATCCTTTTTAGTTAGTACATGGTGTGGAGTCGATCCTTCCGATTGAATGTGAATTTCCTTCCCTCAAACTGGCAATTGAGCTCCTACCTGACACATCCGATCTTGAAGAACGCCTCGTGCACCTAGATCGTCTAGATGAGTAGTGTCGAGATGCCTCTACGACCATCGACGTGAATAAACAATGTGTTAAGGTTCAATATGATAGGTCTGTTTTTCCTCGACATTACTCTGAGGGTGACTTGGTTCTCCTATATGACCAATCCAAAGAACCGTTAGGGGCAGGCAAGTTCAACCCCATGTGGCATGATCCTTATATCATGTGACGTGTTTTAGAGAAAGGAGCATATGAATTGGAGGATCATGAAGGGAATATGATGGATGACCCAGAAATGGGCTCTACCTTAAAAAGTATTACACTTGAGGCCTCAAGCTTGGGTGTGACTTTTTTCATACTAGTGTATCTTAGTGTATATACATATTTTCCTTTGTGTCATAGACTTTCTTTTCAAGTTTTCCCTCGGTTGGAAAATGTCAACGGAGTCTTCAGTTTACTTAGCATTCGCAAATGGTGCTAGTCATCATACACGGAACATGGCTTCCTTTGCATGGATCATTTATTCAACTGAGGGCCAATTGGTGTCTTCAGGTGGTGTTCATCTGGAGCCATCAACCAATAATGTGGCTAAGTATAGCATCATTATAGAGGTTTTATGTGACGCCATCTCACATGGTGTTCGGTATTTAGAGGTTCACCTAGAATCCCAGTTAGTTGTATGTCAGTTAAATGGCAGTTACCATGTGTGAGATCCTACTCTAATCCGACAATTCCTACGGGTATGACTTTTGGAATGATACTTTGATTTTCTCACTTATAATCACATACCTAGAAGTTCTAATCATGTATTTGATGCATATGATAATAATTTTTTAGATTGGAATTTGTCACATAACTAAGTAAAGAAAACACATTCATACATGTACACATTATAACATATATAAGTAAATCTGAAGACCAAAAATTTTATATTTCATCTTTTCAAAAAATATGGTGTCATGGTAAAAAATGGGGCTCACACCCTCAAAATACATATATGGCTGGTATATATATGACCATGGCATATACGCTTGTGGTGTCAGATTCATATCATGATATCACACTACGGTATTTGAGAGACGCTAGAAGAGTCACACCCATGCACAGGGCACACCCACCACCTGTCGCTGCATAGCCTCTGGTAGATCCTCCACTTGAACCATAGGAATCATGTGCATCAATCGAAATAGGTTCCAATGCACATTTTGAAACACTCTCTCTGCATCTCCTCCTGCATGATCATCTCCACAGATCCTCCACTAATTTCATTGGAATCCATCTGGTCGTTGTGGACCTACATCTGCATGACAAAACAATTATTAATACTTGATACCATATAAAAATATTTGTGTTTTTTATTCTTTTTGAAAAAAACACAAAAAATGAAATATATAAAAACTTTTCTTACCAATATCACTGTAGGCAGAACCTGGTGGCAAAGGCATATCTAAATCCCTTCTATAGTTGATCCTAGCATAAGGGTATTCGTCAATGGCTATGACCTGTCTACGCCACAAGAAAAAGAACTCATCGTTGTAGGGGGTTGGCACCCTACCACCTCCTAGTCACCTCATCACGTCAGTCCATCGTGACATGGTTGGATCGTGCGGTCCATGTGGAATGATCTCTACTCTAGGGCTCAAACCTAGAACCCTCTCAAAGGAAAAACTACACAAGATGGATGCAAACTCAAAGTTTCTCTTTCTCCCTTGTTTGCAATCCGTCAGCTGGATCTTCATGTTAGCTAGCAATGAGGTACACCAGTCAAAAACAATGGGTCGTAAACACTCCACCCCATAGAGAATGAGTGGCCTTGATGCCTGGTGCAATGAGGCCGACCCCGAGATCCGTGTAAGAACATGTATGACGATCTTCAAACTCAAGTTCTTGATTGCCCTGATTGGGAGTTTTCTCCCTACTTTATCTATTCCTACAACACAGTGGGTGGTAATGTAATCCTCCATGGTCATACCACCCCCATCCCCCCGGGTCTTGAGATTTACTACCTCACCCTAGTGAGACAATCCTGTAATGAAATATATGTCATCCACTTCAATCCTCAATGGTTGCCCATCAAGACTGAAGGCCTTTGTCTCCGGATCCCAATAGTTTACAAGCATCTGGAGTAACCTCACTTGAGCCCTCATTTATTTGAGATCCAAAAATTTATAAAGGCCACATCTTTTTAAAGCTTGTTGGGCCTCTGCATTCCTTTCCATTGTTGTATATATCTCTTCATGCTCCCTCTCCCTCCATTCAGGCACCATCCTGCCAAAGGAAAGTCATTTTTTGAGTTAAATTTTATAAAAAAAGTTGCTTGCAGACTTGTACGCGGGATATAATTTTAACATTCGCGTATAGGGCCGCATATATGCAGGTAGGATTTGATTTTCCTATGTACATGCCTCCATGTACATGACCCGATGAACTACCACCCGTGTACACCCTAGTTTACATTTTGCGCCCTCTAATACTAAAACAATTTGACCTAAAATTGAATTTTAAACTGAAAATGAAGAGAAGGGTAAGGGAAATTACTTGGTCCAGATAGCTGCTAATTCCGTTGATCTTAGCTCCCGTAATAGACATTTGAAGATCGAGGGGAAAATGGCCTAAAATTGACTATGTGGGTGAAAAAACTCAAATGGTATGGTAAAAAGTCATTTTTTTACTATTAGTTGAATTTTTTTACCCACTCTATATAGTTTATGCTAATTTTTGAACTCGTGGACTAATAATATAGTGGAAAGAATTGGTTTTGGTGGTTTTGTCCAAGGTTTTTGCAGTTTCTAGTGTCATACTGCCTATTCGTGACTTCGGTAGGTATTTCCATTCAACATTATATAGGATAGGTTGTCACTCAATTTTGCATTATTGCATTGTCCTATGACTATGATACATATGCCTTAGGTACGAACCCATTTACTAGTGACACAAAACCTTCTTATTTATACTAGAAGTGTCATTATTAAGTGGTAGAGGCTTAGCAAACATGGGTGCCCTAGTTATAACCTTTGTGCCATTTGGTGCCCATGCAGAAGTTATTCCATAGGATTGGGAGTACCTTATAGTTCTGATATGACTTTACATTCAAACCCCATAGTCTTACACACAAGCATTTTGACCTTCACCTATGGGACTCCCACCGAGTCTTGTTTAAGCTCCTTTTTGACTCTCTAAACAAGTGAAAATATTGTTGCGTGAACTTGTCTCTTTCACACTCATTAAATGACTTTGAAAGGACGTCTATTTGGTGTAAGTTTAACCTTTTTTCGGACCAAGTAGACTAATTACGAAAAAGGAAAACTCTAGTCAACATTGGCTAGAAGAGTTCTCCTGGGTATTATTTTATACTTTTTCGGGCCCAGGGGACTAAATCTACGAAAAAGGACATTCTTTGGAGTTAATTTGTAATTTCATTCCATTATCTCGCTTGCAGTATTGAGCACATTTTTGGTTCCCGCTTTCTCGTTAAAAGCCTCTTACCTCAACAATTTGCATCACTATCCAAGTAGAACCTTGTTCATATCCTTTGCAACTTGACACCTTGTACCCTAAGAGGAAACATTCCCCCGAGTGTCCATGCCCTGCATTCACTTCCTTGCATCGAGAATAGGTATGTTCCATTTTTTAGAGCTAGTTGCTTACTCGCGACACTCATTTCCTCTCTTGTATAATAGAATTTATTTGCCTATGAAAAAAAAAAAAATAGAAGGGCGAAATAAGAATATTATCTCATATCGACAACAGTCGTGTCGCCTTTGAACAGAGCACAAATTTTAGAGTCCACTGTCATCCAAAGTTTGGGTTTAGAATGACCTTAGGAACCTAATCTCGTTACTTAGAGTTTACTCTTCCGATTGGTTATTCTTCCAGTCCCTATGGAGAGTTTGTTGATGCCTCTTGCATCATGAAGTTTCATCATCAAGTCTATGCTATCGGAGTCCTCCATATGTCTCATGCTCTTATTCAATGGAAGTATATAAGGATGTGTCTGCCATTTCTCACAACTCTTGACTTTTCATGTCAGCCATACCCTCAGTGTGTGTCAGAGTCACATGAAGTTGTAGTCCTACCATGCACCCTGGTCTTACTTTCATTATGGGTAGGTAACCTTGAACCCAACAGTTTACATCTCCTCATTGGTCACTGATTGGGGAGTTTCCCTTGTGTTCGACGGAAAGAAATCTATTCACACATTGGGATTCATGTAGTTTCTTGGATGCCATTATCCTTATTGTTGGTTTCCTCGCCTTTTTCGACAATCTTCCTTATCGGATACTATTCAGAGGGTCTTTTTCTTGCACTAATTGCATATGGTGCATGTGAAAGATGCACAGGTTCATTGGTTCATGAAACATCCTATTCATCTGAGATCCTCCTAATCATCAATCTATTTCTTTGTACCTCATGCTAACTGATGAGAGATTCCCTAATGCTCTCCTTTCAGTGAGTCTCCTTCCATCAAATTCAACTCATGTATTCTGGAAATGAGACCTAGAGTCCTATGAGTACCTAGAGGCTTGTAGTCATCAATGGCATGTTCTCCCACCATCGATAGTTGGGAATAAATAAATGTCCCCTGATCGATGGATTCTTCAAGTGTTCAACCTCAACACCCTTATTCACACTTGTAAGAATGTACTCAGTGCCTTGATACCTTCTTTCATTATCGGTAGGTTATCTCACATTTGTTAATGGTATACCTTAATGACCTGTAATCAAATGAAGTCTCATTGTGTTCGACATCAACTCCTCTATTCACATGATGTAGACTTGCACCTTCGGTGGATAGTGTAGAAGACCTCCAACTTACAGTATCAACATTCCTATTATGTTGTTGTCTTTCATTGGACCAGTACTTATATGACTTCAGTTATCATGGGAGATTAGATTGTATTCCATTGTATACAGATATCTTCAGATTCATTTTGAGATTGGATTCCACTGGGACTTGTTCGTGATTATGACAGCCTATGGGATGTGTCTACTTTGTATTGCCTATTCATAGCCATAAACAACTATTCGGTATATTTCCACATGGAGATGCAGTGTAATTCAAATTGGCAGCCATGTGTACAAATTCACACTAGTACATATGACCAAATTTGCGACGGTTTTTCATAGATATTGCCACAATTATGCGTCGCAATTTCCACGAAAGACGAGATTTTTTTTCGTCGAAATAATTTCGTCGCTATATCCACGATCCAGGTGTGCGTGGAAACATCAACGAAATTATCTCTCCACATGTCACCACCTTCAATATCGGTTATCCCTATGCATCGTCGCAATTACGATGAACAATCATCGCAATAACAACGAAGAAATGTGGCACTTACGACGAAACTTCGTCGCAATTGGGACAAAAAGTTATGCCAAGCCAATAACTTAATATGCAACTGCTGAATGTGCGACGAAAGTCCATCACAACTTGTGATGAAAATCCGTGGTAATATCGACGAGTGCAATATCTCCAAACCAAAATTATGACGCACATGTTGTATATGCGACGAATATTCGTGGAAAATTGCGACGGAGTTTCGTCACTATAGCGACGGTTGTGGTAAAATAGTAAAATTTTTCCAACGAACTTGCGTCGATATTGCAACGATGAATTTAGGTTTTAAAAAAAAAAAATTACATGAAATATGGTATACCATATTGTATGCCATATTACAATGTAATATGGTAATGCCATATTACATTTTAATATGACATTACTATTACATTGTAATATTCTAATATTCTAATATATTGTAATATATATATCCCCTACAAATAATCAAGGCACTAATCAACCAAATATTGTAAGCATGTGTTATCATGAAGTTGGATTAGAAGTAAGGATACCAATGTGACAATATACACAAAGAATAATTTGAATATTACTTTCAAAAAAACAAATGGATTGCATGAGTGAGTCATTATGAAATTTATATTACACAATACTATGACAACACTTATAAGATTTATGGATGATATCTTAATACCATTTCTCGAACTTGTTTATTGTAGCCTCCTTGGATGCTATTTTGACTTTTAGCAAGATTTGGGAAGATCATTTGAAACATTTGGAGATGATATTTTTAACCCTTCAACACAATTAATTGCAAGCCAACATGAAGAAATATGAGCTTGGAAAACAAATATTGTTGTGTATGGATTTTGTAG
>ML783360.1:27624-63935 GCA_009831015.1 Picea engelmannii | reverse complement strand
TGATGTTGAAATTTGTCTAGTGAGTAACAAGAGTAGACATAAAAAAAACCAGTGAAGCATTTGACCAAATTCCAAAGGGGTTGGAATGGAGATGCAGAAACATGCCAAAATCCTTTATTCCAAGAGTATTTTTGGGGATTTTTTGGATATCTGATGGATAAAAAGGGACCTAATATCACCAAACTAGAAAAATTATACTAGTCAACATTTTGTTTCCTCAATAATTCAGATGACTTTGTTGTATTGAAGACTTTCTAGTTTTGCTCCATTTGAGAGAGTCATTTCAGATAAAAAAATTCCAAGTCTCGAGAAAGTGCAAAAAAGGGCAATGTTGAAAATTATCGATTGATGTAGAAATTGACAAGAACATCAATTTACCAATATGAAAGTTTCTATGTAGTCATAAGAATGATTATTATCTACACCTGCTACAAATTTTTTCTTAGTTATTGATATATTTTCTGCTAAATATGACAGAATTTGGTCTCCATGGTTGATTGTACCAGTCACAAAAGTGCATAAATTCGGTAAAAATGACAAACTTATAGAGCCATAACATTCAACCCATACCCAAAAATTGATGTAGAGTATGAGGGATATCAGATTTATAGCGAGTTGCAGTAGAGTAATAGTGAGTAACAACACGTGGAGTAACAACACAAAATTCAAAGGAGAAGGTACAGTTACAACATAGTGTTGCAGCAGAGTTACAACATAGTTATAGTGAGTTGCAACAGAGTTACAGAAAGTGTTGCAACAGAGTTATAGCGAGTTGCAACAAATTAATAGTGAGTAACAACAAGTGGAGTAACAACACAAAATTCGAAGGAGAAAGTACAGTTACAACATAGTGTTGCAGCAGAGTTATAGCATAGTTATAGTGAGTTGCAGCAGAGTTACAGAAAGTGTTGCAGCAGAGTTATAGCGAGTTACAACAGAGTAATAGTGAGTAACAACAAGTGGAGTAACAACACAAAATTTGAAGGATAAAGTACAGTTACAACATAGTGTTGCAGCTAAGTTACAACATAGTTATAGTGAGTTCCAACAGAGTTACAGAAAGTGTTGCAACAGAGTTATAGCAAGTTGCAGCAAAGTCATAATTGTATTGTCATAAATATTAGGATAGAACGTTTCTATGACAATCACATGAAAGAGATTGTACATAGGATATAGTAGTGACCATGATACATAGGTCAATTCCCCCCTTAAACCCATTTACATTTTCCCTCTGGTGGACTCATAGCTCCATCAATGTTTTCTCCGACCAATAAGCCTTGAAACCTTTCATTAAATTCAAATTGATCATTTTTATATGTCTTTAAAATCCCATGTTAAGTTTACCTTAAAACATGAAGAAAATCATAGTAATGAAAAACATAATTACAATATAAGCAAGATCAAGTTCAAAGGGTTGATAATGGGATATTACAAAGACCTAGGTTTCAATGGTGGAAATGAAAATTGCACAAACAATAAGACCACATTTGTGAAGCCAAAGGATGTAGAATAATTGGCCTGCTCATCAACAGAAAAGGTTTCAGTCGATGAAGGTGGTATCCCACTACTACCTCGGCCTTCTTACGGTGGATCAAAGAAGGTTAGTGATGAGAAGAGCTCAAAAAATTATCCTTTACCATGACTCAAAAGAAGAATAAATCCAATGACAGAGGCAAGAAGGAGAATAAGACCAAAAGGTTTGCATCAAACAATACATCCTTGTTTGTCACTACTATGGGAAGAAAGGCCATATCACTACTAACTATTGTTAATAAAAGATATGTTCATTATGTGGGAAGAAATATCATCAGGTGGCATTTTGTTGGGAAAATAAAACCATGTGACACAAGATATGTTTATTTCAAAGGAGGAATGTCAAGAAGACTTCTCCAATCCAACGACAAACTCAGAGGCACATGGAGAGGAGTATGTCAAACAATACTTGTATAAGAAATAAGTACTTTTTCCACCAATACAAGTTGAGTGGAGATTGGGAATTGAAATGTTTGCAACTTCATCCATAGCTTCAACCTGAAAACCGCACTACCAAGAGAAGAGTGTGGGAAGTGAATATTAATAGAGATAAATTCCTCACTACATTTCCAACTCAAAGAGGATAAGATGTCCAAGGAATGATAAAATCATAGGAAGTTAGTATCACCATCAAATAGGATAGCAGGCTAATGGAAACCACCAAGGTGACCCCATTCCATTTGCTACCTGTAATATTTCAAAAGAACCCCTTCTTGGAGATGTACCGAAGACTGATGCATAGAGTTCAATGACCTCAGAGGTAGAAAATGGGTCATTTCACTACTACCCTTGACTCTACTTTGGTGGGTCATTTCACTATTACCCTTGACTCTACATTGGGCGATTTTCTATAGACATATTTGTTTTATTAAATCAACCTACAACCAACAATTTAATTTGCTAAATCAATCCTATGCAACATTAATTAAAACCTTAGGTATAGGTATTGGTTAAAAACCTTGGGCTAATGTGAGATTGAATTGGAAAATTATCACTAGAGTTGAATTACATGGGAGATCAATTCATGTGCTCTATTATTCCATAGCTTGGCACACATTGAACCTATAATCTGTACGCATAGTAATGAGAGGAGATGAGGTGGGATTATATCAAGGAAATTGAATGGCCATTGAGTTGAGTTCAATTTGCATCAAAACTATCATAGAATAACTATCAAAGGATAAGCTATCATTGGAAGTTAATATTATCATTGGCCTTTTGGTCTTGAGAAATCTTATGAGAATTAGAGGATTGTAAAAAATTATTTTTGTGAGCATATTTAGTGATTGGCCAATAAAACTTAGTTGCAAACACATATTTACATTCTTGTTACCTTTTGGTTGAGATAAGAGTCCATTGAATACCACTACATAGACCAAACTAAAAATTTAGTTGGTTGTTGGAGAATGCTTACCAATTGCAAATGCATTGGGTTGAGTTCTACACATTTTGAGAGAAAGTTATACAAGGACATTATATTCATTTTTCCCTTTAGTTCACTTCTATTCTCTTCCAAATATTTTTAAAAGTCCTGAGGGATACGAGAAATGTTGTGTTTAGATGACATTGAAATCAAGGGAAAGAGGTCAGGAAGTCAACAGATAGGAGAAAGAGGTCATACCATTTCCTCCGGTTGTGTGCCCTCCTCCGATGAAAAAACGTGTTCCCTCCTCCTCTGCAAATCATGTTCCCTAGCCTCTGCAAATCGTGTGCCCTCCTCCTCTGCAAATCATCTGCCCTAGCCTCTACAAATCGTGTGCCCTTCTCCTTTGAAAATCGTGTGCCCTCCTTCTTCTCCCATCCTCCAAATACGTCCTCCAAATCGTAACCTGCATGCTCCAAATTCTCCTGCACGCGAGTGATAATGGTCGGACTATGGTGTGCACACATGGACTGTGGTGCCCGGACTGTGGTGTGTGCGCATGTACTGTGGAGTGATAATGGTTGTGGACTATGTGTATTTCCTTTGCAGCAGGCCGCGTGATTTTGAACTGAATTTAAATTTTGTTTTTGGTTTCATATATTATATATTATATATTATAATATATATTATTTATTAAGAGCCTCCTTGGTATTTTTACTTGTGAAGGTGCATGTCTTAGAAAACAATTCAAGCAAGGCACATAAGAGATGACCTTAAGTGAGGCACATAAGCAACACACATAAGTGATATGTTTAAGTTCATAAGATGACAAAACCACCGTTGTTTTCGTGGGAATTCTCCCCAAAATCCATTAGGAATATTGTCAGAATTCATAGTTCCCCATTATTGATAGGAACATTAATCGTAGAACATTGTCATCAAGGGTTTTGACACATTTTAAGTCTACCCAAATCATCAAAAAAAAAAAAAAGTGAGTTGATTAGGATAGAATTTTACCTCACCGGAAAAATTAACTATCTGTATCAGGATCTAGTTCAGAATCAATATTGGTGAAAGGCTCATTCCTATCAACATCATCATCAATGTCATTTTCGCTACTATAGTTATCGATATCGTCAATGAGATCGTCGTCTCCTACATTTGGATGATCAACCTTTTCAAATTCTTCGTCTGACACATCGACTACATGAGCCACCTTCTCCTAATATTCATAATCATGATATTCTTCCTCATGATTATCTTCATCCTCGGCTACATGATTGTAGTTTACTGGTCTTCCTCTTGGATCATATCTAACAATGTATGACCAACCTCCTTTACTAGGTACCTCTAAGTAAAACACTTGCTCACATTGACTTGGAAGAACATAAGGCTTTGTACCCAGTTCAAATTCCCTTGTATTAACCATGGTAAATCCATTATCATGCTCAATAATAGTTCTTTCAGGATCACATTCATGCATCCGTAGCCTGTACCATTTAACCTCAAACAAAACTATTTTAAAAGAATTAAAGTCACACTCAATTATATCCTCCAAATGGCCATAGTACCTATTCTCAGTTTCTTCCAGATTTCTATCACTTCTAGAGGAAATGTTGGTGACCTTAAACACTGCAGTTATCCCACAATCCGAGGTTTTCATCTTATCATCCAACATTTTGATACAAAATTGACGACCATTACACCACATAGCCTTGTAATGTTTCAACTGCAACATGGACAACAAGTAAAAAATAAATTGTGAATTAATAATCCTCATATAGGACTTACTAAATATATATTTCAATAATTAAACTAACCAAAATACATTGAAAAATTGGGAAAAAACTAGGAAAATGTGGGTAACAAATTTAACTTGTCTGTTTATCTTTTAAACCAAAGGCTAAATCAACTTCCCTTGATGTAAGATCAGGAAATTGATCTTGATGACGATGCGTTGTTTTAATCATCTTACTCATTTTAATCATCTTACTTGGCAAATAAATCTCTGGAGGTCGACATTTTGGGGGCATCGTCTATATATTTAAAAACAACGTAGAAAATTTAGTGTGTATAGAAAATATAAAAATCTCGATAATAAATGTTACTAAAATTCATGACATATTGATTATTACAGAGAATACATTAAATATTGAATCCTCTTACCAAGGGACGATATTCATAACCCCCTTCAGCGTGCCCTTTCTCCATACAATGTCTTTGGGCTATTTTTATTAAAATTATTCTATTTTGCAAGCCTCTACAATCATAGCAAGGGCAATAACATTTTCCATCGCCCCTAGCCTCTAATGCCGCTCTTAACCGAGCAAGATTCCTGTCATTTTCGTTCATTGTGACAAATCCTTGTCCTGACAAGTAATTGTCTTACCTATATACACCATACAAAACATTAAGTTGTCAATTTTTTATATTTTATCTACTCCTTTCGATTATGATATGTTTATTTACAGTGACCTACAATCCTCACAATTATTTCTTCTAAGACATTTTGACATGCTTTTTTTTTATTATCGATTACCTATTAAGATAGATATGCATCAATTTGTACTATAGATTATTATGTATTGAATAACCATGGAAAATAATTATACACCATTTAACAAAAGTGGTCAAAATTTCTCAAACTTGAATCACTCGACACCATACACTAACCTCTAAGTTGTTTTGTAGACAAAATGTCAATCTTTGAAATTCACCACTAAAAAAGAATGTCAACCACTTTTCATTCACAATTGGGTTGGGTTGGTTTAAATTATGACATGTTGATTTGCATCTACATACAATGGTCACAATTTCATGCTACTTACAGTGGTCACAATTTTATTTTCTAAGACACTTTGGCATGTTCTCGTTTTTCATTGTCTAACTAGTAGATTTCATCATGTTATCGTAGATTTCGCCATGATTTTTTTTTATATTTTAGATATTGATCCTTATTAATAGTGTTTAAACAAGTTACATCAACTACAAACTAAAGTTAATCACTACATCTAGAATTGTGTGTGATTATAAAAAATTGAGAGAAACAACATCACATATAAGAAAAGGGTATGTGGATTTTATTGAGAAAGTTGTAACAAATATACTTTATTTATATTGGAATACTATGGTATATAATCATAAGTTCATTTGTTAAAGGTGCTTAGTCATAAGCCAAGAAAGTTAAAGGTGGCTAACCATAAGCTAAGATGATTGAAGGTGGTTAGTTAAAAGGGATTGTTATGTGCCTAATCACGACATAGATAACATCTTTATAATAAGGTCATATGTGTACAAATGTTTACTTTATATAATAACGACATATATACGTAACATAAGTTTAGGGTTAGTGTTTATGTATCTTATTGTTATAAGCATGAGTTTCCTCCCTATCTTATATATACCATAACTTATCATTTATCAATATAAAAATCAACTTCAATATTTTATTCATGGAGATTTATTCCTTCATTTAATTGAATTAGTAAGTGTTAGCCAACCAGCCAACCATTAAGTGTGCAAGTATCCCAACCATTATTGTCATTGTTATATTATTTTCAATTTATGCAAGTGTGATCCCTTTTGGGTACTAGGGATGTGACAAGTGGTATCAAAGCTTCAATCCAGCTTTGTTGGTGTTTTTTTGTTAGGTCTTAAAAATAAAAGAGAGAAGAAAATGACAATCAATTACTATCATTTCACCGATCAGGGTTGAGTTTCAAGAGCAATTCGATATCTTTATCAATGAAAAGAGAGAGATATTATAGCTACAATTGAAAGGAAAAGGGTATGTGGATTCCATAAACCTAGAATATTATGGAATCCACATACCCTTTTCCATAGAATATACTAACTAGATCCATAAACCAAAGACATGAAATATGGTACTACACATATAATATATTATCAAGGAAAAAACAAGCTACATGAAATTTGGACATTTGGACAAAAATCTACAAGTTAAATGAGCACATCAATAAAAAATAACATACTAACCTTGCAAGTTCAAAATCTGAGCTATGTAGTTCAAGAATTGGATTTGTTCAACCGGTGGGTGACAGAAAAAATAAACAGCTCAAACAAAAGCCAAGAACAGTGTCGCAACTATAGTAATTGTGTCGCAAAGTCTCTTAAAGTCACATATATATAGATCAAATAGTCAAATGCCGTTAGCACCGACCAATGAGATAGGAAAAAAATTTGTCGCAATAGCGACAAAAGTTCGTGGCAATAGCGATGAACTTTCATTGCTATTGTGACGAAAATCTCGACTAGGTAAAAATAATATTTTTGTGGATAGTGTGACGAAATTGTGTGGCAATATCGATGAAAATCCCGCCCTGTTTAAAAAAAGATGAAACTAGTGGAAGCATGGAAATTTTTTGTGGAATAATCCACCCATATTTAGTAGTGTCATTATGGATTGTAATATTCTCATGAGAAACTAGCACTTCCAGCTGAGTCTCCATTACTCCACTTATGGTAATTATAATGTATTTCGTCCATCACAGATACTCCTCTCACCTCACACATTAGGGGGCATCTGTTATAGAACATTTTTCCTCACCCCATGCAACTTGCTTGGATGCCCTTTTCATTCCCCTATGCAGAATTGAAGTCTCCTTTTGTACCTTCCAGAACCAAAAAATCACATTTTTCCACATATACATGCCCTACCAGTTAGACAACATGTGTATACGCAGGCTGCTCCACTACAACCTGT
Source organism: Picea engelmannii (assembly GCA_009831015.1). Taxonomy (NCBI): domain Eukaryota; kingdom Viridiplantae; phylum Streptophyta; class Pinopsida; order Pinales; family Pinaceae; genus Picea; species Picea engelmannii. Next base: position 56,316 of record ML783360.1, on the reverse strand, counting down.
GTACATCAGGTTTGGTGCTCAAAATTAAAAATTATGTTAAGTTTCCATGTCATGTCATGAGATCCATGATCCTTGACCTTCCATATACTAGAAACGCTCTGAATTGGCCCTTCAGTTCCATTTGAAGGCTATAAATTGAACCATATCCAAGCCTTGGAAAATAAGAGAATTCAACTTTTGAGAGCAAAGATACTCTGGAGAAATTTCACTTCACATTGAGTCTACATCCCTTTATCCTTTAAAGTTTGAACTCATTGTTCAACCCCCAAGCTCTTCCTTCTTTTTGATGGAGAACCTCATTGTCTCCTTTATATGAGCTTATCGTTGGTGGAGGATTGAAGTGGTGGAGGCCCAGTTGGAGGGACTTAGTTTCTTGGTTCTGATATGTGCCGGTACAGAAGTTTCTCACATATATACTTCTGTTGATTATCTTAATAGAAATACTCTTTTCTCATCCAATTGATATCTTGAAAATATTTGAATTATTATTCCATGGGCATATTTTTCATGAATGTTAATGGATTATGATAGTCTATATGCTAACAATATATATTATCACCATATGCTTACGTATCTTTGTTGTTGAGGACAAGTTACAGGTATAAAGATTTGAATTGTGTGTTCAATGATGATCTTCATCGAACATCCGAACGAGGTAGGCTCTTGACCTTGTCTTGTTAGCATTTCATTTATATAGCATACTTGGGATTAGAGTTGATTTCTACGTGTCATTCCGTATGTTGTGGTTTACCCCAGGCCACAGAGAGATTTTCCTCGTAACAATGACGACTAGCGCCATCGAAGAACCCTAGGAACACCGAAGAATCATCTAACATCATCCAACCAAGCAAAAACATCATAAGCACCACTAATGAAAAAACAGAACTACACTACCACCGTTTACAACGATATAAAAAAATTACAAGAGGACCACCTGAGCAAAAACACTCAGGAATAGTACTTTTTCAAATACAACCCATTTATAGGTTCTGAAAGTGCATTCCCTTCAAAATATTGTAACTAATAGGATCCCTTTTGTAGGGAACATTTCACAATGTAAAGGTCATACCACAATGGATTAAACGTGCCTTCCCACAAGGTGGCTTTGTCCTGGTCATAGACCAAAACAAGGTCACCTTCAGAGAAAACCCTTGGGTGCATAAATTTATTATACTGACTCTTAATTTTTTTTGTGTGTGCTTTGTTTGCAGTGGCAACATCACAACATTGCTCGTCGAGCTATTCTAAATGAACAAGGTGTGCTTCTAACTCAGTTGAGTCAGGTTGGAGCTCTACATCGATATTAAGGGAAGGTATCTCACATTCGATTGATAAAAATGACTCCAACCCATGAACGAGCTAGAAGGGTGAAAATATAGTAGTTGCTTTTACTGTAGTCCGATATCCCCATAAAGCTGGGTAGAGAATGATATGCCAGTTGTACTTACTTGCGTTAATGTTACGTCGTATAATTTTTTTAAGAGACCTATTGACAACTTCAACTTGTCCATTCTCCTACAGGTAAAACAGAGACAAGTGCTCCTGCCTAAAACCCAACTTGGAAGCAAGTTTTGACATTAACTTGTTATGGAAGTGACTACCATGGTCAGTGAAAATCTCTTTCAGAACACCGTACCGAGCAACAAATTGACTAAATATGAAAAACATGGTAGTCTAACCATTTCTTGAAAAATTAGGCATGGCCTCTGCCCACTCTGTGAAGTAATCAACAACTACAATGATGTAACGATGCCCCATAGACGAAGGTGGGTGGCATGTCATAAAATCAATGCCCCACTTAGTAAAAGGACTAACGATGATTACTGGAAAGAGCGGAGTAGGATGCATGTGCACTTTTCAAAAAAATATCTGGCAAGGATGGCACTTTTTGATGACCTCAATGCAATCTTTAAATATTGTTGGACAAAAGTACCCAGTGCACAAGATCTTTTGGGTTGTCACAAACCCTGATAAGTGACTGCCACACACTCCACTGTGATAGTCATTGAGCACATCCTATGCTTCTTCATGGGTTAAGTAGTGACAAAGAATTGGATCAACCCCATGACGATACAAATTTCTATCGATAATGAGGTAACTCTTTGCCTGGTGGTGAATCTGACGTTGATCGTCCTATGAATAGTGAGGAAGAAACTTGAGATTATGGAGATATATAAGGATACATGCATACCAAGGATCACTAGAAGAGATAAGGAACAAATGTTCATCAAGAAACGAATTTGTAATCATGGGTTCTTAATTCTCCCTAGGAAACTCTAACATCAATTCAGCGAAAACCAAATACTTTTTCGACTTAGAAGAAACAAAGTTCAAATCGAATTCTTGGAGAATAACAATCCACTTATTGTACTTTCCCCCTATGATACGTTGTGTCAAGATGTATTGAAATTGATTGACATCAACAATTACCATGGTTTTGCGTAATAAAATGTAATGTTGTAGTCTTTAAATAACATGAATAGTTGCCAAGGATAATTTCTCAACATGTGAATAATTGAGTTTCATTCCAATCAAACCACGACTGTGGATGTATATGACACGCTTTTCTGATCTATCTTCTTCTTTAACAAAAAACCATACCAATTGTGGCTTCTGCTATTGTGATATACAACAAGAAGTCCCTGCTATAGTCCGGGGGACTAAGCAAAGGGGTAGACATAAGAGCTTTCTTGAGCGCATCAAATGATCATTGGGTGAAATAGTCCAAAACGAAAGGAGCCTCTTTCTTTAACAAGTGCATAAAGCCCTTGGTAATGTTAGCATAATTCACAATAAAATGTCAAATTAAATTGGCCTTTCCTTGGAGACTCTACAACTAATGAAACAAGGGTGGCAACTAAACTATTTCCTCTACCTTTAACAGATCAACCATGATCCATTTTTTGGATACAATGAAACCCAACAGACACCCCGATATGACACAAAAGATGCATTTATTTGGGTTCAATCAAATGAGATAATGACAACATATTTTGAAAATAGTTCTAAGGTGCGCTAGATGAGCCACCCTCTTCCGAGAGCTAGCATCAAGGTCATCCAGATAATCCTCAACTATATTCTTCAAATCATAGAAGGAAAGTGACATGGCCCAGTGGAAAGTGGCTCCAATATTTTTCATACCAAAAGGCATTTCATGATACATGAAAGTTCCCCAAGGACATATAAATGTCATTTTATGTTGTTCCTCAAGCTGGATCTTAATCTGGTTGTAGCCAGAAAAACCATCCATAAAGAAGAATATTTCACTTCCTACACACTCGTCGATGATCTGATCAATGAAGGGTGTGGGGAAGTTATCTTTTGAACAAGCCTTGTTCACATCTTGAAAATACATGCAAATGTGTATGGTCTCTCATTTTTTGTCCAAGGGAACGATATTCGACACCCATTTAGTGAGAGGGATTGGGTAAATAAAACCTTCCTTTAGTGGCTTCTCAACTTCAGCCTTAATAGTTACTACCTTAGATTAACTCGTTGCAAACTCTGTTGAAAAGGTTTAGCATTGTCATAAGTGAAAATTTTGTGTTTGACAATTCGAGGGTCTATGCCTGGCATTTCTTCATATGACTAGGTGAAGATGTCATGGAATTCTTTAAATAAAGAAGTATAGGTGCATATCTCTTCAGGAGAACAATCTGCACCTATAAAAAAATTATCCACAACGCCATGGGTTTTAGAAATGTCGATCAGAATGGTTTTTGATATGTTAGCCATGTTCCCTTAGGCATATACATCATGCTTTGTTAAGGGGTTTACAGTCTGATCAACATTTCCACTCACAGCTAATCGGAATTATCTGCTTTCCACACAATTAATCTCAGGGAGGAAGTTTGATCGATGATTCATATCCTCCCATGGAATTTTCGATTCTATCATTACCTCTATAATAACTTCGTCACAAGGAAATATGGTAGCATGAAAGTCTAGGGAAGTTGCATAATTTTGAGCCTATATGATCTAGGTGGATATCGATGGCCACCCACCTTTTTCAACTGGCTCAAAACAATTTTCTGGCAATTTTGACAATTTACTATTTTTAGCAGTTTTAACTTTCGGGGCCATTTTGAGGGCTTAAATGAAGGTTTTTCTGGATCAAGCTTCTATATCATTACTAAATCATGATTAAGCCCCAAAAATGAATCTCCTATACGATACCTTTCCAACAGTCTATCATATGCCTAAAACGGAGATCGTATGCAAAAGTTACGACCTCGGGAAGTTGATGTACTAACTTATCCAGACGGGGCCCACATGACTTTTGGCACTTCATCTCCTAGGGTTAGGTTTTTGGATGTCTAGGGTTTTTTTCATTCCTATTTATTGTAAAAAGGCCTTCAGAGCCTCATTGTAATCATCTTCTTGTGAATGAGTGCAACTGTCACATCTCTTCTCAGAGATAAGCCGCCACCCTCATTGTAATCATCTTCTTGCGAATGAGCGCAGCCCTCACATGTCTTCTCAAAGATAAGCTGCAACCATTCCAGCAAGCTTGTTTCCGCTGCATTTTAAAGTTTCAGCTTGTTTCCTTATTGAATAGAAAACCATTTTTACCGTATCTCTGTTATTTTGTGTTAAGCACCTGTTAATAATCTATAGTCATTTTGTTCTGCTCATAAAATCCGGATCAGTGGTATCAAAGTCGTCTGCTCCTTGTCGTCTTAATGCATGTCCCCAATGAGGTCAGAGTACAAAGAGTTGGGTCTCAAGCTTATTTCTCTTGAGGACAAAATCTCTTGCATGCCCAAGTGACCTCTCATGGCAGGAGAAAAGAAAGATGATGGGAAAAGAGATCCCTTCAAACTATTGATTGAGGAAGCCCTCACACAAAAAAGGAACGAGATGATGGATAGTTTCATGCAAATCCTTCAACGGCTACCAACAGGCAACGCATCTTCTTTGAGCAGAGGCGCCGCCCCCTTCAAGGTACAAATAAACTTCGATATTCCTATATTTGAAGGTCAGATAGACACATATGCTATAGACAAGTGGTTGAATCTACTAGAAGGGTATTTTTCTATCCATAACTTTTCGAATAGAGAAATGATTACTTTTTCGCTCCTCAAAGACATTCCCCATGTCAAAGATTGGTGGGAAACTTTCTGTGAGAAAAAGGAAACAGAGGAACGCTCATTATTTATAGTCACGACCACCTGGGGATCCTTGAGGGATGTTATTAAGGAACAATACTACCCTGTCAGAAGTTATGATGACTTGTATACCAAATAGACCACACTGCAGAAAGAAAGAGACCAAGGAGTTCTAGATTTCACAAATATCTTTCATACCTTGCGCACCAAGCTCGGTATCAAATATTCGGAGCGACGTCTGGTGCTCAAGTATCGTGGTGCTCTGCATAGATACATACAGACCGAAATGCAATTTCTGTACATCTCATCCTTGGGCACGACCTACATATATGCTGTCAAAATCAAGCAGAAGCTCAAACAAAAGACGCGGAAATTTGGGCCTGGGAACCCCACACAACAAAATCCAGGAAAGGGTGGCCCCAACCCATAGAAAAAAGGAAAAATCAAAGATGGACAGTATCAGGACGACCAATCCAAGTCACAAGAAAAGAAGGACACTAAAAAGACAAAGAAAGATACCAAGAAGTGGTGCGACTTCCATAAGATCCCTTGGCATAACATTGCTGACTGCCGCTCAAAGCAGTCACTGGTGGCCAAAGTGAAATCCTCTGAATCAGATGCAGGTTCATACTCTGAGCCATAACTAGAAAGGGGAAGATGGATCATTGACATGGAACCCAGTGCCACTGTTGCTACCACCACGCTCTATCCTGGTGAACCAGATGAGCTAGAAGAAGGAGAACGCCTCTTCCATTCACAGATGTGGGTAAAAGGAAACCCACTACACTTCATTGTTGATAGCGGTCGCCATAAGAATCTCATCTTAGCAGAGGTCGTCAAGCGGTTGTCCCTGCCAACAACACTACACCCACAACCCTACACCATTACATGGCTCCGCCAAGGAAGCGATCTCCGCGTCAGCCAACAGTGTCGATTGTCGTACAGCATCAAGCCCTTCAAAGACGACGTATTGTGTGATGTTTCTCCTCTCAAAGTTTGTGATGTTCTTTTGGGACAACCTTATTTATGGAAACGTCATGTTGTATATGAGTCTAGGCCTCGTAGTGTTAGTATTACTTTGAACAGGAAATTGTACAGGATACCCAAGGCAGTCCCACCTAGTGCTATTTCCTTGATCTCTGCTAAGCAATGCAGTAAGGTCATCTCTCAAATGGGGAAGTTTTTCTTCTTTGTGATTCACTCTCAGAATAAGAGAAAGATAACAACCACATCCAAGGTCTCTATGACTGACCTCTCCACACAGTAGAAGCAAGTAGATAAGGTTGTGGAAGAATACTCAAATTATCGGGGTACCTCTACACTTCCAAGTCAAGCACCCCATCGATCTGACCCCTGACACACCGCTACCCAAAGGGGAAATATATCGCCACTCTCTATTAGAATATGACAAGATCAAGCGACAGATCCAAGAAATACTCCATAAGGGGCACATCCATCACATCCATCCCATCTCATCACCTTGTGGGAGCCAAATCATGCTGGTATAGAAGAAAGATAGAACCTAGCGACTCTGCATTGATTATCGGGCTCTGATTAAAATCACAGTCAGAAACCAGTACCTGATTCCCCAAATCAACAAACTCCTTGATCAATTCATGGGGGCCAAAAACTTCAGTAGGATTGATCTGAAGTCTGGCTACCACTAGGTCCGGATAGAAAAGACAGATGTATGGAAAACTGCCTTCAAGGCAAAGGAAGGCCTTTTTGAGTGGTTTGTCATGCCCTTTGGTTTGGAAAATCCTCCAGCCGCTTTCATGAGGATGATGGACGATATCCTGCAACCATTCACCAATACTTTTGTAGTGGTGTATTTAGATGATATTCTCATTTACAACAAGACTTGGGCCGAACACTTGCATCATATTCAGCAGGTTCTGCACACCCTGCGACAACACAAGCTATATGCCAACTTGTAAAAATGCTCCTTCGACATGGACAGGGTCCATTACCTGGCCTACATAATTGATCAGTATGGCATACATGTGGATCCAACTAAAATCCAATTCATCTGTGACTAGCCAGCCCCAACCACACTCACTGAGCTTTGGAGCTTCTTGGGCCTTGCCAATTTCTACTGCAAGTTCATGTTGGGATTCTCCTATATTAAATGGGCCCTCAACCAAATAACCAGGGGTGGTGGTAAGGAGAAATTTGTGTGGGGTCGGTCCCAACAACAAGCATTCGATGATTTGATGCAGTGCTTGTGTTCAGCCCCAGTACTTTCACTACCATACCTCAAACAACCCTTTGAGATCGAGACAAATGCTTCAGACTATGCGGTGGGAGCCATTCTCACTCATCACGACCACCCCGTGGCCTATCATAGTGAGACACTATCAGATGTTGTCCGTAAGTACCCTACTTACGATAAAGAAATGTACTCCATTGTGCAAGCCTGCCGCCAGTCGAGACATTACATTCTTGGGAAGGAGATAGTCATCCACATTGATCATGAGTAACTGTAGTTCATGAAGACACAAGGAAAATTGCAGAATGATCGCCATTAAAAGTGGTCCACATACTTGCAACAATTCCACCTCAACATCAAGTATAAAATAGGAAGCACCAATCATGTCACTGATTGCCTCAGCAGACCACCAGTCGCGACACTCACCACGGTGCTAGACTCCTGCAACAATGAGACCTTTATATGGCCCCAACTCTATGAGATAGACCCGGACCTCGCCACCATCTATCAAATGTTGGGTGCAAATGTAGTTGTCGATAATTTCCATCTTCGGGATGGGTTGTTGTGTCGTCTGGGCCATATATTTGTTCCATCAAGAAAGCGAGCGAAGCTGATATGGGAAGCCCAATTACAGTTGGGTGGCAGGACACTTCGGCATTGAAAATATAGTGGCAATTCTACCGAAACATTTCTACTTGCCGAAACTTCTACAGGAGGTCAGCAAGTATATCAGGTCCCGCATTGCCTATTCTATTTCCAAACCGACCACTAAGAAACAGGGCCTGTACACCCCTCTTCCTACTCTTGAAAGGCCATGGGAATCCATCTCAATGGACTACATGTCGGGCCTCCCATCCACTAAGCGGGGAAATTACTATGTTTTTTTGGTTGTTCATCTCTTTTCTAAGATGGTTATTTTCGTTGCCTACAAGAAGAACATCATAGCAGAGGCCACTTCCAAGATCTTCTTTGAATGAGTCTGGGTACATTTTGGAATCCCACAAACCATTGTCTCAGATCGAGACAGTCGATTTCTCAGCACATTCTGGTCGAGCCTCTGGTCACTGCTGGACACCAAGCTCACCAAATCCACGACCTTCCACCCCCAGATAGGTGGCCAAACCAAGGTTGTAAATTGAATGATTGTGCATATCCTTCGTATGTATAATTCAAAGGACCCTCACACATGGGATGAGAGCCTTCCCTATGTCCAACATAGCTACAACCGAGTCATGCATAGCTCAACCGGCCACAACCCCTTTCAGGTGGGGTTGGGATTCCAACCATTGGGTCCCATAGATGTTGCACTTCCCCTTGAGGTCACCTTGACTGACTCATCTCCTGCTCAAACTGAAGCTGACAAAGCCACCTGGTTCATTGAGAGGATCCAGCACATCCGCCAACACGTTCAGGATATCCTACAAAAGTCCAATGACAAGTAAAAGCAGTGCCATGATCAACATTGGGTGTCACATAAGTTTCAGGTGGGCGACAAAGTTTGGTTGCACTTGTAGAAATAATGCCTTATAGGACCCCATCGGAAGCTTTGCCCACTCCATTATGGGTCGTACAACATCACCAAGGCCATGGGGGATAATGCTTTTGAGCTCAACATTCCTCCTTTCCTTGGCCTGCACCTGGTGTTCAAGGTGGATCTCCTTCGCCCTTATTTCCCACCATTATTGGACACCTCAGACGTAGCAGAACATTTGACAAAAACATAGTTCAACCCCGACTGCAAACAACAGGCATCCAATGATCAGATTGTGGACACACAGATCAAGGGCAGAATGATCGCCATCAAAAGTGGTCCACATACTTGCAACAATTCCACCTCAACATCAAGTATAAAACAAGAAGCACCAATTGCGTCCCTGATTGCCTCAGTAGACCAGCAATCATGACACTCACCAAAGTGTTAGACTCCTACGACCATGAGAGCTCTGGATGGCCCCAAATCTATGAGACAGACCTGGACCTCACCACCACCTACCAAATGTTGGTTGCAAACGCAGTTGTCGATAATTTCCATTTCAAGATGGGTTGTTGTGTCGTCTAGGCCATATTTGTGTTCCATCAAGTGAGAAAGCGAAGCTGATCTAGGAAGCCCACTACATTCAGGTGGAAGGACACTTCATCGTCGAAAAGATAGTGGCGATGCTACAAAAACATTTCTACTGGCCAAAACTTCGACAAGAGGTCAACAATTATATCAGGTCCTGCACTACCTACGTTATTGCCAAATCGACCACTAAGAAATAGGGCTTGTACACCTCTCTTCCTACTCCTAACGAGCCATGGGAATCCATCTCAATGGACTACATGTCGGGCCTCCCATCCACCAAGCGGGGAAATGACTGTGTTTTTGTGGTTGTTGATCGCTTTTCTAAGATGGCGATTCTGGTTACCTGCAAGAAAAACATCACAGTAGAGGCCACTGCCAATCTCTTCTTTGAACGAGTCTGGGTACATTTTGGAATTCCACAAACCATTGTCTCAGATCGAGACATTCAATTTCTCAGCACATTCGGGTCGAGCCTCTGGTCACTACTGGACACCAAGCTCACCAAATCTACGGCCTTCCACCGCCAAACAGATGCCCAAACTGAGGTCATAAATCGAATGATTGTGCACATCCTTCACATGTATAATTCAAATCACCCTTGCACATGGGATGAGAGCCTTCCCTATGTCCAACATAGCTACAACCGAGCCCTCCATAGCTCAACCGGCCACAACCCCTTTGAGGTGGGGTTGGGATTCCATCCATTGGGTCCCATAGATGTTGCACTTCCCCTTGTGGTCACCTCGACCTACTCATCTCCTGCTCCAACTGAAGATGACAAAGCCACCCGATTCATTGAACAGATCCAGCACATCCACCAACAGGTTCAGGATATCCTACAAAATTCCAATGACAAGTACAAGCAGCGCCATCATCAACATCGGGTGCCACACAAGTTTCAGGGGGATGACAAAGTTTGGTTGCACTTGCAAAAAGAACACCTTATAAGAACCCATCAGAAGCTTCACCCACTCTGTTATGGGCCATACACCATCAGCAAGGCCGTGGGGGATAATTCTTTTGAGCTCAAAATTCCTCCTTTCCTTGGCCTACACCCGGTGTTCAACGTGGATCTCTTTCGCTCTTATTTCCCACCATTATTGGACACCTCAGAGGTAGCAGAACATCCGACACCAACAGATCTCAACCCCAACTATATACAACATGCATCCAATGATCATATTGTGGACACACAGATCAAGGGAACTCGACAACAAAGGATCCATCTTTATCGAGTCGTCAAAGCAGGGCAGCGCTTGCACCAAGGCAAGTGGCTCACCCGGGGCCAAATTCATCCAAAATTTCCTCATCTTATGGGGGAACTCAACGTAATGGAGACCATTACTTTCTAATGAGGGAGGATTGATCCAGGTGGATATCAATGGCCACACACCTTTTCCTATTATCTCAAAACTGTTTTCTGGCAATTTTGACAATTTACTATTTTTAGCAGTTTTAACTTCTGGGGCCATTTTGAGGGCTTACATGAAGGTTTTTTTCGGGATATAGATTCTCAATTATAACCAAATGCATGATTGAGCCCCTGAAATGAATCTCCTCTATGATACCTTTCCAATGGGCTATCATACACCTAAAACAAAGATTGTATGCAAAAGTTACGACCCCGGGAAGTTGATGTACTAACTTACCCAGACGGGGCCCACATGACTTTTGGTGCTTCATCTCCTAGGGTTAGGTTTTTGGATGTCTAGGATTTTTGGAATTCATGTTTATTGTAAAAAGTCCTTCAGAGCCTCATTGTAATCATCTTCTTTTGAATGAGCGTAGTCGTCACATCTCTTCTCAAAGATAAGTCGCCACCCTCATTGTAATCATCTTCTTGCGAATGAGTGCAGCTGTCACATCTTTTCTCAGAGATAAGCCGCCACCCTCATTGTAATCATCTTCTTGCAAATGAGCGTAGTTGTCACATATTTTCTCAGAGATAAGCCACCACCATTCCAACAAAGCTTGATTCCGCTACATTTTACAATTTCAGCTTATTTCCTTATTGAATAGAAAACCAGTTTTACTGTATCTCTGTTATTTTGTAATAAGCACTAGTTAATAATATGTATTCATTTTGTTCTTCTCATAAAATATAGATCAATGGTATTAGAGCGGTCTTCTCCTTGTCATCTTAATGCATGTCCCCAATGAGGTCAGAGTACAAAGAGTTGGGTCTCGAGCTTGTTTCTCTTGAGGACAAAAGCTCTCGCATGCCCAAGCGACCTCTCATGGCAAGAGAAAAGAAAGATGACAGGATAGGAGATCCTTTCAAACTATTGATTGAGGAAGCCCTCATGCAACCAAGGAACAAGATGATGTAATATCCTCGACGATGCCTTTCCAACGGACTATCATACACCTAAAATGGAGATCGTATGCAAAAGTTACGACCCTAGGAAGTTGATGTACTAACTTACCCAGACAGGGTCTACATCAATTTTGGCACTTCATCTCCTAGGGTTAGGTTTTTGGATGTCTAGGGTTTTTGGCATTCCTATTTATTGTAAAAAGTCCTTCATTGTAATCATCTTCTTGTGAATGAGGGTAGTCGTCACATCTCTTCTCAAAGATAAGCCACCACCCTCATTGTAATCATATTCTTGTGAATGAGCATAGTCGTCACATCTCTTCTCATAGATAAGCCACCACCATTCCAACAATCTTGTTTCCACTGCATTTTACAGTTTCAGCTTATTTCCTTATTGAATAGAAAACCATTTTTACTGTATCCATGTTATTTTGTAATAAGCATGTGCTAATAATCTATAGTCATTTTGTTCTGCTCATAAAAGTTACGACCCCGGGAAGTTGATACCTTTACAAAGGGCTATCATACGCCTAAATGGAGATCGTATGCAAAAGTTACGACCCCAGGAAGTTGATGTACTAGCTTAACTAGACGGGGCCCACATAACTTTTGGTGCTTCATCTCCTAGGGTTAGGTTTTTGGATGTCTAAGGTTTTTGACATTCCTTTTTATTGTAAAAAGGCCTTCAAAACCTCATTGTAATCATCTTCTAGCGAATGAGTGCAACTATCACATCTCTTCTCAGAGATAAGCCACCACCATTCCAACAAGCTTGTTTCTGCTACATTTTATAGTTTCAACTTATTTCCTTATCTAATAGAAAACTAGTTTTATTGTATCTTTGTTATTTTCTGTTAAGCACCTGTTAATAATCTGTAGTCATTTCGCTCTGCTCATAAAATCCGGATCAGTGGTATCATAGCAGTCTGCTCCTTGTCATCTTAATGCATGTCCCCAACGATGTCGGAGTACAAAGAGTTGGATCTCGAGCTTGTTTATCTTGAGGACAAAATCTCTCGCATGCCCAAGCAACTTCTCATGGCAAGAGAAAAGAAAGATGGCAGGATAGGAGATCCTTTCAAATTGTTGATTGAGGAATCCCTCAAGCAACAAAGGAATGAGCTAATGGATAGTTTCGCGCAAATCCTTCAGTGTCTACCAACAGACGACGCATCTTCTTAGAGCGGAGGTGCTGCCCCCTTCAAGGTACAAATAAACTTTGATATTCCTATATTTGAAGGTCAGATAGACACAAATGTTGTAGACAAGGGGTTGAATCTCCTAGAAGGGTATTTTTCTGTCCATAACTTTTAGAATAGAGAAAATATTACTTTTGCACTCCTCAAAGTCATTCCCCGTGTCAAATATTGGTGGGAAACTTTCTGTGAGCAAAAGGAAATAGAGGAACCCTCATTATTTACAGTCACAGCCACCTGGGAATCCTTCAAGGATGTTATTAAATAACAATACTACCCTGTTAGAAGTTATGATGACTTGTATACCAAATGAACGACACTACGGCAAAAAAGAGACCAAGTAGTGTCAGATTTCACAAATATATTTCATACCTTGCACACCAAGTTGTGTATCAAATATTCAGAGTGACATCCGGTGCTCAAGTATCACAGTGCTTTGCATAGATACATCCAGACCGAAATGGAATTTTTGGACATCTCATCCTTGGGCACGACCTACCGATATGCTGTCAAAATTGAGTAGAAGCTCAAACAAAAGACGCGACAATTTGGGCCTGGGAACCCCTCATAACAAAATATAGGAAAGGGTGTCCCCAACCCACAGAACAAATGAAAGAGAAAATATGGACAGTATCAAGACAACCAGTCCAAGCCACAAGCAAAGAAGGACACTGAAAAGACAAACAAAGATACAGTGAAGTGGTGTGACTTCCATAAGAGCTCTTGGCATAACACTGTTGACTACCGCTCAAAGCAGTCATTGATGACGGAAGTGAAAGCCTCTGAATCAGATGTGGGTTCAGACTCTGAGCCAGAACCAGAAAGGGGAAGATGGATCATTGGCGTAGAACCCAGTGCCACTGTTGCTACCACCAAGCTCCAGCCTAGTGAACCAGACGAGCCAGAAGAAGGAGAACGCATCTTCCATTCACAGATGTTAGTAAAAGGCACCCCACTGCACTTCATCGTTGATAGTGGTAGCAAAAAGAGCCTCATCTCAGCAGAGGTCATCAAGCGATTGTCCCTGCTGACAATGCCACACCCACAACCCTATAGCATTGGATGGCTCTACCAAGGAAGCAATCTCCACGTCATCCAACAATGTCAACTGTCATACGACATCAAGCCCTTCAAAGACAAGGTATTGTTTGATGTTGCTCCTCTCGAAGTTTGTGATGTTCTTTTGGGGCAACCTTATTTATGGAAACTTCATGTTGTATATGACTCTAGACCTCATAGTGTTATTATTACTTTGAACATGAAATTGTACAGGATATCCGAGTCAGTCCCACCTAGTGTTATTTCCTTGATCTCTACTAAGCAATGTAGGAGGTCATCTCTCAGAAGGGGAAGTTTTTATTCTTCATGATTTGCTATAAGAATAAGCGAAAGATCATAACCACATCCAAGGTCTCTGCGACCGACCACTCCACACAGTAGAAGAAAGTAGATAAGGGTGTGGAAGAATACTCAGATTATCGGGGTACCTCTTCACTACCAGGTCAAGCACCCCATCGATCTGACCCCTAGCGCACCGCTGCCCAATGGGCCAATCTACTGTTGCTCTCTACTAGAGAATGAGGAGATCAAGTGACAGATCCAAGAATTGGTCCACAAGGGGCACATTTTTCCCAGCTCATCACCTTGCAGGAGCCCAATCATGTTGGTACAGAAGAAAGATGGAACTTGGTGACTCTACATTGATTACCGAGTTCTAAATAAAATCACAGTTAGAAACCAATACATGATTCCTCGAATCGACGACCTCCTTGATCAACTCACAGGGGCCAAATACTTCAATAAGATTGATCTGAAGTATGGCTACCACCAGGTCCCGATAGAACATACATATGTATGGAAAGCCACCTTCAAGTCAAAGGAAGGCCTTTTTGAATGGTTGGTCATGCCCTTTGGTTTGACAAATGCTCCAACCACTTTCATGAGGATGATGGACGATATCCTGCAACCATTCACCAATACTTTTGTAGTGGTGTATCTGGATGAAATTCTCATTTACAACAAGACTTGGGCCGAACACTTGCAACATATTCAGCAGGTTCTACACACCCTATGACAACACAAGCTATATGCCAACTTGGAAACATGCTCCTTCGGCATGGACAAGGTCCATTACCTGGGCTACATAATTTTTTAGCATGGCGTACATGTGGATCCAGCGAAGATCCAAGTCATTCGTGATTGGCTAGCCCCAACCACACTCACTGAGCTTCAAAGCTTCTTGGGCCTTGCCAATTTCTACCGCAGGTTCGTGTTGGGATTCTCCCATATTGCATGGGCCCTCAGCCAAATAACTAGGGGTGGTGGTAAGGAAAAATTTGCAATGGGCTTGTCCCAACAACAAGCGTTCGATGATTTGAAGTAGCGCTTGTGCCCAGCCCCAGTACTTTCACTACCAGACTTGCAACAAGCCTTTGAGATCGAGACAGATGCTTAAGACTATGTGGTGGGTGTCATTCTCACTCACCACGACCACGCCATGGACTATCATAGTGAGACACTAACAAATGTTGTATGTAAGTACCATACTTATGACAAAGAAATGTACTCCATTGTGCAAGCCTACCGCCAATGGAGACATTACATTCTTGGGAAGGAGAAAATCATCCACACTAGTCATAAGCCACTGCACTTCATGCAAACACATGGAAAATTGCAGAATGATTGCCATCAAAAGTGGCCCACATAATTGCAACAATTCCACCTCAACATCAAGTATAAATCAAGAAGCACCAATCGCGTCATTGATTGCCTCAGCAGACCGCCATTCGCGACACTCACCATGGTGGTAAACTCTTGTGGACATGAGACATCTGGATGGCCCCAACTCTATGAGACAGACCCGGACCTTGCCACCACCTACCAAATGTTGGGTGCAAACGCAGTTGTCGATAATTTCCATCTTCAGGATGGGTTGTTGTGTTGTTTGGGCCATATCTGTGTTCCATAAAGTGAGCGAGTGAAGATGATCTAGAAAGACCACTACAGTTGGGTGGCAGTACACTTCAGCATTGAAAATACAATGTCGATGCTACAAAAACATTTCTACTAGCCGAAACTTCGATAGGAGGTCAACAAGTATATCAGGTCCTGCACTTCCTGTGTTATTTCCATACCGACCACTAAGAACTAGAGCCTGTACACCCCTCTTCCTACTCTTGACAGGCCATGGGAATCCATCTCAATGGAATACATGTCAGGCCACCCATCCACCAAGCGGGGAAATGACTGTGTTTTTGTTGTTGTTGATCGCTTTTCCAATATGGCGATTCTGGTTGCCTACAAGAAGAACATCACATCAGAGGCCACTGTGAAGCTCTTCTTTGAACGAGTCTGGGTACATTTTGGAATCCCACAAATCATTGTCTCAGATCGATATAGTTGATTTCTCAACACATTCTAGTCGAGCCTTTGGTCACTGCTGGACACCAAGCTCAATAAATCCACGGCCTTCCACCCCTAGACAGATGGCCAAACCGAGGTTGTAAATCGAATGATTGTGAATATCCTTTGCATGTATAATTCAAATCACCCTCGCACAAGGGATGAGAGACTTCCTTATGTCCAACATAGTTACAACCGAGCCCTGCATAGCTCAACCGACCACAACACCTTTCAGGTGGGGTTGGGATTCCAACCACTGGGTCCCATAGATGTTGCACTTCCCCTTGGGGTCAACTTGACTGACTCATATTCTACTCCAACTAAAGTTGACAAAGCCACCCGGTTCATTGAGCGGATCCAGCACATCTGCCAACAGGTTCAGGATATCCTACAAAAGTCCAATGACAAGTATAAGTAGCACCATGATCAACATCGGGTGACACATACGTTTCATGTGGGCGACAAAGTTTGGTTGCACTTGTAGAATGAATGCCTTACAGGACCCCATCGGAAGCTTTGCCCAATCAGTTATGGGTCATACACCATCACCAAGGCCATGGGAGATAATTCTTTTGAGCTCAACATTCCATCTTTCCTTGGCCTGCACTCGGTGTTCAATGTGGATCTCCTTCGCCCTTATTTACCACCATTATTAGACACCTCAGACGTAGAAGAACATCTGACACCAACAGAGGTAAACCTAGACTGCATACAATAGGAATCCAGTGATCAAATTTTGGACACACAGATCAAGGGCCCTCGACAACAAAGGATCCAACTTTATCGAGTCGTCAAAGCAGGGCAACTCCTGCACCAAGGCAAGTGGCTCACCTGGGGCCAAATTCAGCATAAATTTCCTCAACTGATGGGGGAAATCAAACCAATGGAGACCATTACTTACAAAGGAGGGAGTATTGATCCAAGTGGATATTGGTGGCCACCCACCTTTTCCAACTGGCTCAAAATAATTTTCTAGCAATTTTGGCAATTTACTATTTTTAGCAATTTTAACTTCTGGGGCCATTTTGAGGGATTAAATGAAGGTTTTTAGGGATCAATCTTCTCAATTAAGCCATGGGAATCATTTATCCCTCTAAATGAATCTCCTCGATGATACCTTTCCAATGGGCTATCATACGCCTAAAACGGAGATCGTATGCAAAAGTTATGACCCCAGGAAGTTGATGTACTAACTTACCTAGACGGGGCCCACATGACTTTTGGTGCTTCATCTCCTAGGGTTAGGTTTTTAGATATATAGGGGTTTTGGAATTCTTGTTTATTGTAAAAAGGCCTTCAAAGCCTCATTTTAATCATCTTCTTGTGAATGAGCGCAGCTGTCACATCTCTTCTCAGAGATAAGTCGCCACCATTCCAACAATTTTGTTTCCGCTGCATTTTACAGTTTCAACTTATTTCCTTATTGAATAGAAAACCAATTTTACTCTATCTCTGTTATTTTGTGTTAAGAACCTGTTAATAATCTATAGTCATTTTGTTCTGATCATAAAATCCATATCAGTGGTATCAGAGCGGTCTGCTCCTTGGCGTCTTAATGCATGTCCCCAACGAGGTCGGAGTACAAAGAGTTGGGTCTCTATCTTGTTTCTCTTCAGGACAAAAGCTCTTGCATGCCCAAGCGACATCTCATGGCAGGAGAAAATAATGATGACAGGACAAGAGATCCTTTCAAACTGTTGATTGAGGAATCTCTCACGTAAAAAAGGAACAAGATGATGGATAGTTTCGCGCAAATCCTTCAGCGACTACCAACAGGCGACACATCTTCTTAGAGTGGAGGCGTCGCCCCCTTCAAGATACAAATAAACTTTGATATTCCTATATTTGAAGGTCATATAGACGCAGATGTTGTAGACAAGTGGTTGAATCTACTAGAAGGGTATTTTTTTGTCCATAACTTTTTGAATAGAGAAAATATTACTTTTGCACTCCCCAAAGTCGTTCCCCATGTCAAAGATTGGTGGGAAACTTTCTATGAGCAAAAGGAAATAGAGGAACCCTCATTATTTATAGTCATGGACACCTGGGAATTCTCTAGGGATACTATTAAGGAACAATACTACCCTGTCGGAAGTTATGATGACTTGTATACCAAATTTACCACATTGCAGCAAGAAAGAGACCAAGAAGTGCCAGATTTCACAAATATCTTTCATACCTTACGCACCATGCTGGGTATCAAAGATTTGGAGTGACATCTGGTACTCAAGTATCGCGGCAGTCTGCATAGATACATCCAGACTATAATGGAATTTCTAGACATCTCATCCTTGAGCGCGGCCTACCGATATGCTGTCAAAATCGAGCAGAAGCTCAAACAAAAGACACGACAATTTGGGCCTGGGAACCTCACACAAACAAAGCCAAAAAAGGGAAGCCCCAACCCACAGAATAAAGGATAGAGCAAAGACGGATAGTATCAAGAAAACTATTCCAAGCCGCAAGTAAAGAAGGACACCAGAAAGACAATGAAAGATACCAGGAAGTGGTGCGACTTCCATAAGAGCCCTTGGCATAACACTGTTGACTGCCGCTCAAAGCAGTTGTTGGTGGCCAAAGTGAAAGCCTCTGAATCAGATGTGGGTTCAGACTCTGAGCTAGAACCATAAAGGGGAAGACAAATCATTGGCACGGAACCCAGTGCCACCGTTGCTACCACCAAGCTCTAGCCTGGTGAACTAGACGATCCAGATGAAGGAGAACGTCTCTTCCATTCACATATGTGGGTAAAAGTCACCTCGCTACACTTCAACATTGATAGCGGTAGCTAGAAGAACCTCATCTCAGCAAAGGTCATCAAGCGGTTATCCCTGCCGACAACGCTGCACCCACAACACTACACCATTGGATGGCTCTACTAAGGAAGTGATCTCCGCATCAGCCAACAGTGTCGACTATCATATGACATCAAACCCTTCAAAGATGAGGTATTGTGTGGTGTTTCTCCTCTCAAATTTTGTGATGTTCTTTTGGGCCAACCTTATTTATGGAAACGTCATGCTGTATATGAGTCTAGGCCTTGTAGTGCTATTATTACTTTGAACAGAAAATTGTACAGGATACCCGAGGCAGTCCCACTTAGTGCTATTTGCTTGATCTCTACTAAGCAATGCAGGAAGGTCATCTCTCAGATGGGTAAGTTTGTCTTCTTTGTGATTTGCTCTCAAAATAAGTGAAAGATCACAACCACATCCAAGGTCTCTATGGCTGACCTCTCCACACAATAGAAGTAAGTAGATAAGGTTGTGGAAGAATACTCATATTACCGAGGTACCTCTGCACTGCTAGGTCAAGCACACCATCGATTTGACCCCTGGCACACCACTACCCAATAGGCCAATCTATCGTCACTCTTTGTTATAGAATGAGGAGATCAAGCAACAAATCCAAGAACTGCTCCACAAGGGGCACATCCGTCCCATCTCATCACCTTGCGAGAGCCCAATAGTGTTGGTACAGAAGAAAGATGGAACCTAGTGACCCTGCATTGATTACTATGCTTTGAATAAAATCACAGTCAGAAACTAGTACCCGATTCCCCGAATCAATGACCTCCTTGATCAACTCATAGGGGCCAAATACTTCAATAAGATTGATTTGAAGTTTGGCTACCACCAGGTCCCAATAGAACAGATAGATGTATGGAAAATCACCTTCAAGTCAAAGGAAGGCCTTTTTGAATGGTTTGTCAT
The DNA here is from genome assembly GCA_009831015.1 of Picea engelmannii. Classification (NCBI taxonomy): domain Eukaryota; kingdom Viridiplantae; phylum Streptophyta; class Pinopsida; order Pinales; family Pinaceae; genus Picea; species Picea engelmannii. Next base: position 36,306 of record ML783360.1, on the reverse strand, counting down.
GCCCTTTGGTTTGAAAAATGCTCTAGCCACTCTCATGAGGATGATGGATGATATCCTGTGACAATTCACCAATAATTTTGTATTGGTGTATATGGATGACATTCTCATTTACAACAAGACTTGGGCCGAACACTTGCAACATATTTAGCAAGTTCTGCACACCCTGCGACAACACAAGATATATGCCAGCTTGGAAAAATGCTCCTCGGCATGGACAGGGTCCATTACCTAGGCTACATAATTGATCAGCATGGCGTACATATGGATCCAGCCAAGATCCAAGTCACTTGTGACTGGCCAACCCCAACCACACTCACTGAGCTTCGAAGCTTCTTGGGCCTTTCCAATTTCTACCGCAGGTTCGTGTTGGGATTCTCCCATATTGCATGGGCCCTCAGCCAAATAAACAGGGTTGGTGGAAAGGAAAAATTTGCGTGGGGCTGGTTCCAACAACAAGCGTTCGATGATTTGAAGCAGCGCTTGTTCTCAGCCCCAATACTTTCGCTACTAGACCTACAACAACCCTTTGAGATCGAGATAGATGCTTCAGACTATGCGTTGGGCACCATTCTCACTCAGCACGGCCACCACGTGGCCTATCATAGTGAGACACTATCAGATGTTGTCCATAAGTACCCTACTTACGATAAAGAAATGTACTCCATTATGAAAGCCTGCTGCTAGTGGAGACATTACATTCTTTGGAAGGAGATAGTCATCCAAACTAATCATAAGCCACTGCAGTTCATGCAGACACAAGAAAAATGGCATAATGATCACCATCAAAAGTGGTCCACGAACTTGCAGCAATTCCACCTCAACATCAAGTATAAAATAGGAAGTACCAATCATGTCATTGATTGCCTCAATAGACTGCAATTTGCGACACTCACCACAGTACTAGACTTCTACTGCCATGAGACCTCTAGATGGCCCCAACTCTATGAGACAGACCCGGACCTCGCCACCACATACCAAATGTTGGGTGCAAATGCAATTGTCGATAATTTCCATCTTCATGATGGTTTGTTGTGTTGTCTAGGCCATATATGTGTTACATAAAGCGAGCGAGCGAAGTTGATCTGGGAATCCCACTACATTCAGGTGGCAGGACACTTTGGCATTGAAAAGATAGTGGCGATGCTACACAAACATTTATATTGGCCGAAACTTTGATAAGAGGTCAACAAGTATATTAGGTCCTGCACTGCCTACGCTATTACCAAATCGACCAATAAGAAACAGGGCCTGTACACCCCTCTTCCTACTCCTAACAGGCCATGGTAATCCATCTCAATGGACTACATGTCAGGCCTTCCATCCACCAAAAGGGGAAATGACTTTTTTTTGTGGTTGTTGATCGCTTTTCTAAGATGGAGATTCTGGTTGCCTACAAGAAGAACATCACAACAGAGAACACTCCCAAGCTCTTCTTTGAATGAGTCTAGGTACATTTTGGAATCCCACAAACCATTGTCTCAGATCGAGATAGTCAATTTCTCAGCACATTCTGGTCGAGCCTCTAGTCACTGTTGGACACCAAGCTCACCAAATCCACGACCTTCCACCCCCAGACAGATGGCCAAACTGAGGTCATAAATCGAATGATTGTGCATATCCTTCGCATGTATAATTCAAAGCCCCCTCGCACATGGGATGAGAGCCTTCCCTTTGTCCAACATAGCTACAACCGAGCCGTCCATAGCTCAACCATCCACAACCCCTTTCAGGTGGGGTTGGGATTCCAATCATTGGGTCCCATAGATGTTGTACTTCCTCTTGTGGTCACCTCGACTGACTCATCTCTTGCTCCAACTGAAGCTGACAAAGCCACTCGGTTCATTGAGTGGATCCAACACATCTGGCAACAGGTTCAGGGTATCCTACAAAATTCCAATTAAAAGTACAAGCAGTGCCATGATCAACATTGGGTGCAACATAGGTTTAAGGTGGGCGACAACGTTTGGTGGCACTTGCAGAAAGAGGTTCTTACAGGACCCCATCAGAATATTTTCCCACTCCATTATCGGTTGTACACCATCACCAAGACCATGGGGGATAATTCTTTTGAGCTCAACATTCCTCCTTTCCTTGGCCTGCACCCATTGTTCAACGTGGATCTCCTTCGACCTTATTTCCCACCATTATTGGACACCTCAGACGTACTAGAACATATGACACCAACAGATCTCAACCCCAACTGCATACAAAAAGAATCCAACGATCATATTATGGACACATAGATCAAGGGAACTCGACAACAAAGGATCCAACTTTATCGAGTCATCAAAGCAAGGCAGCTCCTGCACCAAGGCAAGTGGCTCACCCGGGGCCAAATTCAGCAGAAATTTCCTCATCTGATGGGGGAACTCAATGCAATGGAGACCATTGCTTCCTAAAGAGGGAGGATTTCTCTAGGTGTATATCGGTGGCCACCCACCTTTTCCAACTGGCTCAAAACAGTTTTCTGACAATTTTGGCAATTTACTATTTTTAGCAGTTTTAACTTCCGGGGCCATTTTGAGGGCTTAAATAAAGGTTTATCAGGATCGAGCTTCTCAATGATAGCCAAAACTATGATTGAGCCCCAAAAATGAATATCCCCGATGATACCTTTCCAATGGGCTATCATACACCTAAAATAGAGATTGTATGCAAACGTTACGACCTCGAGAAGTTGATGTACTAACTTACCCAGACGGGGCCCACATGACTTTTGGCACTTCATCTCCTAGGGTTAGGTTTTTGGATGTATAGGATTTTTGGCATTCTTTTTTATTGTAAAAAGGCCTTCAGAGCCTCATTTTAATCATCTTCTTTCAAATGAGCGCAGCCATCACATCTATTCTCAGAGATAAGCTGCCACCATTCCAGCAAGCTTGTTTTTGCTGCATTTTACAGTTTCAGCTTATTTCCTTATTGAATAGAAAACTAGTTTTATTGTATCTCTGTTAGTTTGTGTTAAGCACTTGTTAATAATCTGTAGACATTTCGTTCTACTCATAAAATATGGATCAGTGGTATCAGAGCGGTCTTCTCCTTGTCGTCTTAATGCATTTCCCCAACGAGGTCGGAGTACAAAGAGTTGGGCCTCGAGCTTGTTTCCCTTGAGGACAAAACATCTCGCACGCCCAAGTGACCTCTCATGGCAGAAGAAAATAAAGATGACAGAATAAGAAATCCTTTCAAACTATTGATTGAGGAAGCCTTCACACAACAAAGGAATGATATGATGGATAGTTTCATGCAAATCATTCGGCGGCTACAAACAGACGATGCATCTTCTTCGAGTGGAGGCATCGCCCCCTTCAAGGTACAAATAAACTTCAATATTCCTATATTTGAAGGTCAGATAGACACAGATACTTTAGACAAGTTGTTGGATCTAATAGAAGGGTATTTTTCTATCCGTAACTTTTTGAATAGAGAAAAGATTACTTTTGCGCTCCTCAAAACCGTTCCCCATGTCAAAGATTGGTGGGAAACTTTCTGTGAGCAAAAGGAAACAGAGGAACCCTTATTATTTATATTCATGGCCACCTAGGAATCCTTCAGGGATTCTATTAAGGAAGAATACTAGCCTGTCAGAAGTTATGACGACTTGTATACCAAATGGACTACACTGCAGAAAAAAAGAGACCAAGCAGTGCCAGATTTCACAAATATCTTTCATACCTTGCACACCATGCTGGGTATCAAAGATTCAGAGAGACATCTGGTTATCAAGCATCGCGATGCTCTACATAGATACGTCCAGACCGAAATGGAATTTCTGGACATCTCATCCTTGGGTGCGGCCTACTGATATGTTGTCAAAATCGAGTAGAAGCTCAAACAAAAGACACGACAATTTGGGTTTGGGAACCCCTCACAACAAAATCCAGGAAAGGGTGGCCCAACCCAAAGAACAAAGGATAGAGAAAAGATGGATAGTATTAGGACAACCAGTCCAAGATGAAATCAAAGAAGGACACCAGAAATACAAATAAAGATACCGAGAAGTGGTGTGACTTCCATAAGAGCCCTTGGCATAACACTATTGACAGCCGCTCAAAGCAGTTGCTGGTGGCCGAAGTGAAAGCCTCTGAATCAGATGTGGTTTTAGACTCTGAGCCAAAACCAGAAAGGGGAAGACAAATCATTGATGTGGAACCCAGTGCCACCATTTCTACTACCAAGCTCTAGCCTGGTGAACCAGATGAGCCAAAAGAAGGAGAATGCCTCTTCCATTCACAGATGTCAGTAAAAGGCACCCCACTGCACTTCATCATTGATAGCAGTAGCTAGAAGAACCTCATCTCAGCAAAGTTCAACAAGCAGCTGTCCCTGCCAACAACGTTGCACCCACAACCCTACACCATTGGATGGCTCCTCCAAGGAAGCGATCTCTGCGTCAACCAACAGTGTCGACTGTCATACAGCATCAAGCCCGTCAAAGACGAGGTATTGTGTGATGTTTCTCCTCTTGAATTTTGCGAGAGCCCAATCGTGCTGGTACAGAAGAAAGATGGAACTTGACAACTCTGTATTGATTACCAGGCTCTGAATAAAATCACATTCATAAACCGATACCTGATTCCCCGAATCAACGACCTCCTTTATCAATTCACAAGGGCCAAATACTTTAGTAAGATTGATCTAAAGTTTGGCTACCACCAGGTCCCGATAGAGCAGACATATGTATGGAAAACTGCCTTCAAGTCAAAGGAAGGCCTTTTTGAATGGTTGGTCATGCCCTTTGGTTTGACAAATGCTCCAGCCACTTTCATGAGGATGATGGATGATATCTTGCAACCATTCACCAATAATTTTGTAGTGGTGTATCTGGATGACATACTCATTTATAGCAAGACTTGGGCCGAACACTTGTAGCATATTCAGCAGGTTCGGCACTCCCTACGACAACACAAGCTATATGCCAAGTTGAAAAAATGCTTCTTTGGCATGGACAGGGTCCATTACCTAGGCTACATAATTGATCAGCATGGCGTACATGTGGATCTAGGAAGGATCTAAGTCATCCGTGACTGGCCAGCCCCATCCACACTCATTGAGCTTCAGAGATTCTTGGGCCTTGCCAATTTCTATCGAAGGTTTGTGCTAAGATTCTCCCATATTGCATGGGCCCTCAACCAAATAACCAGGGGTGGTGGTAAGGAAGAATTTGCGTGGGGTCAGTCCCAACAAAAAGCGTTCGATGATTTGAAGCAATGCTTATGCTCAACCCCAATACTTTCACTACCAGACCTGCAACAACCCTTTGAGATCAAGACAGATGCTTCAAACTATGTGATGGGAACCGTTCTCACTCAGCATGGCCACCCCGTGGCCTATCATAGTGAGACACTATCAGATGTTATGTGTAAGTACCCTACTTATGACAAAGAAATGTACTCTATTGTGCAAGCCTGCCACCAGTAGAGACATTACATTCTTGGGAAGGAGACAATCATCCACACTGATCATAAGCCACTGTAGTTCATGTAGACACAAGGAAAATTGCAGAATGATCGCCATCAAAAGTGGTCCACATACTTGCAGCAATTCCACCTCAACATCAAGTATAAAACAGAAAGAACCAATCACGTCATTGATTGACTCAATAGACTGCCATTCGTGACACTCACCTCGGTTCTAGAATCTTGGGGCCATGAGACCTATGGATGGCCCCAACTCTATGAGACAGACCCGGACCTCGCCACCACCTACCAAATTTTGGGTGCAAACACAGTTGTCGATAATTTCCTTCTTTAGGATGGGTTGTTGTGTCGTATGGGCCATATATGTGTTCCATTAAGCGAGCGAGCGAAGCTGATATGGGAATCCCACTACAGTCGGGTGGCAGGACACTTCGGCATAAAAAATACAGTGGCGATGCTATAGAAACATTTCTACTGGCCAAAACTTTGATAGAAGGTCAGCAAGTATATCAGGTCCTGCACTGGCTGCACTATTGCCAAACCTACAACTAAGAAATAGGGCATGTACACCCCTCTTCCTACTCCTGACAGGCCATGGGAATCCATCTCAATGGACTTCATGTTGAGCCTGCCATCCACCAAATGGGGAAATGACTGTTCTTTTGTGGTTGTTGGTCTCTTTTTTAAGATGGCGATTCTGGTTGCCTGCAAGAAGAACATCACAGCAGAGGCCACTGCCAAGTTCTTATTTGAATGAGTCTAGGTACATTTTGGAATCCCACAAACCATTGTCTCAGATCAAGACGTTCGATTTCTCAGCACATTCTAGTGGAGCCTCTGGTCACTGCTGGACACCAATCTCACCAAATCCACAGCCTTCCACCCCTAAACAGATGGCCAAAATGAGGTCGTAAATTGAATGATTGTGCATATCCTTCACATGTATAATTCAAAGTACCCTTGAAAATGGGATGAGAGTCTTCCCTATGTCCAACATAGCTACAACCGAGCCCTGCATAGCTCAACCGGCCAAAGACCCTTTCAGGTGGGGTTGGGATTCCAACCATTGGGTCTTATAGATGTTTCACTTCTCCTTGAGGTCACCTCGATTGACTCATCTCCTACTCCAACTGAAGCTAACAAAGCCACCCAGTTCATTGAGCAGATCCATCACATCTTCCAAACAGGTTTAGGATATCCTACAAAAGTCCAATGACAAGTATAAGCAACGCCATGATCAACATCGGGTGCCACATAAGTTTCAGGTGGGTGACAAAGTTTGGTTGCACTTGTAGACAGAACGCCTTACAGGACCCCATAGGAAGATTCACCCACTCATTTATGGGCCATACACCATCACCAAGGCTATGGGGGATAATTCTTTTGAGCTCAACATTCCTCCTTTCCTTGGCATGCACCCAGTGTTCAACGTGGATCTCCTTCGCACTTATTTCCCACCATTATTGGACACCTTAGACGTAGAAGAACATCTAAAACCAACAAAGCTCAACCCTGACTACATACCACAGGCATCGAACAATCAGATTGTGGACACATAGATCAAGGGCACTCGACAACAAAGGATCCATCTTTATCAAGTCGTCAAATCAGGGCAGCGCCTATACCAAGGCAAGTGGCTCACCCAGGGCCAAATTCAGCAGAAATTTCCTCATCTGATGGGGGAAATCAATGCAATGGAGACCATTTCTTCCTAAAGAGGGAGGATTGATCCAGGTGGATATCGGTGGCCACGCACCTTTTCCAACTGGCTCAAAATAGTTTTCTGGCAATTTTGGCAATTTATTATTTGTAGCAATTTTAACTTCCGGGGCCATTTTGAGGGCTTAAATGAAGGTTTTTCGGGATAGATATTCTCAATGATACTGAAAGGCATCATTGAGCCACCAAAATGAATCTCCTCGATGATACCTTTCCAACGGTCTATCATACACCTAAAACGAAGATCATATGCAAAAGTTATGACCCCGGGAAGTTGATGTACTAACTTACCCAGACGGGGCCCACATGAATTTTGGCGCTTCATCTCCTAGGGTTAGGTTTTTCGATGTCTAGGGTTTTGGGCATTCCTGTTTATTGTAAAAATTCCTTCAGAGTCTCATTTTAATCATCTTCTTGTGAATGAGCGCAGTCGTCACATCTCTTCTCAGAGATAAGTCGCCACCATTCCAGCAAGCTTGTTTCCGCTGCATTTTATTTCTCATAAAATCCAGATCACCAGATGGGATCTGGAAACTGATCGTTCTCCTATGTCCATGAAGGAGTCTGATCTAGGTCTGCAGTAGCATGTTGGACATATTGATAAGCAACCTCAGCTGTAGACAAAAACATAGCCATCTTTACAGGCACATGACCCTCCTCTGATTTGCATGGTGAAGATAACACCGATGGATCTTGTAAATACGAGGTTCTAAATGAACCGACTCTTGTAACAGGGATCAACGAGATATACTTTTGGTAGTCAATTGAGGTAGCTCGAATATAATATATCGGTGCATAAAAATCAAAAGTTCCCATAAGCATAAGATACATTCCACAACCAATACTCTCAGTTGTCGTCTGAGAGTTTTCAATCCACAACACTGTGGATCTAGGATTTGTCACCGAGTCAGTGCAGTTGAAAGCCAATTGGTAGATGGTTATAATATTCCCCTCGTGGGGAAATCACAAAACTCAAAACACCAAAAAAATGACAGTCTTCATTGCATAGGTCCAAGTCCTTCCTTACAACATATTATAGTCGGGTGGTGTGTCGACTACTTCAAATTCTATAGAAACAGACTTTACTCCTAACTGAACCAAGAAGGAGGAAATAATTATGTGTGGTCTGAATGATCGTCCATCAAAAGTGGTCAAAAGAGTAGGAGAAGGTGTAAGTTCCAAAGAGCCAATGGATTTCCAACATGTAAGAGACATGACACACATTGAAGCACCTTTGTCAATGACGATCCTCCTAATAAGATGTTTTGTGTAAAAAATAGTAATCTAGAAGGCTACATGACAATGAAGGTAACCCTTCACTTCAGTAGTGTCAAACTTCATAATGAGCTGGCTAGAAGAGTCAGTATCCCTAATCATAGAAAACAATGTGTCTTGTTGTGCAGGGCAACTTTGGATCACTTCTAAGGCAGACATCGTACAAGGTGCTTGAGCTAAGTTCTCAACAATAGAGTAGTTGGGATCAACTCGGGCATTAGGATTGTGCGACGCCCTTTTGTACACACCTTTCGGTATGTGTGGCATT
>ML783359.1:550662-570079 GCA_009831015.1 Picea engelmannii | reverse complement strand
ATATTTCATATACTAATTGTCATCATGTAACAACTTTAAGTCCTTTTCAATTTAAATACTTAACCTTATCTAGTTCCAAAAATAATTTATGAGATTTGTGTGAAATGTCTTACAAGAAATTTTGTATACTTAAACACAACTTAACTATTTAACTTAGGTAAGTAAATATATATATTCATGGTAGAATTATGTTGGGATATATCCCTTCTTTCCTCACAAGGGAAGATAGGTTAGAAAAATTATATAGCTTGCATGCATATGATGTAGTCTCTTCCAAATCCATTGTCTATCCCTAAAAATGCCTCTTAAGCCCCAAGGGTTAGTTTGATTAGTAGATGCAATTGTATGAAAGTTTAATAAGGTATTAGGATCAAATCACATTGAGTCCCTTGGGTTCACGTGTTAAAGGCACAAGGTTGGGTCAAGTAGAATAACTCTTGTCATTTAGAAAAGCTCTAGTTCAAATTGTATATGGACTCATGCATGTTTGGAATAGCCTTGGAAGTTATCCTCTCTTTCCTCACAAGTGAAGTTAGGATAGAAAAATGTTATAGCTTGTGGAAAAGCTCTTCTAGAGCCATTGTCTAGGGATGAAAAATGTGCAGTGTACTTAATCCAAAACTTTAGAGAAATCACATAAGATGTAGTGAAAAACCCGAGAACACAAGAGAAAAGAGAGATATGTTCACTTGCATCTTCAAGGGGGCAACCTTCAAGAGAAATTCTCTAAATACAATAACAATTCATGAGATTTTGGAATGTGGATGGAGCATTACAAAGGCCGAAAGGCATCACTAGAAACTCATAATTAACTTCATGTGTTTTGAATTCTGTCTTTGGGATGTCCTTATCTTTCATCATGATTTGGTGGTATCCTACACGTAGATCAAGCTTATTGAAAAAATTTGCTCCATGAAGTTCATCAAGGAGATGAAGTTATGTCGCACAATGGCTTGTCTAATGATCGAATTCCAAGTAAATCTAATCATTCTCATTGTCTCCCTCTAGTTTCAAATTTGGGAAAACTTATAAACAGTTTTGATTCTTTGTGTGAGGAGTCCTCACCTCATAGCTCTTCAAGGTATGTTTTGAGGACCCGATCACCAAGGATGAAGGAAGAGGAGTCCTTCACCGTGGGTCTCTCAATGGATATAGATCCCTTTCTTTCACATTCAAAGGTAAACCCCCGTCCTTCAGACCATGTTTCTCCCTTCACTTCCATAGGAAGGGATCGATATCTTCTAAGGCCCTGGAACCCTCCTCAAGGTTATGGTATCAAGAGGGGTTTGGGGTTTAATGACCAAAAGGATATTGGGCCTGCCAAGGTGGGCCAAAAATCAACACTCAAACTTTCCCAGGAGAAGGCCACCTGAGAAATTAACTAGGAAAAGTAGACATTGATATCTGAGGTTCTTAGAGCAGGAACTGCCCTGAAGATAGTCTTCTCATGAAAATTGTGTTAAATATGATGGGGTTGGGGGGAGGGCCAAAAAACTCCCTCTAAAAAGGTTGATTGACTTGGAGCATCTAGACATGGTGTTTATTTAGGAATCAACGGGCCCTTGTTCACCCATCATTATAGAGTTGATTTTTTTTTTTATTGAGTTGGGACTTTCTTGGTTTGAAATCTGTGGGTCTCTCGGGGGGAATCATTACAGGTTTCTCGTCAAAAATCCTTTTACAAAATTTCTATGTTGACATTTAGGGATTTTCATCAAAGATTGCAATAAGGAGTTGGACTCATCTTTAACCCTGCTCAATCTATATGGTCCTTATGAGGACAAAAGAGGGTACTTGGATAAGATCTTTGTATCAACTTGCTTCTTATCTGAATATATAATTGTTGGGGGGGATTTAAAACTAACCCTAGGTATAGAGGAATATGGGGATCAAATTCCCATTAGGATAGATTGGCTAACTACTTCATTAATAACTTTGAAATGGCAAGTTGGGTCAATGTTGAGCTCATTCATCTCAACCCTACTTGGAGAAATAATAGAAAAGGATTGAGTGGGGTCTCTAAAAGACTTTACAAGTTTCTAGCTCACCATTTTCTTCTTCAGAATATTAATTTGTACAAATCTTGGATCGAGAAGGTGTGCTACTCAAATCACTTTCCAATTTTTTCAAAGCTAGAGAAAGGTGACCAGAAACCTAGAGCCCCTTTTAAGTATAATCCCTCATAGTCCGAGTAGGAGAACTTATGTAACCTGATATGAAACAATTGGAATTATTATCAGGAAGATACAAGGGTGTCGGATAGTGTGCAGTTTTCCTCTATGCTTCAAGTGATCAAGGAAAAGGTCATCATTTGGGTAGGCGAAAGGAGAAAGGTCAAGGACAAGGAAATAATGGATATAGAGGATGAACTGGAGGCTCTTTATGGAGCACACACTTGTGGTCCCATTTCCCAATCAGATCTTGACAAGTGTCACTCCTTGGATTTTTTCCGAGCAAAACTACTCTTAGAACAAGAGAAGCAATGGTGATTAAAGAGTCGAGCTTTGTGGATTGTTGTAGGGGAAAAATTACAATACCATTTGGGGATTGGATGACTCCCAAGGTGACAAAGCATGAGGCTTCTCGAAACTCACAACTTTGGGGGTGGAACAATTCAAATAACTCTTTAAGGACCATGATTGGGTCAATATAGGGGAAATCCTCAAATTAATATCCTGTTTTTCGAGACTTGTGGACGAGGAGGACAATTGTGCCTTGTACAATCTGGTGTCAAGTGAGGAATTCCTATAAGTCACATGTTCTTTTAAAAAAGATAAAATTCTTGGCCTGGACAGTTGGTTAGCGGAATTTTTTGAAGACTTCTTTGATATCCTGAGAGGTGATTTGCTATGGGTGGTGGAAGAAGTTCTCCAAAATGCAAAAATTCCAGGTAGCTTTAATTTCACTTTTATCGCAGTGGTCCCCAAGGTAGATTTTCTATAATCTTTCAGTGATTTCAGACCTATAACTCTATGTAATAACATTTATAAAATTATTGCAAAGGTGATTGTTGTCTGATTAAAACTAGTGATGGAAAAGGTAATTACTCTCGAGCAGTTTAGTTTTCTCAAGCAGAGACTAATTCATGAAGCAATCGATTCAATGTAGGAAGGTCAACACTTCATTAAGACATTAATGCGTCCAACTATTTATTTAAATAATATGACCACATCTCTTGGATCTATCTCAAGTTGTTATTATTGCATGTTGGCTTCAACCTCTCTTTCGTCAAATGGATCATGGTGTCTGTGACTACAGTTTCCTTCGTTGTACTAAAAAATGGCTCAGGCTCTTCATTTTTTAAATTGTCTCAGGGGTTAAGACAAGGATTCCCTATGTCTCCATACCTATTCTTATTAGTTTTCAATGGTATTAGTAGGGCTATTGTCGAGGCAAGAAGGGTGAATAGAATTCAAGGGGTTCAAGTTGGTAGATCTGATCACCTTACTCACTTACATTTTGTGGATGATGTACTCATCTTCTACAGATGTTGGAAGCTTAAGGTAAGAAGTTCAAGCATATACTGGATCTTTTTTGTGATGCTACAGGTATGATGGTTAATATAAACAAATCGCCCCTATACTTTAGGGAAGTAGAGGATGGCATTAAGTCTATTTTGATAAATACCTTCAATTTTGAAGCATCGAACTTGGAGGATGGATTACAATATCGAGGCAACATGCATCGTATCGAAGTTATCCAGCTATCGAATGAGAATCTCTTTCAATATAGCGTGCATCTCGAAAACCGAGGTAGACGTCTGATCAACGGGGCTATATTTCATGACCTAAAGCCACTCTTTGGTTATTTTTCCTTCATACCATATTATATTCTTTTAATTGGGGTATGTATGTAGTTATATGAAGGAGAGTATCAAATAGATTGAAAAGTCCTTGATGATTTCTTTAAAGGAGGATTTTTTATTCAATATGTGTCCTGGTACATTCCTTCATAGGCAGAAAGAGAAAAGGCCCCTTGGCGTAGAGCTGTAATTCCCATTTATATATGAAAAAGTACTTGCAGATTGTGGAACTTTAAGTAGTTAATGTGCTTGTGAAGGGTTTTCAAAATGAAGAGCTGGCTCTGAAGTGGTTGGATAAATTCAACATATTGGAAGAAGCCAGGAAGGAAATTGCACTGAAGAGAAAATCAATTTCAAAGATTCTAGAATCAAAATATGTTCAAAGTACTTCCCATCCTTCTTCCAACCATGAAAAGGAAGCATATCAAGAAAAATATTGTTCTCTAAATAATAGAGAAATTGAATTCTCATATATGAACAAAGTTTTATCTGAAAGAAAATAACATTTAGAAAATGTTGATGTTTGTATAGGTTCCAAGAACAATTCAGTTGTTTCAAGGTTATAAAATTTAGTTCAATTATTGTCCTTGTGGTTCCCTCCACTTCCTCTAACACCAACTATTCTACATGCAATGAAGGATTGCTTTCTCAACATTAGGATTGCTTTCTTGACATTAGGAGGGAAAGGAAGGCCAATCTCTAGTCTCTTGAACCATAAGGGAAGACATTCTCTATATCTAGGAAGAAAGGCAAATTAGTCTCTCTTGGAAGCCTAGTCTCTTTATAGCAGGCATGAAGGCATTCTCTTTGGAAAAAAAGGTCAGTCTCTGTATAACCAGGCAAGGAACATGTACATTAATTGTTTCTCTTATATTCATTATTTGTTCAGTTAACTATAAAGCACTATGAACAACAAAGTAGGAAAACGTGAAACCTTGATCACTTAAGAAACCATATATACCTTTCCTGAGAATTCCTTTAATTGTCACCTTATTTCTATGTTTCACTTTGATGGCCACCTCTAGTCCATCTTGAAGGCAACCATAGAATACATGCCTAAATCCACCTCTGGCAATTCACCTTCCAAATATTGTACAAGTCCTCAGTAAGAATATCCATGCTACTTAAGAGAATTAATCTCATAGAGTAGATCGAACCATGTTGATCTCCTATTAGTTCCAAATTCCTGCATTTAGTCATGATTGTATCTTTTTCAGAGTGAGTAGATATTTTGGAACCGGATCAACGTGTCACAGTGAGTGTACCCTTGTCGCATCGTTGGAATTCCCCGGACAACTCCCTTGACCTTCCAAAAAGGAAGTATCCACCAGTGGGGCTAACCCAACCTCGACATTGAAATGGCAAGGTGGGGCACCACGACCGACCAATCTATTATATACATATTCAAAACTTCGTCCACATTCACTCTCCACTTTAGGAGGTGTACTCAAAATAGAGGAAATAACTAACTTTATCTTTTGAAGATTAACCTTCTCATTATCCTCTACAATGGAGTCGTTGCCAACAAAAGTCCTAACAGGTTCTTTGATGACTTCTATGAAGGGACTTGAGCTAAAATGTTGCAAGGAGGGAAAGCGTACTAGCTAGTGAAAAGGCAATAGAAAATTCCTCAAGGGATCGACTACTTCCATATTGAAAATATCCAATTTGCGTCCTTCTTCAATGCTATCCACAAGACATAATGTACCTTGTTGCTAAGCTAGTTCAACAAGCTAGTTTATTCGATAGCATTGAGGTTTTCATGGTTGTGTAGGTAGAAGCTCAACAACATAGAGAGTAGGGAGTTGACAATTCTCAGGGTTGTTGTTGAAATCTTAACAACTATATCATAAAAAAAAACATTTATGGTGCCCCGATATGAGGCCAAATTGTTAAAACTTACGTTAAACCATGTAGAAAAAAGAGAAAACATTTAACATTAGGAAGTAATGCTAAACTTATTTCTAACCTTACTTGATATATAAAAAAAATACTAAGTAAATGTATACTGAAAATGTGAAGTTGTGCCTCGGAAAGAGACCACATAAGAGGACAACCCCTCTCATTGGTAAAAATGAAATATAATGAATAAAAACTTAAATTGAAACTTTAAAAGTTCAAATCATTAATTTGAATAAAATGTTTTTAAAAGACAGCATATCGATTTTTATAGTACCTCTTACCTTGAGGCATGGAATACTTGTGGTAATGCAAATGAGCTTCCTATCTTTCTTTTTTTATTGGCGCTATGGTTTTCGTTGATAATATTTGAAGTTATAAAATGTTTGAAATTTTTGATTGTAAATGTATTTCCAATGGTTATGTAAAAAGGTATTTTCCTATAATATGTTCATAAAAGTTTGAAACTAGTGTTTAATAATTTATTTGTTCTTTAATAGTGATTTTCAAAAATCTCCTTTTGGAAAAGCATGTATCATAATAATGATGTTGATTATAATTTAGGGATTAAAATATTTAAGAAATTTGGATTATAGTTTAGGGATTAAAATATTTAAGAAATTGTATGATTTTTTAAGAATCGATATGATAATTTGATAAGTAGTTTAAAAAAAATGGTTAATTAAGTGTAATTTAAGTGGTTAAAAGGAAATTTGTTATCCACTCTCACCTAAGTTTAAATGTCACTTTCTAGCATGTTTACTTCGCTTACTCTTTTCATGAGTTAATTGTTGATTGTTGACCTAACCTTAAGCTTTGAAGAATTTGGTTTACCTTAGGTACCATCCTCGGAATTGTTGATGATTGCAGCTTCATGAGACATTCTCCAGCTTGTACTCCTTTAGACTGAGTTGAGATGATCTGTGAGAATGCCTATGTGATAAATGAGCCGTACTCCTCTGGACTGAGTTGAGATGACTTGTGTTGGTCTCTTGTCGTGCTCCTCTAGACTGAGTTGAGATGACTTGAGATGGTCCCTTATCGCACTCCTATGGATTTAGTTGAGTTGATCTATTGAGATTGATGTCCCTTGTGGTTGAGCACATGTGGACTTTCCCCTAGTGGTAGAGCACTAGAGGATGTGTGTGAGACCCCTTGCTATATTTTCAAAGAGTAAGACTATTGTAAAACCCTAATTTGTATTGTGAAGGGTACAAGTCAGCCCTACTGTGTAAAGACAATTAATATTATGTAAAAGATTAATTGTATTATTGAGTTGTACAAGTCGGCCCTATTTTTCCAATAGACACATATATTTGATGACTTAGGTCATGTATATATTAGAGAGATACATCCCCATTGTGGATATTCTCTCACAACGCATACTTGGAGACAAGAAATTTGGTGTGCACTTCTTATGCGCTATCCTTCTTGGTCATAGACCACCCTATTGTGTGTGCTAGGATTTTATGTGTGAGGCTTTCTTCTCTTGGAAATATAGTAAAGGGTTGTTGGGTTTTTCCCTTGGTTGAGAAAGGTTTTCCCAGGACAACCTATTGTGTCTTGTGCATGGTTATTCTTCTTGTGATCTTGGTTTACTACAGCTATTGTGTTGCTGCATTGTTTATGGTTCAAGTTCATACTAAATTGAAAAGAAACTACATGTACTTAAGACATCATTAAAAATTCAACATAGTATCATAGCAATGTTCCTGAAAGAACCATTGCACAAGCTACTCCAACACCTTTCCAAGCTAGTCGTCACCTTCTTGCTGCAACTGCAAAAATGACCCTTACCCTTTTCCTTGTCAAGCTAGTTTTAGCACTTTCCTTGAGAGTTGGGCCTAAATTATTCACAGATAGGTACGGCCTAGTCCAACGCATCACCTGCAACTTTCAGATTGAAAATTGAAGAAGTTTTGATTTTCGGCCCTAGGGTTTCTGCAGATTTCAGTTTCTAGGGTTTCTGCGGGACTTTGAGAAATTTTTGCAGCTCACTGGGGTTCTTTTGACTCTCTAGGGTTTCTTATTGGCAGTCATAAGTCCAACGAACCTCCTAGATACTTCCTCTTAAAAAACGCTAGGGTTTCTAGCCTAACTGTTGGGGTTTGTGAAGAATCTGCAAGCCATGAGGAACAAAACTTTGGTAGAATATAGGCTTGATGGATCAAGCAACTTCAGCTCTTGGAATTCAAGATTACAAATCACTCTCAGAAGACGTGGATTTACTTCTTGAAGACCAATGATGGAGTCCTTGCAATATTTCAAGAGTTTAAAGCTCAGGTTGAGAACCTGACTGGGAGAAAGATCAAGGTGTTGAGATCGAATAATGGAGGAGAGTACACCTCTAGGGATTTCAGTGAATTATGTATTGAGGCATCAAGAGGGAGTATACCATTCCATATAAACCTCAACGGAATGGGGTTGCAGAGAGGAAGAACAGATCCCTTGTTGAGGAAACCAAAGCGATGATACCTGATCATAATCTACCTATGATTCTGTGGGCAGAGGCATCCATGATAGTTGTGTATGTTCAAAACAAGAGTCCTCATAAGATAGTGAAGCCTGAGGTTGGACACTTTAGGATATTTGGGTGTCTAGTATACATTCATGTACCCAAGGAAAAGAGGACCAATCTAGATACTTCAGGAATAAAGGGTACATTTGTAGGGTACAGTGAATCTTCAAAGGCATACCAGATCTACATCCCTGGTAAGAGACAAATCGAGGTTAGAAGAGATGTCACATTTGAGGAAGAGATAGCCTTTCGAAGATCCAGACAATCTCATGGAGATTGACAGAAAGAAGAAAGAAGAGATAATACCTTCTCCCCCTTCAGCAGTTCATAGGGAGACAATTACTGATCCAATTGATCCAGTTGATCCTGCAGCTCTAGTTGATGTTCCTAGAGACATTGCAATAGTCCAGAAGAGGCCTACATGGGCTCGACAAACTCTGTAGGAGGCATAGGGACATGCAACTCCTCGTGGTACATTCCGAGAGAGAAAGAGACCACATAGATTTTTGAGCTATGTTTTAGCTATGAGCCACATCATTGATACTAAGCCTTCTTGTCATGGAGAAGCAACGAGTCAATAGGTTTGGCAAGATGCCATGACTGAAGAGCATTGGTCCATTATGAAGAATGATGTGTGGGATATTGTTCTGAGACCGAAAGGGAAGTCTGTAGTGACTTCCAAGTGGATCTATAAGATCAAACATGCAACTGATGGAAGTGTCGAGAAGTACAAAGTGAGATTTGTGGCTAGAGGATTCTCTCAGGTGGAGGGAATAGATTATGAGGAGACATTTTCTCTTGTTGCTTGATACACTTCCATCCGTACGATTATTTCCCTTTCCGCACACATGGGTTGGAGACTACATCAGATGGATGTGAAGACAATGTTTCTCAATGGAGAAATTGAGGAAGAAGTTTACATCGAGCATCCAGATGGATTCGTGATACATGAGAAGGAGTCTCATGTGTGCAGGTTGAAGAAAGCCTTGTATGGACTAAAACAGGCACCTCATGCATGGTATGAAAAGATTGATGGATACTTGATGAGTTTGGGCTTCAACAAGAGTGTTTCTTATCCCAACATATCTACAACATTATTGGTGATGAGTGTCTGATTTTGGTCCTATATTTTGATGACTTTTCCTCATCGGTTCAGAAATATTTATTGTTGGATGCAAGCATGCATTAGCTTCTGAATTCGAGATGAAGGACCTTGGTATGATGCACTACTTCTTGGGACTAGATGTGTGGAAGAGGACTGATGATATTCTCATGATTCAAGGGAAATACACAGTTGAGATATTGAAGAAATTTGGGATGATAGACTACAAGCCCATGGCTACACCAATGGTGATGAATCTAAAGAAACTGAACGAGACTTCTTCTGATTCAAGAGAGATTGATCCACATATTTACAGACACCTGATTGGATCATTGATGTATCTGGTTAACTTAGGACCTGATATATGCTATGCAGTGAGTGTACGCAGTCAATTTATGAGTCATTCGAGACAGACACACTGGGTAGCAGTGAAGCATGTGTTGAGATATTTACGAGGTATAGTTGGTTATGGACTGAGATATGCCTCCAGTGTAGACATGAGATTACAGGGATATGCCGATGCAGATTGGGTAGGGAGCGCAGTGGACCAGAAGAGTACCTCCGGTTGTTTTTTTACTTTGGGATCTTCCATGGTTTCCTAGTGCAACAGGAAACAGACTTATGTGGATTTGAGTACTGCAGAAGCAGAGTACATTGCATTTATGTGTGGTAGTCTGTGAAGCAGTGTGGCTTCGCAAACTCCTTGCAGACTTATTTGGACATGAGATGGATTCCATCGTTATCCATTGTGATAACTAGAGTTGTGTGAAGCTCTCAGAGAATCATGTGTTTCACGATAAATCGAAACACATCGAGATCAAATACCATTACAGCATAGATACGGTGCAGAGGAAAGAAGTACATGTGTGGTACCTTTCTACACATGAGCAAGTTGCAGATGTCTTCACCAAACCGCTTGACAGGAAAAAGTTCAAGTAATTTCATGAGAGACATGGCCTAGTGGAGAATGCCAGCCTAGTTGAGAGGGAGTGTTGATGATTGTAGCTTCATGAGACATTATCATGATCGTACTCCTCTGGACTGAGTTGAGATGATCTATGAGAACGCATATGTGATAGGTGAGTTGTACTCCTCTAGACTGAGTTGAGATGACTTGTGTTGGTCTCTCGTCGTGCTCCTCTGGACTGATTTGACATGACTTGATATGGTCTCATGTCGTACTCCTATGGACTTAGTTAAGTTGACTTGAGATGGCTCTCCAGTTCGTACTCCTATGGATTTAGTTGACTTGGTCTGTTGAGAGTGACGTCCCTTGTGGTTGAGAACATGTGGAATTTTCCCTAGTGGCAGAGCACTAGAGGATGTGTGTGAGACCCCTTGCTATATTGTCAAAGAGTAAGACTATTGCAAGACCCTAATTTGTATTGTGAAGGGTACAAGTCGACCCTATTGTGTAAAGACAATTAATATTTTGTAAAATATTAATTGTATTATTGAGTTGTACAAGTCGGCCTTGTTGTGCCAATAGACACATATATTTGATGCGTTAGGTCATGTATATATTAGAGAGATACATCCCCATTGTGGATCATATCTCATTCTCTCACAACGCATACTTGGAGAGATGAAATTTGGTGCGCACTTCTTATGCACTATCCTTCTTGGTCATAGAGCACTCTATTGTGTGCGCTAGGATTTTTTGTGTGAGGATTTCTTCTCTTGGAAATATAGTAAAGGGTTGTTGGGTTTTTCCCTTGGTTGAGAAGGGTTTTCCCATGATAACTTCTTGTGTCTTGTGCATGGTTATTCTTCTTGTGATCTTGGTTTACTACAGATATTGTGTTGTTGCATTGTTTATGGTTCAAGTTCATACTAAATTGAAAAGAAACTACATGTACTTAAGCCATCATTAAAAATTCAACAAGAATGAGGGGAAGTACCCGATGGGTTTCTCCAGGAAATGCATTACATGAAAAAGAAGAGAAAAAAAGCAACCCACAAAAAGTTTCTTTTGAAGGATTTTGGAAGCCTCTATAAAAAAAACTCTCAATGAATTCTAAAAGAGACAAATATTGATTATGAGAAAGCTTGGAATTTTTTTATGGGGCTTTCCAAGGAACCTTGGGTATCTGTGGGGTAGAAAAATTGTTTTCTTTGAATCCAATCATTTTATTTATTTTAAATGTGTTGCTATAGAAGGTTCTAATAATAAAGCAGATTTTTATGCATTATGGCTCCTTTTAAATACAGTTGTAAAAAAAGATTTAAAGCAACTACAAGTATATGGGGATTCCAAGTTGTTGATCAATTGGGCTAACAACAAATGTATAATTCAAAGGTTGAAACTATGTTCAATCATGAATCAAGTTTTGGAGGTAAAAAGAAAGTATGAGGAATTTACTTTTAATCACTTTTACAGAGAGTTCAACACAAAAGCATATTAACTCTAAAAAAAATTTTATTAATGCAAAAAGAGATATTCTCTGAATAAGAATAAAAAATGGACACAAATTCCAAATTATGAAAGATCTCTATAATGATGTTGAACATAGATTGATTCTAGTATTGTACTTGGATTATTTTTATGTTTAGTTATTGTTCCGAACCTTCAGGATGTAGAATTTTTTTTTTTAATTTCTGAAAGGTTGCCTAAATGAGGCCTAGGGCGAGTGTATTGTGTAGGTATAGGGGTGAGAGGAGGACTGGTAAAATATAAGTTAGATACTTTTCCCTTTTTAATCTTGCTAAGGTATCCAAATGTATGTTCTGGTTTTACTCTTGAAATGTTGAATATAAAGGTTTTTTCCTTGGAAAAAATAAGGATCAAAATAAACCATCATCATGTTAATAGTTAAATTTAAATTTTTATAAACATAAAAAATGAATTTAATTGATTTAATTTGACAAGTTATATATATTTATATAATTTCTGGGAATAAACGTAACTTCTATTTAAGAAAAATGGAATATACAATACTTAGGTGCATAGGCGCATTACAACAAGAGATTCAGGAGTCATGCTCCACATAGAATCTGTAAAAAAAATAGGAATCCACTCAAAAAGGTCTCGTGGCCATAGGGACCAATGATAGAGAGAGTTACAATGATACTTGGCACATATAGTGACCAACAAAATAACCATCATGTAATTCAACTCAAAGAGAAGACCAAATCTATGCGAGACTATTCCATCAACAGAGAATTCTTCTAGGAAAAAATGATTCACTTATAACATTAAAGCATTCTTTGAGAGTGCATTAGCCAAGGACTTATGTTCTCGGAACATATGAGTAAAACTAAGATGAGAAAAACTAGTGTAAATCTCATGTAATTGTTCAACAATGTATATAAGCCCCAAATTTGTAACCTATAACCCATCCATCCTTCATCCAATCAATTACCAATCTCSAATCTCYAAAAATATGAAGATGAAGCATGTCCATGTCCATAGCCACTTTTAGTAGTGCAAAAAGAGCCTTGAAATCTCCCAAATTATTGCTCCCCCATCCCAAATTGACTTTCCCTTTTACCACATGTGCATAAGAGAAATGTAAAAGAAAACTAGCACCGCAGAGTCTATCCAACCCCTGACATGCACCATTAAAAAATCCCCAACTAATGGATTTATAAATCTCCAAAACATGACTCAAGCAAGGTTGAGATTGTGAATGGGCAGTTTTATAATAGTCCAAGAGACCCAAAGCCTATTGAGAAATTCTGAAAGTAGGAAACCAAATATGTAAAAAATGTTGGTGCTCCTGGAAATCCATACCTCCCAAAGCATTAGAATTGGAAGCACCTTCAGAGACCTCAAATCATGATGTATTAAAAAATCTTGAAAATAGTCAGAGAGTGAATCTTTATCCCATAAATGTTTGAGACCCAATTTCCTTTCAATTTCCCACCAAATCTTCCTAGAGTATGAAAAATCCAAGAATAAATGAAAAATTGTTTCATCGTGATATTTACATAGGTAGAAAAAACCCGACCCATCCTTGTTGCATAGTTGAAACCTATCCCACATAAAAAAATTCCCCTTTAGAGATAACCATAATAGCAAGACACCTTTCATAGGGCCCCATATCTTCAAAAAAAAATTATACCACTAGAGGGGTGGAAGTGCTCCCAAAACCTCTAAGGCCTCATACCTTAATTTAGTCGAATATTCGCCCCTGACAAAGTTAAATATCCAAACAAACTCATCCTCTCGATCCACAATACGAACATGTGCATGGATATAACGATCCCATAAGAGGTTCCATGTTCCCTCAAGAAGTATTTCTTCGACAGAGAGCCACCCTTGATCCCATACACTTGAATTTGCAACATCTCCAACATTATTTAGAGTGCATAAACCAAGCTCTTGGAGCTGAGTAATCATTTCCTTCGGAAGAAAAATGATTTCCCCACAACCCAATATAGTGCACTCTCCAATTCTAACCTAAGAATGTGTTCCAACTTTCCAGGCCAAGTATTTCCCGATAATCGGAAAAACCAAAGTCAGGGCCCACCATTGGTTGGAAACATTGATTTTTTATTTCTTCCTTTCACGAAACCAATCTAACACATAGCCAGGGGAAATATATTTGTCCACCAAAATTTGTTGCCAAAGACTATCTCTAGTCAAGAATATCCATAGTTATTTAGTAGATAATGTCTTACCAATAAGATGGATATATTTTAGGACCCAACCACCTAGACTCTTAGGAATCGAAATACTTTTCCAATTTTCCAAGTGTGACCCCAAATATTCAGTGTTGCCTTTCTAGACAAAATTGAAACAAAATTTGTGGATTCAATCAAGTATTTGTTTTGGGATAAGAGCCAACAAGTGATAGTACACTAGTATGGATTCAATCATTGATTTGATCAGGATCAACCTACCACCACGAAACATCCATAGTTTACACCAAAAGTTGATTTTATTTTCAATTCGGGTTAAGATCCATTGCTAATCCATCACCTTGTACTTATTGGGTTTGAGAGAGAACTCGAGATATTTAAAACCTACATTCAATTCAAAAGTGGAAAAATTAAATAGACCAAAAAAAAAAACTGCTTGATATCATACTCCACCTCTAGGAAATAGATGGCAAATTTACTAAAGATTAAAAACCATCCTAGTGGAATCAAAAAAGAGCTCAACAATATCCTTTATAATATGAGATTTATTTCTGCCCAAGGCTTTCATTTCTTCCCAACCTTACCCCTTTTACTTTGTTTGCTCGTTTCGCTGCCAATATTGCATGGCTATGCTCATCCGCAATCAATAGATATAAATAAGGTGAGAGTGGGCATCCTTGGTACAATCCACAACCCGCTTGAAATAAATACGAGCTTGAACCATTAAGAAGTACAATAAAAGAAACAATAGACATGCAACACATAATCCATTTCACCATCGACAATTCAAAACTAACATGAAGTAATAATAACCTTAGATACAACAAAGAAACTCGATTATAGGCTTTCGAAAGATCCATTTTTAGAATCGAGATAGGTCATTTTTAACTTTGATGGTATGGATACCTTCCTGAGTAGATCCAATGGATTCATGAATAAGTATCCCTTTGAAAAACCTGAACTGTTTATAGGTGATGACATATGATAAAATAATCTTGAGCTGGACCGCTATGATCTTGGCCATAATTTTATACAAACAATTGCACAAGGCAATCAACCTAAAATCATCAAAAGAATTAGGGCAATCCAATTTGGGAATTAATGTGATAAAAGTCGCATTAATACTCTGGAATTTTACCAGCTTGTCTTACTTCTTCCACCACACGAACTAAATCATCTCCAATAAGATCAAAAAAATATTCGAAGAAATTTGCAGTCCAACCATTAGGACCCATACTCTTATCATTCTTGAAAGAGAAAATTATTGCTAAAAATTCAATTTTTGTGACTTCATTGAAGATGGCATGGTTTTCCTCCTCCTCAATGAGTCGAGTAAATAGTGCTATAAGCTTGAGAATTCGTCCCATGTTCACCTATTCCATCTCCTTAAACAATGAATCAAAATGACGAATTTCCTCGGCTGCCAAGTTCGATAACCCTCACCTTATTTCCACTTGGGTCATGGAGCTCCCAAATAGCATTGTAGCTCTTTCAAAAATTGGTATATTTTTGGAAAAACTTTGTATTTCGATCCCCAAACGAAATCAAAAGTTCCCTACTCTTAAGACGCCATGCTTTCTCTTGATCAAGAAATGTCTTTGTACGGTGAGTCTCTGATACTTGAAATCTCTCCAAGTATGAATTTGAACCATGGCCACCATTATTCAAAGCATACAATTGCTCTAGTTCTTTTTCAACATTTCATATAATCTCTCGATCTTGTTGCAACCGACATTCTTATGCCCATATGGAAGCTTTTTCCTTAATTTTATGGAGACTAGAAACAAATTAGACACTGGACAGAACCCCAATAGCCACTTGGAAATGGATCCAATTGTCACGAACCAATTGAAAAAATCCCCCATCTTTGGACCATGATGAATTATATTTAAATGGTGCTCCTAGTTTACCCCTCCATTTCTCGAAGTCGAGGAAGATTAGGAAATGATTCGAGCATCATAATTTTCACACGTGAATGATATACACCAAATGAATGAAGTAGTTTTTGATGAACGAAAAACTTGTCCAGTCTCTTCACAAATTCGACACCACCACGATTATTGCTCCAGGTCAAACACAATTGTAAAGGCTCCACATCAACCCAACCCAACTCAATTCTTCCAATTTCTCGTTGAAAAAATTAATCATTCGGTCCTCTCTAGCAGACGACCCCCAAGTCTCGTCCCAAATCAAAATATTATTTAAGTCACCTTCAATAATGATGTTTCCAGAACCCAAATAGTTTAATGAAAACAACGGGGACCAAAAATCCTCCTTACCCTCATATGGACCATACAAATTGTGAACAGAAAATGAGTGATTCAATTCCTTTTTGTAGACTTCGATGCATAGACCTAACACAATGGAAAAAGAATTTATAAGGAAACAATTATAGGATAGACTTATAATAGGTCCCCCCAAAAGTCCCATCGAATCCACTCCATAAAAATTCCAACTAGGAAACATTTTTTTCAGATCCCCAATAAGGCCTCCAAAAGGGCCCAATTGTTTCTTGTATCGAGATGATGTCTAGTCGTTCCAACTCCACGAAGCGTTTCAAGGAGATTTTTTTAGGTTGTACCCCAAGCTTCTCATGTTCATGGACATGAGTTTCATTAAGGTTCCATGGGAGGGATTAAGCCTTCTCTGAGGACCCCTGGAAGTGTTCTTTTTCGACCTTAAGATATTTCGCAATGAGCACAATCTTGGGCATGCTTCAATGCATATCTTCATCCCACCCTACTCGGATTAGAATATTTTTTACCATCTAACCCAAAACCCCCCATAGGTAAAAAGGAGGTGTGAGGGCGAAGAAGATAAGGATCTCACCCAAACGAGAAATAATTTGACCCATAAGAGTTGGGTTTCAAGGAACTTGAGGCTTGAGAGGAGCCTAAATCAACATTCTTTGAGAGTCAAACAATGTAGGATTGCCCCTCCCTCTTTGTAAATGGTAAAGTATCCAATCCCATGCCTGAATCCAAGCCAAGTATATCCATTTCTACCTAGAGGAACCATGGGCCACTTCTTGTTCAAAGCTCAAAACCGGAGAGGAAGAGTTTAAAGTAAAGGACTTACATGAATTATGCCAAAATGTTGATATATTAATCCAGAAATCTTCAAGATTATTCCATTGTTCATTCGTGAGATCAAGACCCTCACCAAATCTATCCCAAAGGGAAAATCTCTCCACTCTATATGATTTTCCTGTTAGAATATAGAAGATGGTGTGCTCATTTTACCATTGATGATACCCTTGTCACCCAACCATAGGCCGAAGCCACACTCCGAGCACCTTAACCTTGACTGAGAATTCCTCCGGAAGCAAACCCTAGGCTAGATAGCCAAACAAAGGGTAGCGCACCTTTCCCCAAGGATAACGCATCACAAAAAGCTTATCAGATAGTCCAAACCCTAGCCAAGAGATATTCAAGCCAATACTGAAAACTTGATGTTGTTGCACCTACACCTGCAGCTCTCCTCCACACGTGCGCACCAAACTAAGAATTGCAATGCGCACCAAACTGGGAACTGCAATTCTGAGATGTTGTCAAATGAGAATTGGTGCCCTATATTTATACTGGTTCTGCCAGATTTTCTGGGGCCGACTTCTCCTTCTGGATATGTGTCTGTTCAGTGTATTATTATTATTTATGGCCAACTTCTTCTCTTGGAGGCTAATAGCTTAATATAAATTATCTTCTTGAGCCGACAAGACTTCTAGGGTTATTAGCCAACTCATTAGGGTTTTCTCTTGCTTTCCAGAGTCTTTTATTCTCATCAGGTTCACACGTGGAGGTAAATACCTCCCGCAGCTACCATAATATTAACACTCCCTCCTAGCTAGGGAGGTATTATAGGTAATGGACTTGAGCACAAAAAACATACCATTTACCCGGTAGCATCAATATAGTCATCTAGACTATCTCATGACTAGATCATGAGCATCACCATCACTATCAGTTGCATCATCTCTCGAAACCATACTTCATCTGAGTAATTAGACATGATGATGGATAAGTCACTCATACCATAGAGTGATACAAGAGCCACTCTTATAATCTAGAAGAGTAAATGCTTTGAACTAATTTCCGTCTGGAAAATTTTTGTTCATCATTCGTCTAGATGGTGATTATTTTCAATAAATTTTTTATATTCTTCAAGGCAGTTAGAACAGAAATAGAGCACAACTATGTCTATCCATAGTAGTACATAACTACAATCTAGTGGTTCACTACCACACCAAGTAACACACAGGTACTTGATCAGCAACGTATAGTTGCGAACAGTGGAACATATCCACCACAATAGTCTTCATCTACTGTCATACAGTCTTCATAACAAACATATGATAACAACCTGCATAGAAACAATGTTATGATATATACTGAATTATTTGGGCCAATATTTCACTCACATCTGTGAGCTCTGAAAGAATATTTGCCTCATGAACAATGGAACATATCCACCACAGTAGTATATCTCTACTGTCTGGAGATAGGTAGTCTCCATAACAATCATCTAATGCCATCCTGCATAGAAAAATATTGTTAAAAATAAACTGAATCATCTGGTCCAATCTTTCACTCACATTTGTGAGATTTGAAAGAATATTTGCCCTCATCAGCAATGGGTTGTCTTCCCTGTTCTTCTCAAAGAAGGAAGAAGGATTGTTTCTGATTTCTGAGCATGGACCATTCCTCACCCTGGGCCATTATTCCTACACTAATCAAAGTGCACCCTTGACAGAATGTATAAACCCTAAGGAATGTCTGAGTTTGGACCATTCCCCACCCTGGGCCATTCCTCCTACACTAATCAAAGTGCGCCCTGGAGAGAATGTATAAACCCTAAGGAATGTCTGTTTTGGACCATTCCCCACCCTGGGCCATTCCTCCTACACTAATCAAAGTGCGCCCTGGAGAGAATGTATAACCCTAAGGAATGTATGTCCCTGATTGTTGAGCCTGGACCATTCCCCACCCTGGGCCATTCCTCCTACACTAATCAAAGTGCGCCCTGGAGAGAATGGATAACCCTAAGGAATGATTGTCCAGACCATTTCCTTCATTAACCACAAGAGGAAAAGATTGTCCTGTATCAACCTCCAAAACGGACCATTCCTCATGTTAACCACAATGAGAAATCATTGTCCGGCAAGGCAGGCTAGTCTTCTTGAGTAACCCTCAAGAAGAGAGACTTCCCTAGACCATTCCCCATGTTAACCACAATGGGAAGTTGTTGTCTATGATACATCAGCAATCAGACTACTTCCCATGTTAACCACAATGGAAAGTCATTGTCCATCAGAAATCTCAATCCACTTTCCGAACAGGAAAGCATCTGTCCAAGATGGACTATTTTTCAATTTTTGAAGAATGAATGTTTTCAATAATGTTTTCAGTGCTCCCTCCTAACTTGGAGAGTCATTTCTTCCTTTTTCCAATAAGAAGGAAGTTGTTTCCACGAGCTCTAGCTTGAGTACGCAAACTCTTTCATCTTGGATAGAAGT
>ML783359.1:530848-550353 GCA_009831015.1 Picea engelmannii | reverse complement strand
AGCTCCCTCCTAACCCTTGCTTCATGTAAGAGTGCATATAATTAGCTCCCTCCATCTAACAGAGTCCACGCTTTCATCTGCATCCTTATTTTCTTCTGCAATATATAATTGGCTCTCTTGTCTAATAGAGTCCATGCTTCCGTCTTGTTGTTTTCTACAAAATGTCATGAGTTTTTCCATATTCTTCTTGATTGTTGACTTCTTTCTGTCTTTGCTTCTTCTAAGTTTCTTTATGATTGATTCGACTTATCTTGCAATAGCTTCTTCATGATTTGTATTTCATCCTTTCATGTGTATTATCTAATGATATCAATTTTCATCTTGTTTGTTCTTTCATAGGTATAGTTCTTCTTGGAACACATTATCTTCCAAGAGATAGATATACAAGATATGTACAGAGACGATGCAAACAAGATATGTAAAAGAAATAAGGAGAGTGTTGTTACCTTTTTAGAAGAAGAAGTCTCTTCCATCCTGCTTAGTCTTCTTTGTAGATTCCTTTTATTCGACAATCGATGCTTCGTGTTTCTCCTTCCTTTTCTTTAGCTCGGGACATTGATTCTTGTAGTGACCGTACTTTTGACAGTTAAAGCATTGTACTTATGAAATGTCTTTCTCTTGATTTGGCTTCCTCCTTGAGCCAAACTTCCTTTTGTTCCTGAAGTTCTTGAATCTTGTTGTGAAATCTTGATCATCGTACTTATTTTGGGGTTTCTCTTTTGCATTGATCCTTGATTCTTCTTAAGCACAACAAGTCCAAAGTTCTTCAAATGTCGGATACTCCTTCCTTGTGTTCATGCTTGCGGCAAATGCATCCCACGTCTTGGGAAGACCATTGAGTGTTATGTTCACCATATCCTTTTCTGAAATGATATCTTCAATAGCTTGTAGTTGATCTCTTAGCTGGGAGATCCTTACAAAGTATGATGTTATGTTGTCGTCATCATTCATCTTCATGTTATGGAGCTCATTCTTCAGACTCATAACTTGTCCAATGTTTCTGACTGAGAAGAGATTTGTTAGGGCATCGTACATCTTCTTCGATGAGTCAATATGGGAGATGTAGGGTATCAAGTGGTCTTTTATAGAATCCACTATGATACTCATGGCATTGATGTCAACATCTTTGAACTTCTCCATAGTTGCAACGTTTTGTGGTTCCTTCTCTTTTCCTTCTTCAAACTCTGGCTTCACGATCTTTCCTTTCATGATATCCAACACTTTATTCTTGGCAAGGATGAGTTCAATCCTTGCCTTCCACACTCTGAAGTTAGAGGCTCCATCTAACTTTTTCTCAGACTTCATAGAGTTCGTCATGGCTTGCTTGACTTGGTCAAACCCTAGATTTGACCAGAAATTCAAACTTCATGTCTTGGCTTTTTGAGAGTACCAGGAGATACATTGGGCTAGGGCGCACTGATCTATCTGAAGATTAGGTCAATTCATTCACTTAAGGTGCCTCAACAAGAGGTTTAGGGTTTCTTCAACTGCACCTGCTAGTAACCCTAGCTGCAGTGCCTTGGAAGCTACTTCTGCTAGTAACCCTAGCGGTAGTTCCTCAGCGAGCTCAATATCCTAGCAACTATGTTTCCTTCCACCATTTAGGCTGAATGAAGGAGGTGTGGGCCCATAACCTATTAGAATATAGAATATTGCGTGCTCGTTTTACCATTGACGATACCCTCGTCACCCAACCATAGGCTGAAGCCACCCTCCAAGCACCTTAACCTTGACTAAGAATTCCTCCGGAAGAAAACCCTAGGCTAGATAGCCAAACAAAGGGTAGCGCACCTTTCCCCAAGGATAGCACATCACAAAAATCTGATCAGATAGTCCAAACCCTAGCCAAGAGATATTCAAGCCAATACTGGAAACTTGTTCCTGTTGCAGCTACACCTGCAGCTCTCCTCCACACGTGCGCACCAAACTGGGAACTGCAATTCTAAGATGTTTTCAAATGAGAACTGGTGCCCTGTATTTATACTATTTTTTCCAGATTTGTTGGGGCCGACTTCTCCTTCTGGATATGTGTATGTTCAGTATATTATTATTATTTCTGATCGACTTCTTCTCTTGGAGGCTAATAACTTAATATAAGTTATCTTCATGAGCCAACAAGACTTCTAGGGTTATTAGCCAACTCATTAGGGTTTTCTCTTGCTTTTCGGAGTCTTATATTATCGTTAGGTTCACACGTGGAGGTAAATACCTCCCGCAACTACCATAATATTAACATTTCCCTCCCCTGGTGGAACGTTTAACTCATTGATCATTATCTTGGGATACTCCAAGTTTTTTTCCAGTAGAACCCCCTAACAACACCACCTATTGTATTCCTTCAGAGGAGAAGGATAGGTCTACACATCCTTTTTACTTATAGATTGAACATATTTTGTGTCTAAGACCCCTCATGTCCTTATGACCTTCCCTTCAAATTTATTTTGAAATTCAAACTTGCAATCAACAATAACATGCCCAACTTTGTGGCATCAAGCACACCTAAATGGTACATTGACATAGTCAAGTACCTATGTATAAGATCGCTCTTCAACCATCAAATCCATAGTTTCATAGATCCCTTGATGAGAATCCAGATCTACAAGTATCTGAGCCACTAAACGAAGTGAGTTTTTTTTTTTTTTTTTAACTGGGGGAATCGACAACGCGCGGTTATCGTACTTGCGTGACATGGGGTCAATCCCCATCGGCTACCACTATAACCCCAATTTCAACCACCCAACCCGCAAGGATGGCTCACAAGTAAATCAGGGTGAGAATCGAACATGAGACCTCATTTTACAAATTTCCTTCCATTTACACGGCACTTACCAATACGTCCACACCCCTGTGGGCCGAAGTGGGTTGTTTTTAAAGCTATTGTCAACAATGATAAAATTCCCTAAAACTCCTCTGATATCTTTTAAACCCAAATCGAACAAAAACTTCAAAACTCGAAAAGTGGGTACCAAGGTTTAACATTAATAAGATGCTTATCCCAATACCAATGGCTTATTAAAATCCTCCAAGCATCCTCTTTTGATCAAAAAAGAAACCCGATATAACCTCCAGAAAGGAGATGCACGATCAGGGAATAGCCAATGATAGACCCCCAATGACAATGCATCCACGTAGATAAAGACTCCTTCAAAACCCTTCTCCCACAAAATTTCTCGATGAGTGCACAACCATCTATTTCTACAATCTGACTTACTTGTAGGTCCTTAACAACTACTAAGGAGACCCCTCCTCCTCTCGACTTGAAAATCCTTCTTCGCTTGTAGCTAGAGCCCTTATGTCAATACAATGACACACCTCCCTGTAATTCTTCAAGCACCAAACCACCCAAACCTCGAAGTCCAAATATCGACCAATTAAATACCAAGAGGTAATCCAATTGTAGGATATGTCGACTTATGCTCGAACCCATACAATAGACCCCCAACCTCATCACACAAATCCCCATTACACACTTCTCGAATGCATTAAAACCCCGACATTATGGATTGGATCATGTAGGAGATCATCGAGGTTGTGGGATCTAACAGGTTCATAAACAAAAAAAAACTCGAGAAAAGGTCCATAACTTACCATTCCCTCATGAAAACTCACAAACGTTGAGTACAAATCCAAATTTGGAATGAATTTGGGGCTAAAAAAAACACTATCCTCTGAAAGGGAATCCTTTGAATAATCAATCAGTTGTACATCCTCCTCCGTGGTGATAGGACATAAAGGACCCACCACATGTCACCAAAACCCTAACAAAAAACTTGCAGAAACGTCCCTACCACATGAAACCCTAGCTATTGTTTGATCTCTCCTCCCATCATATATATATATATATATATATATATATCAAAACAATTATATTAGCACTATAATTCTTAACTATTTGCTAACCCTAATACAATTTTTTTTTTTGCAAATTAAGTTATTATGATAGTCTAGTGGACTATCTCAAGTGGTTGAAAGTTGTGAATTACAAGTAAGAGGTCTTGAGGTCAAGTCCCCATGTTGGTTGCTTCTATGGCGTACTTGATATTTGTGGGCCTCATTTGATGCTCCTACCAAGTTAAGCGCACAATGTTTCCATTGCACACTTTAAACTAGGTATTTCCCTCGGAATGAGAGGAAGTGCCCAAGGGTTTATTGGCAATCTATTTTCAAGGGAAAAAATAAGTTATTAAGGGTGTTTATGACCATGAATCTTGATTTGAATTGTGTGAGTACATTAACCTATCAGAATCGTAGTGATGCAACAAAAGTGTAGTGGGCCCATAACACACAAGTCACAGGATCAAAGCATGGCTATGATACATTTAAATGTAGCATACACATTGTTTTCAATAACAACACAATGAATTAGTTTCTCTTCTTTGCATCTCTACTGGGAGAGGAATATCAAAGATTCTATATACGATTTTCAATAACAAAGAAACAAAGGAGGGAGGATCTAAGTAAATTTTTAGAAAAAATGATGGTGGTGTGGAAACATGTTAGTTTTTTAGTTAGTCTTAAAGTGTTTCCACCATCTTTGGGGTGCTTCATGAAATTATGGGTACATAGTGTATGTCTAATGCTTGGATGGTCGAAGATGGATTGGCACATTGGAGATTGTCAATGATATATTTGCATGGTGAAGAAAGCTTACTCAGTTATTTCTTAACCTCATTTAGGTATTGTCTCAACATTATTCCCTTAGGCATTGGAGTTATCTTGATGGATTGGTGGATTCCCTTCATTATGGTCACATGGAGAGTTCACTTGATTGGAGGTTTCCCTACTTGGGAGGAGGAGCATTGTGCATCTTGGAGAAGGGAAACGGGCCCTATATAGTATGGGGTCACTTGGATTCTTATTTGGAGGCTTGGCGTTGTGATCCAGGTGGATATTGGTGACCACCCACCTATTCCAACTGTATACTTTTGACAGTTTTTAGTTCAACATGTTTCTTTGTAATGATGACATTTCTTTGTAATTGTGGGTTCTGCACTTTCGAGGCTATCCTGAAGCCCTACACAACATCCATATGGATATTGGTGACCACCCACATGTTCCAACTGGATTATTTTGGATTTTTTCATATCAGTACATCTTTTTGTACTTCAAGGGTCGTTTTGGGGCCCTATACAGTGTGTGTTTTTTATTTCCATAGTCAAATTGTAGACAGAGTCAAATTTTGACAACATAATGTGTATTTCTTGAAAATACCTTTCCAACGGGCTATCACACACCTAAAATGGAGGTCGTATGCAAAATTTATGACCCCGGGAAGTTGAGGTACCAACTTACCCATCGGGGCCCACATAACTTTTGGCATTTCATCTCCTAGGGTGAGGTTTTTGGCATTCATGAGTAATGTTAAAAATGCCTCTGGAGCCTCATTGTAATCATTCTTCTCAGATGGATGCACGTAGCATCCACGTGTCTTCTCAGAGATAGCTACCACCATTTGAGCAAGTTGTTTTCACTTCTGCAGTTTTACAGTTTCAACCTATTTTATTTATTCAATAAAAGTTATTGTTCACTGGATATATGTTTTTGTTCTCTGTATCTCTGTGTTATTGTATTCAGTTTGTTATTTATTTCTTTCCTCTCATAAATCTGGATCAGTGGTATTGGAGCGGTCTGCTCTTCATTTATTTTTCTTCATGCATGTCCCTGACAAGATCTATGTACAAGAAGTTGGGACTCGAACCAGTCAAGCCTTTGCAAGACCGGTTGCGCCGAGCCTGACAAAAACTCATGGGGGACGAGATGAAATATGATGGAGTATGAGATCCTTTTAAATTGTTGCTTGAGGAATCCCTTGCGCGACAAAGGAACGAAATGATGGACAACTTTGAACAAATCCTTCGACAGCTTCCCACAGGAGACGCATCTTCATCAAGCGGCCATGCAACCCCCTTCAAGGTACAAGTAAATTTTTATATTCCATTATTTGAAGGACTAATAGATGTGGACGTTGTAGATAAATGGTTGAATCTACTCGAAGGGTATTTTTTGTTCCACAATTTTTTCGATAGGGATAATATTACTTTTTCACTCCTCAAGGTCGTCCCCCATATTAAGGACCGGTGGGATACTTACTTTGAGAAAAGGGCCATAGAGGAATCTGCAATATTTGCGGTCACCCCCACATGGGATTCCTTCGGGAATTCCATTAAATAAAATTACTAGCCTATTGGAATCTACGAGGACCAGTACACAAGATGGACCACCCTGCGTCAGGAAAGGGACAAGTCAGTACCAGATTTCACCAATATTTTCCATACCCTACGCACCAAATTGGGTATCAAAGACTTTGAATGACATATGATGCTCAAATACCACATTTTTCTATATAGATACATTCAAACAGAAATGGATTTTCTGGACATCGCATCATTGGGTACAACTTATAAATATGTTGTCAATATCGAGCAGAAATTTAAGCAGAAGAGGCAAGAGTTTGGATCTGCAAACTCCTCACAGCCGAAGCAGAGCAAAGGTGGCCCCAACCCACAAAACAATGGACAGAGAAAATATGTCCACTCTCAGGACAACCATTCCAAGCCGCAACATAATAAGGGTAATGAGAATTCGAAGAAGGACAAGGGGAAAGTGGTGTGAATACCATAAAACCCCTTGGCACAACACTGAAGAATGTCACTCCAAGCAGTCACTGGTGGCCAAGCTGAAAGTTTCTGAGTCAAAGGTAGATTTTGACTCTGAATCGAATCCAGAAGGAGGGAAGCGCATTATCGATGTCGAACCCAGCACCACTTTCGCTACCACCAAAATCCATCCAAGAGAACCAAAGGAACCAAAGGAAGGGGAACGCCTCTTTCACTCATAGATTTGGGCAAAGGAGGCTCCACTTAATTTCATTATCGATAGCGGTAGTTAGAAAAACCTGATCTCAACAGAGGTTGTCAAGGGGTTGGACCTGCTGATGACACCACACCCGCAACCCTACACCATCGGTTGGCTTTTCCAAGGAAGAGATATTCGCATCAGCCAACAATGTTGTATGCCCTACGACATCAATCCCTTCAATGATGAGGTATTGTGTGATATTGCTCCCCTTGAAGTTTGTTATGTTCTTTTAGGACAACCATATTTGTGGAAATGACATGTTGTATATGATTCTAGACCCCGCAGTTTTATTATTACTTTAGGTAGACAATTGTGAAGGATACCAGAGGTAGCATCGCCTACCGTTATTTCTTTAATCTCTATTAAGCAATGCAGTAAGGTCATTTCAAAAACCGGGAAGTTCATCTTATTTGTGATCCGTGCTCACAGTAAGAAGAAGGTTGTATCCACATCTGTGACCTCTACACAGAACCTCTCTTTGCAGCAAAATCAAGTGGATGGAATCGTGGAAGAGTACAGAGACATCTTCTCCTCACCCACCGAGATATCGACGCACTACCAAGTCAAGCATCCAATTGATCTAACCCTTGGTGCACCTCTACCTAATGGACTAGTTTATCGTTTCTCACTGATGGAAAATAACGAAATAAAGCATTAGATCCAAGAGCTACTTCAAAAGGGTCACATCAGACCCAACTCCTCGGCTTGCAGAAGCTCGATTGTACTGGTGTAGAAGAAAGACGGGACCTGGTGACTCTGCATTGATTACAGAGCATTAAAAAAAATCACAGTCAGGAATCGATACCCAATTCCCCGAATTGATGACCGTATTGACCAACTCAAGGGGGGCAAGTTCTTCAGCAAGATTGATGTAAAGTCTGTATACCACCAGGTTCCCATCGAACCGACTAATGTGTGGAAAACAACTTTCAAATCTAAAGAAGGTCTCTTCAAATGGTTGGTCATGCCCTTTGGCCTAACAAATGCACCAACAAATTTCATGAGATTGATGGATGATGTATTGAGACCCTTCACCAAATCTTTTGTGGTGGTATATCTAGATGACATCCTCATCTTCAACGAAACTTGGGAGGAGCACATGTAGCATATTCAACAGGTTTTGATCACTTTGCGGTAGCACAACTTATATGCCAACTTGGAAAAATGATCCTTTGGCATGAACAGGATCCAATAATTGGGATACATTGTTGATGAACATGGGGTACATGTGGGTCTAGCTAAGATCCAAGTCATTTGTGACTGGTCAACCCTGAACACACTAACCAAGCTTCGGAGCTTCTTGGGACTTGCCAACTTCTATCAACGGATCATGTTGGGATTCTCCTATATTGCATGGGCCCTCAGCCAAGTGACCAAGGGTGGTGGAAAGGAAAATGTTTTGTGGGGAAAGGCACAACAACGAGCATTTGATGATATAAAGCATCGCTTTTTCTCAACTCCAGTACTCTCCTTACCCGATCTGCAACAATCATTCGAGATTGAGACTAATGCATCCAACTATGTTGTAGGCGTGGTTGTCACTCAACACAGTCATCCGGTAGCATACCATAGTGATACACTCTCAGATACTGTCCGAAAATACCCCACCTATGACAAAGAAATGTATTCCATTGTACAAGCCTATCGTCAATGGAAACATTACATTCTGGGAAAGGAGACAATCATCCACATTGCTCACAAGCCTCTGCATTTCATACAGACACGGGGGAAGTTGCAGAATGACTGCCATCAGAAGTGGTCCACATACCTATAGTAGTTCCATATCAACATCAAGTATAAGACAGAGAGCACAAATCATGTCGCTTACTACCTCAGTCGACCTCCCATGGCTTCACTCACCACCATGCTCCATTCCTAAGGGAATGATGCATCTGAATGGCCCCAACTTTATCAGCATGATCTTGAATTTTCCACCACCTATCATCTCTTGGGTACAGGCACGAATGTCACTGATTTTCATATGCAGGACGGGTTGTTATGCCATATGGGCCACCTCTGTGTTCCTGCAAGCGAGCATGCAAAGATGATTTGGGAAGCTCACTTCAGTTGGATGGCAGGACATTTTGGCGTGGAGAAAATTGTGTCTGTTCTACAGAAACATATTTATTGGCCAAAACTTCGATAAGGAGTCAGCAAGTATATCATACCTTGCACTGCATGTGCCATTTCCAATCCATCCATCAAGAAGAAAGGCTTATACACCCCTATTCCTACTCCCGAGAGGCCTTGGTAATCCATCTCAATGGATTACATGTCTAGCCTTCCATCCACCAAGCAAGGAAATGATTGTGTATTTGTGGTGGTTGATCAGTTTTCAAATATGGCCATTCTCACAGTCTGCAAGAAGAGCATCACAGCGGTAGATATTTCCAATCTCTTCTTCGAACGAATGTGGGTCCATTTTGGGATACCACAAACCATCATCTTTGATTGGGAAAACAAGTTCCTCGACACATTTTGGTTGAGTCTCTGGTCACTGTTGGACACCAAGATCACTAAATCCACTACCTTACACCCTCGAACCAATGGCTAGACAGAGGTAGTCAATCAGATGATTGTGCACATCCTAAGCATGTACAACTCTAAGAATCTGCATACATGGGATGAGAGTCTTCCCTATGTTCAACACAACTACAACAGGGCTCTCCATAGCTCCACCGTTCATAGCCCATTTTAGGTGGGGTTGGGATTCCAACCCTTGGATCCTATTGATGTTGCACTACCTATTGAAACCACATAGACAGAATCTTCACATGTTCAGTCTGAGGCCAAAAAAGCCACCAGATTTAGTGAGTGGATTCAACACATCCGCCAACAGTTCCATGAGATTTTGTATAAATCCAATGCTAAGTACAAGCAGCGCCATGATCAACACTGGGTACCACACAAGTTTCAGGTGGGAGACAAGGTCTGGTTACATTTGCAGAAATAACGCCTTACATGTTGGGTATGTGTTATATTCTGCCTCGAGAAACGTGACACCTACCTCGGGAAATATGTCATGTATTTAGGTGGTTTTTTTCGGCACATGGTTTTATCCGATGGTTTTCTATTTTCGGTTAAGGAATTAGGGTTTTGGACTAATCCAGGTCATTGAGTTAGGGTTTTGGATGTTGTTGGCTCCTATATGTATATTGTATTGTAAACAATGTAAAACAATGTATGAATATAATATATGTTGGTTTTCCCGGTTTGGGTTTCTAGGGGAAAAATCTCTATGTAATGTTTACATTTTCCATTGTATCTTTTATATTCTTTTCTGAATATCTATTTATAGTAGACATTGTACAAGGTTAGAATTTACATTACAGGGCCCCATCGGAAGCTCCCTCCACTTCGTTATGGTCCTTACACTATCACCAAGGTTGTGGGTGACAATGCATTTGAGTTCAACACTCCCCCCTTCCTTGGCTTGCACCCAGTGTTCAATGTGGACCTCCTCTGGCCATATTTACCACCATTATTGGACACCTCATAGCTCGCAGAACAGTTGACACCAACAAAGATCAACCCTGACTACATGGAACATGCATCCACTAATCATGTAGTGGACACACAGGTCAAGGGCACTCGCCAACAAAGGATCCAACTTTATCAGGTTGTCAAGGCAGGGTAGCTCCTGCACCAAGGAAAATAGCTCACCTAGGGCCAAATTCAAGAGAAATTTCCTCACCTGATGGGGGCACTCAATGCAATGGAGACCATTTCTTCCTAAGGGAGGGGACTAATCCAGGTGGACATTGGTGGCCACCTAGCTATTCCAATTGGCTCCTTTTAACAGTTTTTAGTTCAGCACATTTCTTTGTAATGATGACATTTATATGTAATTATGGGTTCTACACTTCCAGGGCTATCCTAAATCCCTACACAACATCCAGGTGGATATTGGTGGCCACCCACTTATTCCAACTGGCTTATTTTGGAAGTTTTCATGTTAGTACTTTATGTACTTCCAGGGCCGTTTTGGGGCCCTAAACAGTTTTTTTTGGATTTTCATGGTCAAACTATATACAGAGTCAAATTTTGATGCCATAATGTGTAGTTCTCAAAAATACCTTCCCAACAGTCTATCACATGCCTAAAACGAAGGTTGTATGCAAACTTTACGACCTCGGGAAGTTGAGGTACCAACTTACCCATCGGGGCCCACATAACTTTTGTTGTTTCATCTCCTAGGGTTAGGTTTTTGGATGTCTAGTGTTTTTGAATTCATGAGTAATGTTAAAAATGCCTCTGGAGCCTCATTGTAATCATTCTTCTAAGACGAATGTGCGTAGGAGCCACATCTCTTCTCAGAGATAGCTACCACCATTCGAGCAAGCTGTTTTCAGTTCTGCAGTTTTACAATTTCGGCCTATTTTATTTATTAAATAGAAGTTATTGTTCATTGGATATCTGTTGTTGTTCTCCTTATCTTTGTGTTATTGTATTAAGTCTTTTATTTATTTCGTTCCGCTCATAAATTTGGATCAAGTTGGCTTCAGGGCAGTTGGGTTGTGATAATGTTCTTGCAAAGGGAAGTTAACCCAGTGGAGTATATTGTGTATCGAGATTGATGGGTTCTGCAAAGGCTTGTGATAGAGGGATGTGAACTTTCCTTCTGTAGCTACATCATCTTGGAGCCCTTATTGTGTATGACATCACCTTGGAGCATGACATGTGTACTTTGGAGTGGAGTGATTCACTTGTGTAGGTTATGTGTAAGGGATTAGGCCAACATTGAATTGTTGACCTCCCTTACCTCTCATATAAATAAAGGAAGTAGAGAGTCCTTCTCATAATCATCACATCACATCATTGTATCTCTTCTCTTTGTAATTATCTTATTGGAGAAAGTTGTTAGGGTTTCTTCATGAACCCTAGGTGGAGTTGTGAAGTCTAGAGGAGATGTCTTCATTTGAAGTTTTCTCTTATGACTAGGGTTTTCTCTTGTGGAGGAGACGATGATGATCACGTTTATTTTTTCTCTTATTTATTCACTTGTACTCTCTCTCTCTCTCTCTCTAGGGTTTCTTCGTCTTCCTAGAGAATCTTGGAGGTCTAGGGTTAGGGTTTATCCCTTGGAAGTTTGAGATAATAGTTTAGTTATAAAACCCTATAGTATCTTTAGTGGAGAAGAAGATGAGAAGAGGATGTCTTGTCGTGGAGAATGTGTTGTCTTGCATGTTGAGCTCCTTGGTTGAGTTAAGATTTTCATGTTTTCCTTAGCTAGGATTTTGGAGAGCTAGTGGACTTGTACTACCCTTGAGAGAAGGCTATGGTACGTACATGTACTTCATCTTTGGCACAATAATGAAGTTTTCAGCTATCCAAAACTTGTGCATTTTTTAGATTTGAATTTTAGCCATATATGTTCTTCGTGTATTTTTACTTACAATGATATATGTTTTGATTATTTGACATAAGTAAAAAGACAATTTTTAAGTGATTTGACATCATCATTGAAGAATATAAGAGTTGTTTTGTTGCTTCTATACCTATTGTTTTCTAGCTATTATAATTATTGTAAGGTGAATTTTTAGATCCGGTTTATGTGGGATAATTTTCCTTAGAGGTTTTAGACTTATACAAGTTGTTTGGTATATTTTCTCCTTGGGTTGCCTAGGAGCATTAGGGGAAATTTGAGGTCTAAAATGGGCCTCCTAAGGAAAATAATAGTTAAAATAATAAAATAAGAGTTATGAATTTTCAAAGGGAAAGAAAGAAAATTATTTTTTTAATCTTAATTTTTTACTTATCTCCTTATAGCTTTACTCAAATTTCAAGTGTAGGCGCTCGTTGGATGCAAAATTAAATTCCTCATCCAATGAGTACCCACTCTGCATACTTTTGATAGACCCACAGTGAGATAAACTAGAAATATGTGAAATATGTTTTTATGTTTTCATGTGTTTCCAGTTTATCTCTTTGTGGGTCTATCAAAAGTATGCAGAGTGGGTACTCGTTGGATGAAGAATTTAATTTTGCTTCCAATGAGCACCTACACTTGAAATTTGAGTAAACCTATAAGGAGATAAGTCAAAAAAATATGATTTAAAAAAAAAAAAAAGTTTTCTTCATTTTCCTCAAAAAATATTCACCCTTATGGTTGACCTCATCATCTTAAATCCTATTGGTTCTTTTAAAGTTGATTTTGATAGTACGTTTTTTGAGGCCCATTTTTTACCTCAGAAATCCCCTAATGATTGGTCTATTAGAAAGTGAAATATTGTACTCTTTCCATTGCTTGTTTATACTCTATTTTACAACAACCCTAAGGTTGAAAACTCGCAAGGTTAAGATGTGAGAAACCTCTAATCAAAGAGGTGAAATTTCTATTATGCATTAAAATTCAACGAGTGCATAAATTTCTACATGGTATGAAAACTTATTTTGGTTGAGATCACTCTAGAGTAAAAGGGATCTTGTATTTTAGCTAGATATTACCTGGTAGAGGTACTTGATCTTGTTGAGATTGTGGGGTTTCAACCCCTAAGTTGCTTGAGATGAGCACTTTCACCCATGGGAGTTTTTGATGAGTTTCTCTTGTGATGAGAGATGATGGATCTACTACATTGATGGTTGTTATGGGTGTATTTTCAACCAGTGTGATGCCTAAGAGGACCTATGATAAGTCCTTGATTTTTTCTAGGGGTTGTTAATGATAGGTGGTAGATCTATGTGATTGTTGGATGGTATGTTTTTATTTCCAACAGGAAAGATGTCAAGGAGGACTTATGATAGGTGGTTGATTTGTTCTAGAATATGTTAGTGTTTTTCACCCATGATAGGTGGAGTTTCTTCTTGATAATGCATGTTTTCTAGGAGTTTACTTGTGTAGATTTTTATTTTTGTGACCTTGATAGATGTGATCCACTTGTCTTGATCTTGTATGGAGATGTGATCTTCTCTACAAGATGTCCAAGACAACTCATGATGTGGTGTCCTTTGATCTTGGATAGTGATGTGGACGTGCAGGATGATGGAGTTTGGCAGGTTACTTCTATTCCATAGATGTGTTCCTTCGTATTCATAGGGGGTCATTATTCTTTAGATCGAGACATTGTCCTAGCATGGATGACATGTTATTTGCATATGACAGTGATTGACTCCAAGATTGTATCTAGTACAAATTTGTAGGTGTCAAGTTTGGTGTAGAAGGAATTGATAGTGGATTGTGTAAACACTTTCCTTGTAAAGAGGGAGTATTATTTTTCTAGGTTACTTTGAAAGTCTTTACACCATGTTTGGGGTGCTTCATGAGCTTTGGGGTACATGGTGTATGTTCAACACTTGGGTGGTCTGATATGGATTGGTGCATGGGAGATGGTACGAGATGGTATTAGTGCATGGGAGATTGTCCGTGATGGATTTGCACGGTAGAGACAATTTGCTCAGTGGTTGCTTGACCTCGGTTAGGTGTTGGATCAGTTTTCTTGCCTCATGTGTTGGAGTTCTCTTGAAAAATTAGTGGATGCCCCATTGTGGCCACATGGAGAGTTCACTTGCTTGGAGAATGACCTACTTCAAAAGAGAAGCATTATGCATCTTGTAGGAGGACATCATTCCCTAAATAGCATAGGTTGCTTGGATTCATGTTCAAAGGATTAGATTTCTTGGGGATGCTTAGGTTGTGACAATGTTCTTGTACAAGGTAGCTAACCTAATGGAGTACATTTATTAAGAGGATCAATGAAGTCTATGGAGGCTTGTGGCAGAGGGATGTGGACTTACCTTGTGTAGCTACGTCATCTTGGGGTCTTTATTGTTTATGACATCACCTTGGAGCATGACATTTGTATTTTCGAGTGGATCACTTCACTTGTGTTGGCCTACAAGTGCTCATCATAAGTTGCTTGTAAGGGCCTATCCCCACATTGTATTGTTGACCTCCCTCATCTCATATAAATAGAGGAAGGAGAGAATCCTTCTCATAATCATCACATCACATCATTGTAACTCCTCTTTGTACTTAGCTTCTTGGAGGAAGTCATTAGGGTTTCCTCATGAACTCTAGGTGGAGTTATGAAGTCCAGAGGAGACACCTTCACTTGTAGTTTGCCCATGTGAATAGGGTTTTCTCTTGTGGAGGAGATGTTGGTGATTATTACTCGTATTTATCATTCTAGGCTCTTCACTTGCATGTGATCTCTCTCTCTCTTCGAATCACTGTGATTTCTTGGTCTTTTTGGAGTATCTTGGAGCATCTTAGAGGTCTAGGGTTAGGGTTTATCCCATGGAGGCTTGAGATTAGGGTTTTGTGATAAAACCCTTGGGTATATTTGGTAGAGGCAAAGAACATAAGATAATGTCTTGCCTTGTAGGTAGTGTTGGAGTGATTCTTGCATGTTAGCATTCCTTGGTTGAGCTAGGGTTTTCATGTTTTTCCTAGCTAGGGTTTTGGAGAGCTAGTGGACTTGTACTAGCCTTGAGAAATACTATGGTATGTACATGTAATTCATCTTGAGTACATTAATTAGGCTTTCAATTGTCCAAAACTTGTGCATTTTCCAAATTTGATTTTTAACCATATGTTTTTCATGTATTATTATTTACAACTATATATGTCTTGATGATTTGACATAAGTAAAAGGACAACGCTTAAGTGATTTGGCATCATCATTGAAGAATCTAAAGGTTTGTTTTGTTGTTTCTATACTTGTTATAACTACTATAAAAGTGAATTTTCAGATCTACTTTGTGTGGAATAAATTTCCCTAGAGGGTTAAAACTTATCCAAGTTGTTTGGTATATTTTCTCCTCGGATTGCCTAAATGGTTCAACTGTTAGAAAGTGAAATATTGTTCTCTTTCTGTTGTTTTATACTCCATTTCATAACAGCCCTAAAGCTGAAAAATCACAAGGTTAAGATCCGAGAAATCTCTAGTCAAAGAGGTGAGATTTATGTTTTGCATTAAAAGTCAAAGAGTGCATAAATTTCAACAAAACACGCCATTGACATTGATTATGCCTTCTTCCATGAATGTGATGAGCAAGGTGGATATCTTTGGGCATGATGATGACCCTCTTATCGTGGATGGTGCAAAGATTGGTGTCCTCAAATAACTCA
Source organism: Picea engelmannii (assembly GCA_009831015.1). NCBI lineage: Eukaryota > Viridiplantae > Streptophyta > Pinopsida > Pinales > Pinaceae > Picea > Picea engelmannii. The sequence continues at coordinate 534,425 of ML783359.1, read as the reverse complement.
ACCAAATATGGCTCCACCACTTCTTGTAATGCTGCCATCACTAACAAGTAGAATCTCAAGTCCATCTTTAAGTCCATCTTTAAGTCCCAGGCAATCCCCGTTACACATCATTTAAAGGGCAACTTTCTTATCAACTTAATAATTTTTTGTTACTTTCAAATTTCCCAAAGGGAAATTGTGTTGAGACTAAACCTATGAGACTTCTTCACACCACTAGTGGCAGGTGCATGCCTAAGCGAAAAGTATCATTAGCACATCTCACTACTAATGCTAGCGATTCTATATTAGTTAGGCGTTATGTAGAGTATCTAAAGTTGATTATCTAGATAACACATGACATTATCCTTTTAACCTATTTTAAAGATACAACAATCATTTGCACATTGGAGTTTAAATGTTTTATTTCAATTTTCCTACCACCTTCTCATGTAAATGAAAATTCTAAGCACCATAAACCACTTTCTTACATAATCATATAGTTGTGCCAATATGCACCTTGTACAATTTAGGTGGATAAATGTGTAATGTCTACAATGTCAACCTTTTCTATTGCATCGAGAGGCACATTTGACAAATCAAATGGGAGAGATGCGTAAAGTCCACATATAATGCTTACACCATCGGATTTCTTTTATGCAAACGAAAAAATGTTATAATATTTACACTTTAGTATTAAATTATAATATAATATGAATAAGTCATCTAAATATAATAAATAATAATATATAACGAAATAGTATGACCTACAAAGTTAAATAAAATTGTTGCAATGTGTATGGATATATCATTATAAGTTGATTTTGGGACTTTTGTTGGTCATTGTTTTGGACAAAATTCTTGTTTTATGTTTTCCAAGTGTTGATTTTGTCTACAATTTATTTTGGAATTATGATTTTTTAATGTATAAAAAATGTATTTTATATTTATATTGATTTTTTCAGGTTATAATGATTTGTGATTTGGATGATGATAAGATATTATTTTATCTTATTTTTTTTATTTCAATACTATATTATTTTTTATTTTTTTATTTTTTTATGAGATATTGAATTATAACATCAATATAAGCATTTTTATTTTTTTATATATGTTGGGGAATCGGTAATTCGCAGTTCTCGTACTCGCATGACACGTGGTCGATACTCGTATACTACTCATATACCTCCAGGTGCGCCACACATCCCGCAAGCATGGAACACAGATAAAGTGGGGTGAGAATCGAACTTGAGACCTCCCTTACACAATTTCTTTCATTTACACGACACATGCCAATTAGTCTACACCCCTGCGGGCAACACCAACATAAACATTATTTTGGCTTATGATATCAATTAAATTTGTATTGGTTATTTTGACTTATGATGTCAATTAAATTTGTATTGGTTCCTTTTTACATGGTCTAGATTTTTACATTAAACAACTTTTCTATTTTCAATGGGTTTATCATTGTTTTTTATCATTCAATGATTATGTGTCAATAAGTTGTTCTAACTTTTCTTTTTGTGACTTCTTATTTTTCAACTTCATGATTTGTGCAACATAGCTTTGATTATGGTTTTTTAAATGAAAATGTTCTTTAACTCTTTTTAACAATTCCATCAATTTTTTTCTTGAAATCTTTAATTGTATGTCGTGATACTTTCTCATTTTGTTGATGTTTTTCTAGTTCTGTTGGAAACATGCCAACGAATTTCTTCATGTGGTCACATGCACATGCATGCAGCTATGTCAATGCGCATGCATGCAATCTATTTATGAAATGTTCGTGTAACTATGTGATATGTTTGTGTAACTGAGTGATAGATGTTATATATACGAGCACACTCATAAAAGTGTGAGAGCAATGTGTGAAGAGTGTGAGAGCAAACTGTGTAGAGAATAGAGTGTGTGTGTGAGGAGAGGATGATTGTATGTCTATGAAGGCTATTGTAATTCTCCCTTGAATAATAAGAATATCGATAATCATTCCCCGTGGTTTTTTCCCTCATTAAGTTTCCACATAAATCATTGTGTCAATTGTAAGATTGTTGTGCTTTATTTAATGTGTGTTTGATCTTGCTTGTTTATGCTCTGTTTTATACATCTTTTACTTCTGTCTAACAAATTCATCTTCTCATTTTGAGACTTAATTTTTTGCATTTTCATATTCCCTAAATATTCCTTTGCAATAAGTAATCTCCAAGTAAACCATTACTTTAATTCCTTTGAAAATAAACATTTAATACAAAAATTGAATTATTTAAAATATTTTTTTTTTCAACGAGAAATTAACTCGATTTATATTAGAGATATAAATCATTTACATCACAAGCAGCCATTACAATTCGTCCCGGAGACTCAGCCGGATTTGACCTCAAGACCTCCTCCCAACACTTGGAGAAAGGTACTTGTCATTACCAACCGCGGTGTCTCACGGGACTATATTTATTTAAAATATTAAAACATTTACTTTAACTCCTAAAACAAGCGTTTAATACAAAAATTGAATTATTTAAAAAATTAAAACATTTAATTTAGATGTTGAATTATTTAAAAAAAAAAATCATTGCTAATTACATGTAAAGATTCTTTTAATGATACTTTCACTATGAAATGGATGCATAAAATTCAAAGTCTCACAATAATAAGAATATTTTTAGTCGAAATTACTATTGGGACTTAATAATGCCCGCTTTGATTTCTCTTCCACTACTCTTTACTTAGGTAAATAAAAGAGCCCAATTATCATCAACAATATGATGCTTTTAGAAGGACTGTGTTTGAGTACCAAGATAGCAATGTAATGAGAACATAGTTCACTTATGGAAAAAATATTAAAAGCTATATATAATAAATAATTATATAATTGATTATAAGTTAATTGAATTGATATCATATATATTTTTTAATATATTAATTGATTATAAAAATAAAAATAAAAATAAAAGTTTTTTTATTTTTTTATTTTTTTTTGTAAATTAGGGTTTTGTATTGATTTCTATCAAAAAAAATACAGTTGTTTGAGATGTAATTAGCCACATGGTCGTGATACTCATGAGGGAAACCACCGCATCAAATGTTCAAAAATTAGTATGGCCATGGTGTCCAGTTGGGAAACCATCGTTGCCAGAGTCATGCCACTGAAAGTAAACTATGCTACGAGGTTACGCAGGGCTGAAACACATAATAGTGTACAAAAAAAGATACAGCAGTAAGGATGTTGAGCCAAAAAGTAGAAATCATGAAAAAACATTAAAAACTTGGTCCAAGCCGCGGCCCTGCGAAAACCTTTTTCGTCGGTGCTTTTCCTTTTCCACGTTCAGCCATGGCCTGTCGAAGATCTTGAAGGAAAATCATCAGGGCGTCCACTCTTCTCCGACGGTCAACTTCCCTATTATGTGCGTCGAGCGTTGCCAATTTGATATCCTCCAAGTCTTTTTTCATAGTGCTCAGAATATTCATGATTTATGTTCGATCCTCACACTTGGAACTAGAGGGATTGGGGTGGGTGGAGAACGGAGAGGAAGAGGAGGACCTCAGAGGGGAGGTGGGATGAGGGGTGGTGAGCAGGGGAGGGCGGGTAATAGGGACGCGGAGG
>ML783359.1:520394-530650 GCA_009831015.1 Picea engelmannii | reverse complement strand
ACAGAGAGAGTCTGAGGCTGGCGGTTTCCTTCCCCGGGCCGCGTACCAGGTTGCTCTCGGCTTTGTCTTGCCACGGTGTCGCAGCATGGTGAACAAGGAGCTCCACAATGGAAAAGGAAACCAAGAGAGGTCACACCAGAGCTCGATTACAGGACAAAGGGAAGGGAGAGCCCTAGAGGCCTGGCTCTGAGAATTGCGAGCGAAAAAGTGAAGCGCAGGAGACCCCATCGCGACCAAAAGAACAGGGAGCAAAGGATGGAGCTGAAGTGACGGGGAAGAACCTCTGCACAACGCCATGAAGACGCACAAGTTGCAAAGCTTCCAGAGCGTGTGAGCGTCGGGGTGCAAATGCGAATTGGAGGGTGGAGGCAGGTAATGTAAAGGCTCAAGGTGACATAGGAGGGGAGGTGGCGAAGGACGTACACCAGGTGGAATATGGCTTGGCCAAGTGGCCTCGTCCCTTCTTGGAGCTGTCATGTCACGAAGACACCCCATCCGAGGGAAGATCTTTGGTGTAAGCTATGTTCTTGCAAGCAATGACTGTGGGGTGAGTAGGATTGGTAGAAGGGGTACAAGAGAAGATACCTTCTTTCAACTCGACTCCGAGATTTCTCAGCGAGTCAACAACTTGATTTTTTGTTCTTATTACATAGGACGGGTGGATTACCTGTTGCGGCTGGAGAATAGATTTTATTCTACAGAGCCCATTCATGAGTCGCCAACTTGGAGATATTTTCTTCGAGTCCGCCCCATTGAGCAGATGTGAGAGGATCTTTATAACAATTTGTGAATCACCTTTTGCGATGAGGGGGAAAAAAGCTTTCTCTGAGGCTGCTTGTAGGCCGCAGAGGAGGCTCCATATTTCTGCGGCATTGTTGGTATTGTGCCCCCTATTTCCTACCAGGATGTGAAGGATTTCCCCTTTATTGTTCCGGATGACTACCCAGTAGCCAGTTGGTCCCGAGTTTCCTTTGGAGGCTCCATCAAAATTAAGTTTAAAGAAGTTCGTGGGTGGAGCTTCCCAAAGAGTGGGGTTGGTCGTGCATCCTGCAGCTACCATAGGCCTTTCTGGGGTTGGAGTGATGATTAGTCTCCATGCTCTGAGGATGTTGTATTCATTTTGTGGGCTTTGCAGGTCCTGCTCCGTCCAGGGATGCACTGATATGGTTTCATTGATATTGGTGAGGATTGTGGTCCAAACCTCTTGCCACGTCCTAGTGACCGAATTGAAAATTCTTTTTTTCCTCTCTTTCCAGATCTGCCATAGGATGAAGCCTAGGAGCAGTTGTCGGATTCTATTGAGGATGGGAGAGTGAAATAGCGAGCTTCTCCATTCTACAATGGTTTCCTTTAGACCCAAGCGGTTCCTGTCCGATGTTCTCATGATGCTAGCGCTCTGATCCCAAATGCACGAACTATAGGGGCAGAGGTTGAGGAGATGATTTTGGGTTTCTTCCTCTTGTCCGCATAGCTGACACCAAGAGGGGCCAATGAAACCCCGTTTTCTTAAGTTATCCCAAGTGAGGATGTTGGTGTGTGCTACTAACCAGAGAAAGGTGCTAATTTTCGACCACAATTTCATATCCCATATTTTTCCCCATAACCAGATTTTAGCACTGAGGACTTTGTTGAGAATGGTTGGGTCACGTAAAGCGAGGCCTCCTGCTTCTTTTGGGGTGCAGACCTTTTGCCAACTTACCAAGGAAATTTTGCATCCTTCGTTGATGCCTTGCCACAAAAAGCTTCTTTGGATCATTCTTAAGGTGTTGAGGATAAAACTCGGGGCTGCCAAGGCTAAGAAGGTGTAGATCGGGAGAGCTTGGAGGACTGATTTAAGGAGAACGAGGCGCCCACGCAGATTTAGGGAGCGAAAGGTCCAAAGGAAGAGTCTCTTCCTGAAACTGGACAGCAAGGAGTCCCAGGAGGAATTCTTGAGTGGGTTATCAATGAGGGGGGTTCCAAGGTAGACTGGCGGTAGGACGCTGCGAGTGAAGCCCAAGATGAGAGTGAGATGGTTTTGGATAACAAGAGGCGTGTTGAAGAGGAAGACTTTGGATTTGGTTAAGTTCACTTAAAGTTTTTTTATTTATTAATTATTATTATTTGTAATATTTATTTTGCATTTCTTTCTAAAAAGTTATAAGTTCGTATCCAAGGAGGTAGGGTATGTATACCTTCCTAGATTTTATATGTCAAATTTTTGGGTAGAAAGAGTACCCTTTCTCACAAATAAATAAGGAGGTTTCATACACCAATTTAGTGTCTAGCTTAATCTATTATTATTATTATTATTATATCACTTAATTAATCTATTGCTCAATAAATATATTTAGAAAAAAACAACATCAATGATAAATCAACTTCAAACATCCACTTCACTAAATCTACCTTAAAACAAAACATAAGATGGTGAAAAAAAATAAAAAAATAAACAACTTAAAAAGATGAAAAGGGATTTAATGAATTTCCTCACTTTAATTCAAATCTACTTCTAATATATAAGAAGTAATGTTATTGATAAAATCTTATAAAAACTTTATTATTTATTTGTTAATTAATTAATATTATTAAAAATGACTTATCTAAATATTATGAAATTAACTTGAAACTTGTATGTGTTAGTTAAGTCACGTTGCACATATAAATTCAAAATACATACTTCTCATTTTCTCCTCTCCGCTCTCATTCCCATCATCTTAGGGTTTCACTTTAAAAAAATTTGAAAGATTAAAGGAAGAGATAATGGTAAGGAGGAGAAAGAGAGGTGTGTGAAGAAACACTTGGATCCCTGAACTTCTCTGTGAAACCCTAAGGATGGAGAGGAGTCTGGTTCGAGTCCCAGGGGATGTTGGTTAGGGTTGAAGGCTTTGGGTGGGGATGAGTTGTTGAGGCTAGAGTGGTAGGGGGAGACAAGTTGGTTCGATTGGAAGGCAGATAGGAGTTAAGGGGTTGGCAATAGAGTCTGTCATTTGGTGACAGACTCGGCTTCTGCTAAGGTCAAATGGCAACATATGTAAAGTTTTTGGAGAAAGTACAAGGCGATGATCCGTGGTGGAGTTAGCAGAGCTTGTACAAATCTGATGATGTGTACAGGGAGGAATTATTTTTGTACCGGAAAAAGTTATTAGGGGTGGGTCGTAGAGATGTGAAAGCGACGGTTGTGATGGAGGTTAGGGATGAAACGGGTACAGGTGTCGAAGATGTGTGTTTGGTGAAGGTTTCAAGTCCTATTGGGATCAACGATGATCGTTGTGCTCGAGATTCGGGTAGGGGGAGAGGGTTTATTGTCTGTTCGAAGAATCATTCCACATTTTCTGTGCGAAAGGAGGTTCCAGAGGAGAAGGCGACGAGAGGTTGTCAAATTTTTGAGATAGAGGCTCTGGGACGTCTAACCTTCCATATCGGATCGTTGAGGAAAAGAAGTCTGGTGGCGGATGTGCAGGAGGGGGTTCAGGGGGTGGTAATTGGGCCTCTAGACGTAGTTGTGGGGGGCAAGTCTTGTACAGGTGTTGAAAGGTGCCAAGGTGTTTGCGATGAGTCCTTTGCGGATTTTGTGGTGGAATTTGTGCAGGAAGAAGGACTCCTTCACAAAAGCGTGGGGGAGGTTACTAGTCGTTCTGGGTGGAGAGCGTGGAAGGAAAGGAAGGGTAAGGTGCAGGTTACCCTCGGCCGCGACATAGGTATGGAGGCAGCTGCTAGTCTAGCGGAGAGGGGCCTAGTGGGGAGGTTTGGATATGGGGCTCTCGGTGCTAGGGATATTTATGTGTGGGTGGAGGAGAGTTGGCGCCCGGTAGTGGGCTATGTACCGGAGACTTTTGTGCTTATAAAAGGTTGGTTATGTTTTTTATTCAAAGATGGGGGGGATGTGGAGCTGATTCTGCAGTCGAAGTGGGTGGTGAGGGCGAGTATCTTGATGTTGAAGCGCTGGCATACATCATTTAACCTGTTAAAGGAACAATTTTGAATCAGGCATTTGTGGGTGCTTTTGCCAAGCTGTCCATTAGTGTTTTGGAATGTGGAGGCTTTTAGAGCGATCGGGGATGCATTGGGCAATTTTTTGCATGTGGATTTGAAGCTGGTGGCGGGATCTGACAGACAGATGGTCAAGATACTAGTGGAAATGGACATGACAGACGGGCTTCCTGCTGAACTGGAGATCGATTGGTGTGGATATACCTATCAATAGCGTCTTGATTATATGGGGGTCCCTTGCATATGTGTTGTCTGTAAAGGGATGGGTCATCTCTGGCATCAATGTTTGAGAGCTCTTGCAGTAGTACTAGGGTCAGGAAATGGTGCAGCGGAGTCGAAGGCTAAGTGGAAGACCAAATCGGGTGCAGTCTAGTGCGAATTCTTGCCTACACCACCAAAGGATAACGTTATGACCCCGGGTAAGTTCCTCATTCTAGAACCTTTTTTAAATTCGTCTTCCTCTGAATATGACGATGGTGGGGGTATGGTTCTGGTGTTAGAAAAGGTTGTGGATAAGTCTATTAAGGGGGAAGTAGGGGCGACTGGGTGTGCGGGAGCGGTTGTAGGGAATTGTTGGAGGGAGGCGATTTTGCAGGGATCTCGGGAGGTGACAGGTGATGATGAGATGGGTGAGGAAGGGGTGGGAGGGGGGCATCTTGATGGGGAAGGCCTTTTTCCTAAGAGGAGGAAGGAGGCGATTGTTTTGAGGGAGCAATCGGTGGAAGGGGAAATCCATACCATGGGAGTCGAGTCCTCACCTATGATCTTGAGCGGGCCTTTGGTGGATAGGGAGGAGTGGCCACCTGAGTGGGTGGAATATGGGCAGGATGAGAGGGGTCGACCTGTTGTTGCGAGGGTTGATTTGGAGGCCATTCTGGTTTCTGATGTGAGGAGACCTGTTAGTGCGGATAGGATGCATGCGGGTGCAGGGTTTAGCGATATAGGACCCAAGACTGAGTACGCATTTGATGAGCCTTTTCGGATTTTTTAACAGGGTGCGGGGTGTGCCTTGGGAGGGGTTACACCATCGGTTACTATTTCTGGTGGGGGTCGAGAACCTCCTATTGTTTTTTCAGAGGTGGAGGAGTATGTTATCAGTTGTCTCCCATCTTATCGGGAAGTTCTCTCTCGGACGCCCTTGTAAGTCTTTGAAGGGGGTGTTATATTTTCAAAACCTATTGAAAGGTCTGGGAGGTTGGAGTCTTCTAACAAGGAAGGGGGAAAGGGATCGAGATTCGAGAATTCTCTGTTAAAAGGGGTTGTTCTTGGGGGATTAGAAAAAGAGTTTTCCCCACTAAAAACTCGTAGTGCGAGGAAGTTAGTAAAGGAGAAGGTGTTAGCGGTTACTAGTGGTGGGGTACATGAAGGTCTGAGGGCGCTTAGAGCTCAGAAAGCCTGAGCAAGGGTTAAAAAATGATAGTGGAAACTCTTAATGTTAGGGGCGTGGGGGGATCTGATAAGTTTTTGGCCCTCAAAAGATTTGTAGAGGTGGTAAAGTCGGATGTCCTTTTTATTCAGGAAACTATGGTTAGTGTAGAGAAAGCGAGAAGTTGTTTTGTTAAGTTACTTCCAAATTGGTTTTTTTGTGGGGTGGACTCAAGTGGACTTTCTGGTGGGTTACTTTCAGCATGGAATCCGCGTAAAGCTGATTTCAATGCTTATGTGACTGTTGTAGGAATATTATTGAAAGGTCCAATGAAATATCTTAATCAAAGCTTGAAGCTACTCAATTGTTATGGTCGTTATTCAGAGAGACAGGCTTTTTGGGAGACAGTAAAAAAGGAAGGGCTCTTTAATGAGTCGAATCTTGTTTTGGGGGGGGACCTAAATCTGACTACATCGTGTAGGGAAGTGTGGGGGGGAAGTCCACTACAATTATACTTTTCCCAATTGTTTCAAGAAGGGGGGATGGTGGATGCGGTGCCAGTTAAGTTGCTCCCTACTTGGAGGAATGGGAGAAGGGGTCGGCATTACATAGCTAAAAGATTGGATAGGTTTCTGATTGATGAGAAGCTAGTGGATTCAGGGTTGAATTATAGATCTTGGGTGTGTAATGTAAAGATCTCAAATCACATGCCAATGATCCTTCATTTGGAAACAGTAAAAGACCAGATAAAGTATCCTTTCAAGTTTAATTATGTGTGGCTTGATGATCCTGAGTTTGTGGCCCTCATTAGATCCCACTGGAATGGGTTATTGGGAACAAAGGTCTTAAATCCGATGGACTCTTTAGTTAAAAAGCTTAAGCTACTAAAGATGTTAGTGGTTGTTTGGGAAAGGAAGAAAAAGGTGGTAGCTAAGGAAGAATTGGTACAGTTGGAATTGGATTTGGAATCTTTATATTATGAGTCCCTGGGGGGTTTTGTGCTGGAGGAGGTAAAGGAACTAGTTACGGAAAAAGAAAAAAGGAAATTGTTACTTTTAAGACAGGTGGAGGAACCCTGGCGACAGAAGGGTAGAATTTATTGGTTGGTTGCAGGTGATCGAAACACAAAGTTTTTTCATGCTTATGCTAGTGCTAGGAAGCAGGTTGATGCCATATGGGATATTACAAAGAGGATGGTACAATAATATCTAATATTTTCGATTTACATAACGAAGTTGTGGACTATTTCCAAACTGTGATTAAGGCACAAAATAATATTGTTATTTCAGATCAACTGGATATCTTAAGAAACTACCCGAGAATGTTCTCATAGGAAGAAGGTGTTAGATTGGTTGAACCTGTTACATTGGAAGAATTATTGAAAACCCTCAAAGGTTTTAAGGTGTCAAAGAGCCCAAGGTTGGATGGTTGGACTGTCGAATTTTTCCTATCTTTCTTTGACTTGCTGGGAAATGAGTTATTAGACATGGTGGAAGAGTCCAGAAGACAAGGAAGACTTCTTGGTGCTTTAAACGCTACCTTTATTGCACTCGTCCCTAAGACTAATAAGCCAGATTCATTTGGCAGTTTAGACCAATTGCATTATGTAACTTGGCTTACAAGATCATTACTAAAATCATTGCGGCTAGGATAAAAATTGTTCTTTTGTTGGAATCTCAAAGGAGCAATGTGGTTTCCTTGAAGGCAAACAAATTACTAATGTTGTAGGTGTTGCACAGGAGGTACTTCACAGTATAGGTTAAAAAATTAAAAGCTTTGGTGCTAAAACCGGATCTGGTAAAGGCTTATGATAGAGTAGACTAGGGCTTTTTAAGGCTGGTTTTATTACAGATTGGTATGAGTTTAGAAGCTACTAACTGGATTTTAGGTTGTGTTTTCTCTACAATTTTTGTTGTTTTGATAAATCACAAGCCTTCTAGGTTCTTTAAGAGTTCAAGGGGATTAAGGCAAGGGTGCCCTTTATCCCCTTTATTATTTCTTCTTATCATTGAAGGTTTAAGCAGAGTTATTCGGGCACAGGTAAAGGAAAAGCACATTGAAGGTATTATTGTGGCTAGAGGATTATACATTGCACACCTGATGTTTGTAGATGATGTTATTTTGTTTGGGAATGGACTCTTAGATGAATGGGGACTATTCAAGGAGGTTTTGGAGCTTGTTTGTATAGCAACAGGAATGGTTTTTTAAGTTGGTTTTTTTAGAAGTCGGATAGGAAGCAAATGAACTGGTTTTGATTAAAGTGATCTTGCCCTATGATATTAAACCAGTTGAAGAAGGCTTTAAGTACTTGGGGTTTTTCTTAAAACCAAATTGCTATTCTAGATTGGATTGGAGCTAGCTGGAGAGAAAAATTGATAAAAGAATTATGAGTTGAAGCCATAGATGGTTGTCTTTAGGGGGTAGGGTGATCTTGGTAAATGTTATTCTTGAAAGTATTTTTGTTTATTGGCTTTCCATGGCAAAGATTCCAAAAAGTGTATTGAAGAGAATTAGAAAGAAAATGTTCAATTTCTTGTGGTCCGGGAAAAAGTTATTGAAGGGATGCATTTGGCAAGTTGGAAAAAGCTAGAAAAGCAAAAAAACACTGGTGGGTGGGGGTTAAAAAATATTTTTTCTTTTGGGAAAGCCTTGGCAGCAAAAAGTCTATGGTTATGTCTTATGTTGCCAGGTCTTTGGCATGAAGTGATGGTTAAGAAATATAGTAAGAAGAAATCAGTGGAGTGGTTCAGGCAAGGGAGGTTGTCCTGGTCAGGTTCTTCAAATTTCTGAAGAGCACTTATTGCTTCTTCATCTATTATAAAAGAATGGTTGGTATGGAACCCTGGAAATGGGAGGGCTATCAGAATTGGTTCAAATCCTTTGGTGGGTTCACATACTTATTTTAAACTGTCTAAGAATTTGATATTGAATTTGAAGGCCCAAGGGATTGAATTCCTAGCACAAGTTGGGTCTAGTGACGGGGAGAATACAAATTGTACTAGGTGGAAAAAGGTTGAGGCACTAGGGCTAGTAGGAGATCAAAAAGAAGAGTGGAATAATTATGTTAAGGGACTCGCTGGTTCGGGCATTGTATTAAACAATAATAAAGATACAGTCTTATGGTCTTGGGACACAAAAAGGGGTCAGGTTAATGCACAACTGGCCTATAAAGTTCAAATGGTGGAGTTATGGGATGTGGAACCCTACTTGTGGTATATTGAATTATGGAATTGACAACTTCCCTTAAAAGTTAAATTGTTTGTTTGGTTATTGATGGAGCAGAGAACTCTTACTTGGGAAAATTTGAAAAAAAAAAAAAAAATTAATGGGCCAAGTAGATGTGTTATGTGTGGGATTAGTGAGGAGACAGCACCACATGTTTGTGGATTGTAGATTCATTAAGGATGTCTCGCATTTAATCTCAAAGGAATTAAAAATAGTTTGTTCTTGGGAAGGGTTCCAATTGGCAGATTATTTTCAAAAGTGGTTTGAAAAAGACAATGGTAATGAAATTCCTTGCTTCATTTGTTGGGAGGTGTGGAAACACAAGAATTTGGTCATTTTGAAGATTTCCCCCCTAATTTGGTCAGAGTTTTAAGGTGTATCCTACAGGATCTGGGTGCATTAAATGTTACACAGGGTAGAAAGACTAGAAGAATAGACAAACCACCCTATCTGGATTGGAACTTGGCTGTAGATTTCTTTGATGGTGCCTCACAAAATAAAGGATTAAAATGTGGAGCAGGGGTTTTTTTGAAGTGCCCAATGTTGGGTAGTTTCAGATTAAAAATGCATTGTGGTAGGGGGACAAATACTAGGGGAGAACTCAATGCTTTATGGTGTTTGCTATTTTTTGCAAATTATAAAAAGATTACAAGGCTATATCTGGTAGGAGACTCAAAAATTGTTATTGATTGGTATGCTAATGATGGTAATTTACAAGTAATCTCTCTACAGTAGTGGATGGAAAAAATAAAAGTTTTGAAAAGTTTTCATCAAATTGAAGTCAAACATATTGATAGAGAATATAATCAGGTTGTTGAACAAGATCAATGATCTCCAGGTAATGGATTTAAATTACTGGAAAGAGCAGATCTTGTCACTTACTCAAGCCTTCTCAGACATCGACTTCATACATTCCTATAAAAAAATTCAACTGGGATGCACATGCCCTCTCAAAACAAAGCACCTTACCTTCAAAAAGGGATTCTGAAATTCGTTCAAATGGAAGATGGGCAAGCAAGTCCAGCTCAATTCCCCCAATTATACTGACATAGCTCTGTTTATCATTTTCTGCGTTGCCTTGCTGAGTTTTGCTGCTAGTTGGTTGTACACTTCTTATTTGGCCTAGTCTGTAGGACGGGTTTATATTTTACATCTGTTTTGCAGGGCTGACATGCATGTTCATTGTTTCTTCGTTATGCAGTTCGGTGTATTAAGACTGCTGTCTTCGCCTGTCAAGTGTGTCATTCTTTGTTTTTCAAGCTTCTGTTTTTCATGCTTGTTATGTTTCTGTTATAGGGACTCTGCCTAGTCGATTGTACACACTTCCGGGTTTCTCTGAATTGAAACTCTTGTACTGTAATAGAAAATCAATTTCTTTGTGGAAAAATTTACATTATTTACTTTATAATAAATATTATTTTTTAAATGAAAAAATAATCAAAAATATTATAACTAAAAATATATATATATAATAATAATAATAATAATTTATTTTAAAGGTCATGGTCAAGCCTACAACTCCTCCACCTAGCTATTTCACTCTCCACCTAGCTATTTCACTAATAAAGTCTACAAAAATATACATACCCTACCCCCTCTGGATTTGAACATGTGACTTCTTAAAAAGAAACACATATTCTTAACCATTAAACCCACTCAAGCTGTATTTAAAAAAGATATCTATTTAAAAAAA
>ML783359.1:480282-520384 GCA_009831015.1 Picea engelmannii | reverse complement strand
ATTTAAAAAAGATATCTATTTATAAAAAAAAAAAAAAAAAATTTAACCGGACGTTCATTGTTTGCTATTTGTTAACCTACAAAGCTAATTTGATTTTAGCCCATATAGTTATTAATATTAATTTACAAAGCTAATTTGATTTGACCCCATATAGTTATTAATATTAAAACAGTTATTAAAATTACACTACCACAGCGCATCAGAGTGGCGCAGCGGAAGCGTGGTGGGCCCATAACCCACAGGTCCCAGGATCGAAACCTGGCTCTGATAAATTCGGAAGTGGCTTCTGCGCAAACATTTTTATAACACCTGATTCAATTTTCAGGAACCAGAAAAGCAAACTAATGGACGGAGAACAAAATTGTTTTACATGGACCAGATCAAAAAGGGAGGGACGGAGAACAAATTTCAAGAAACAGCAGATGGTGGTGTGAAAACACACCATTGGAACTGAGAGTGATATGTATATTAAAGATGATTATGCCCTCTCTCCACGGATGCGGCGAGCAAGCTGAATATCTTTGGGCATGATGGTAACCCTTTTGGTGTGCATATGTATATTATATATGATCATGCCCTCTCTCCACGGATGCGGCGAGCAAGCTGAATATCTTTGGGCATAATGGTAACCCTCTTGGCGTGGATGGCGCACAGGTTGGTGTCCTCGAACAGCCCAACAAGATATGCTTCCGCCGCTTCTTGTAATGCTGCCACCGCTGACGACTGGAATCTCAGGTCCGTCTTGAAATCCTGGGCGATCTCTCTTACAAGCCTCTGGAAGGGTAACTTTCTTATCAGAAGCTCGGTGCTCTTCTGATACTTTCGGATTTCCCGAAGAGCGACAGTACCAGGCCTGAATCTGTGAGGCTTTTTCACTCCTCCCGTCGCCGGCGCAGACTTCCTCGCTGCCTTAGTTGCCAGCTGCTTTCGAGGTGCCTTGCCACCAGTGGATTTACGGGCAGTCTGCTTTGTTCGGGCCATCTCTGAAAATACGAGTTCTACAATAACAGCAATGAAAGTGAATACCTTCGCTCCACCACGGCTCACCCTTTTATCCGACCCACAACACCACTCCCCTTCCCACATTTTTCAAATTTCGAGGTATCGCAAATCTCATCTCTACCGTCCGCTCTCCACCCCTCATCGACGGCTCCCTCCTCCCCGCGACGCGGATCGTCGCCTTCCTTACTTGGCGCGTTCGCGAGGTCCTAACCAAACCCTATAACCAAAAATACAACACATGTCCAATAAACCAAAATGAAGGAGTAGTGTTTTTAAAAATTAAAAACCTCTATTGTAGAGGATGTCATGGATATTGTTGGAATACAAATGATTCTCAAAAGAGTTGGATATATTATAAGATCCATCAACCCTCCATAATGTAGAAACAATCCTCATCCCCCATTGGATTGTAATTGTGCTTACAACAATGGAAAATTCACAAAATGTTCAAAACCATTGTATATATACCCAACAACTAGGGCCCAAGAAAAGAATTCTATGGCAAATTCACAAAATGTTCAAAACCATTGTATATGCACCCAACAACTAGGGCCCAAGAAAAGAATTCAATGAGACTCTTTGATATCATTAATAGAGTGGTTGTGAGCTAAAATCACCCTCCCTAATATAGAAATAATCATCATCTCTCATTAGATTGTAATTATGCTTGCAACAATGGCAACTTCACTAAAGGTTCAAATAACCATTGTATATGCACCCAATAACTAGGGCTCAAGAAACGAATTCGATTAGACTCTTCGATATCATTAGTAGAGTGGCTTCAACTTAAAATCAGATTGTAGCATGAGATTTCAACCAAGTTTTGGGTGATAAAGAAAAGGAGACATCCACATGAGAGAGACATGCAAAGAATTAGTAGAAGATTTGATTTCTAAGTGGTATTTTTATGTTAAGCCAAAACTTGGGAAATTCATCTAGAATAATAAGAAATTGGGGACAAGGTCCATAGATGAGAGATTCAACACATTCCTTTTACATAGATGTTTCCTCTCTACATGGATAAACCTTAATTCTACAGTTGTTTCTAGCATTGTCTTTGATCACAAGCCTAGTGCACTCTTAGCCTTGAGAAGCCAAAAATTTGGTTATATCCCATTCATATACAACACAATTAGTGTTTGAATATTTAAGGAGAAAATCTTTGTAACACCCTATTTTCCGAAGAGTGTAATTATGCACAAACTCCATATATTAATGTATGCGGCATGCAATTACATTTTGATTTAATAGAAAAACCAAACCACTAACTGAGAGGGAATTGATGAGACAAAGGGATTGATTCATAGATTTTTTTAGGGGCTAAATTTTGCCAATGGGATAATTTTCCATGGTTTTTCCCAAAAAAGGATTCCCCAATTTCCATTTTTTTCTAAAAACAATTCACCCAAATTACATAGAATAAATTATTTTACCTTAAAATTCGTCAAAATTATATAGAAACTATATAAAATCCTTATAAATTTGAATATTTTTACAAAACTATTGTCAAACATTTTACATTTTGCATATTAAGAACAAGAAAGATTAGCCCATGTTTCTACATTTTAATATAAATTTTCATCCTTAAAATTATCCCTGGATTGATTGAACGGTTGAGTGAAGCGGAGCTGAGATGTGTCAACGAAGAAAATAGGAAGCTTGCACAGCAAGCTAATTTATGTTTGTAAACATAAAACTTCACCTACCAACATACCAGACTTATACGAAAGACCATGTGACCATTAAAAGAAGTTGCAGAAGTGGTTGGGGAAGTTAATGATTGTTGGCAGTCGACCCATGCAGAGAGAAAAGGATGACGGAACAACTGACAGGGGATACCATGGAACCGCCCCTTCAAACTGTGAATGGAAAACTACAGGTTACGTCTGCAGGAAGTCACAGAGATCCTGAGGGGATAGAGAATAAGATCGGAAGAGAAAATTACAACACACACAAGATGACAGATAGTGTAATCGAGAGGAGGAGAGACCTCACAACAGAGGATGGGCGAGATCACACACATAGGCGAGCAAGAGAGAACATAGTGCATAGGTTCGGAAGCGTTGATTGAGGAAGAGAAAGAAAAGGATAACTTTCTGGAGGAAAAATCGAAGCTTGTTTGAGTTATCGATGATCACCCTGAACAAAGAAGACCTAGATTCCTGAACTGAAGCAATAGTGGACTGCAGCTTGGTGCTTACTCGACAGAAACTGGCACTGGTAAGGGAAGGTTGTCGAGGGACTGTTGAGCAGAGAAGGGACTCCCTCGTGCAAAAGAAATCTAGTTGAGAAACTACCCGATAAACCCGTAGAGACCCCAAGCTCAGTGGGAGGTGGCAACTTCTGCTGTGTTGGAGGAGGAAGGACAATAACCTTCCTAGATCATCGCAGACTCGGAACCCTGCTGAGTCAATTTCCTTGGCAGTATCATGGCTTGGCATGGGGGTGGCATGTTGTAGGAAGTGAATCTACAGCAAGGCCTAAGGTTGGGAGGAAAGGTGTCCTCTCTCAGTCAATCGGATTTGGTTAATTCCTTACCAGATAAGTGTTTGATTATATTGAAAATGCTCGTGAATAATATATTTGTATGCATGTGTAAATGTATGAATCTAAGAGAAACTCAGTTGTTTACAATCTATGATTTGCATGCATGCAAGTTGAGATATGTTGTGATGTTTATTATTTCTCTAAGAATCGTAAAAACGAGTTAAGTATGAATTGTTGTGTATTTGAATGTTTTATATCCCTATATGGAGAACCTGTAAAATCTTGCAAGATCTTTCTCCTTAAAGTTTTAATAAGTTGTAATGGCCCTAGAGTGGTTCTGAAACCTTGAAAATCTGGGTCGAAGCCCTATTGAACTCTAGAAATGGCTAAGTCTTCAAAACAGACTGTTATATCCCCTCAAAGTTCTGCAATAACCCAATAAAGAACAACAGTCATAGATTTCGAGACATCTAAACCATTGATCACGATGAGATGTTCGGAGTGGAGGCTTCGGAGGGAACCCTCGAGCGCTATGGGAAAAGATCCGAACGAGAGACTCTGAAATGGACTATTTGAAGTGGGACTTTTGGGAGAAAATCTCATGTGATGTGGGAAAAGTATCGAATGAGAGACTTTGAAGTTGAGTGTGTGTGGATCGTAGATCTAGAAGCGGGTGAGTTAATCCTCAGCCATTGACCATTAAGGGTCCTACCTAGCAGATCGAGAGGGAAGAGCGAGCTAGTGCTGACTAGGAGCATCAATATGAGATGTATGTCAGAAGTCAATTGGTCGACAGGAATGAATGTGGGTCTAGTTGGATGGGAGCTAACCTTTTCTGGGGTTGACTCTGGAGAATTTGAAGTATCACTCCAAAGGGTTCAGAGTACAACTTCGAAGGGTTCACAATACTCCTCTGAAGTGTTCGGAGTATGAATTTGATGGAGGGAAGATCTAGACAGTAGATATGTGTGTGGGTGAGATGTGACGGTAGTCTTCGATCTACCATAGGTCCCCACCTAAGTTAAGAGATGATCTATTGACATCATGAATGACGTGGCATGTCAGCAAGGTAGCCAAAGTGTTCTTAGGATGACAAATGTCAATCATTAATTGGTTGATGGGTTGAGTGTGGTCCAACTAGATAGGAGAATTTTAAACCCCCCAAACAAATATCAACCATTGGTCAAGAGATCGTAAGTGAATCAAAGGCGTCCATCAAGAAGATAGAATATTCCTCGATACCCGAAGTTTGAAGTAGTGAAACTGCCTGAACCTTTCTAACGTCGAATGGATGGTATCAAAAGGGAATATTCTTTGATACAATATTTGTCAGAGTTAAAAGTTGAGTGAACCCGGAGAAGGCCTGAACATCGATGAATATAGGCTTATGTGGACTGAAGTTCCACCGTGGCAAGTTAGGCAGGTGCCACATTGGTGCCATGTTTTCACCACATCAGATGGCACGAGTGAAAAGGCATATTAACTCTCTAGAGAAGTTTTATTAATGCAAAAAGGGATATTCTCTCAATAAGAATCAAAAGAGGGACACAAATTCTAAATTATGAAAGATCTCTATAATGATGTTGAACATAGATCGATTCTAGTATTGTACTTGGATTATTTTTGTGTTTAGTTATTGTTTTGAACCTTCAAGATGTAATTTTTTGTCTTCTTTTTGGAAATTTCTTAAAAGTTGCCTAAATGAGGCCTAGGATGAGTGTATTGTGTAGGTACAAGGATGAGAGGAGGACTAGTAAAACATAAGTTAGATACTTTTTCCATTTTTAATCTTGCTAAGGTAGCCAAATGTATGTTCTAGTTTCACTATAGAAATGTTGAATATAAATGTTTTTTCCAAGGAAAAAACCTTTATATTCAACATTTCTAGAGTGAAGCCATAACATTACAACTTCTATTTAAGAAAAATGGAAGATACAATACTTAGGTGCATAGGTGCATTACAACAAGAGCTTCAGGAGTCATGCTACACATAACATCTGTAAAAAAGACGGGAATCCACTCAAAAAAGTCTCGTGACCATAGGGCCCAATCATAGAGAGAGTTACAATGATACTTGGCACATATAGTGACCAACAAAATAACCATCATGAAATTAAAACTCAAAGAGAAGACCAACTATGTGCGATACTAGTCCATCAGTAAAGAATTTTTCTAGAACAAAATGATTTACTTATAACATTAAAGCATCCTTTGAGAGTGCATTTTCCAAGGACTTATGTTCTCGAAACATATGAGTAAAACTAAGATGAGAAAAACTAGTGGAAATCTCATGTAATTGTTCAACACTGTAGATAAGCCCCAAATTTGTAACCTATAACCTATCCTTCATCCAATCAATTACCAGTCTCGAATCTCCACAAATATGAAGATGAAGCACGTCCCTATCCATAGCCACTTTTAGTAGTGCAAAAAGAGCCTTTAACTCTCCCAAATTATTGGTCCCCGGTCCCAAATTGACTTTCCATTTTACCACATGCACATCAGAGAAATGTAAAAGAAAACCAACACCACAGAGTCTATCCAACCCCTAGAATGCACCATCAAAAAAACCCCAACTAATGGATTTATCAATCTCCAAAACATGACTCAAGCAAGGTTGAGACTTTGAATGGGTAGTTTTATAATAGTCTAGGAGACCCAAAGCCTATTGAGAAGTTTTAAAAGTAGGAAACCAATTATGTAAAAAATGTTGGTGTTCCTTGCAATCCAAACCCCCCAAAGCACTAGAATTGGAAGCACCTCTAGAGACCTCAAATCATGATGCATAAAAAACTCTCAAAAATAGTCAAAGAGTGAATCTGTATCCCATAAATGTTTGAGATCCAATTTCCTTTCAATTTCTCACCAGACCTGCCTAGAGTATGAAAAGTCCAAGAATAAATGAAAAATCATTTCATCATGATCTTTACAAAGGTAGAAAAAACCCGACCCATGCTTGTTTCATAGTTGAAACCTATCTATTACAGAAATATTCCCCTGCGGACAGGTGAAAATTCCCTTGGATTACAGACCCCTCTACCAAGACAGAAAATTACATTTGGACACTACCATTCCTATAGATTCATTTTATCCATCGAAAAAGAGAGAGGGAGGGGAAGTATGATGTACCTTGTTTACGACGTTTGTCCAAGCTGCGCCAATCCGCGAGCTCCAAGCAGTACCTGTAATGGAAAACAAGAAACAAACGACTATCTCCTACTCTAATGGGTTAGACAAAATCAATAGATCTATGAAGATTAAGACAAGCATAGAGAAGCACATGTAAACACATACTTGAAGGAAATAGGCCAAGTATATTAACGAGAACTTCAAAAGGAAACTTACAATATTCAGATGATGTTGCGGAAACCTCTCCAAGTCCTCCTCGTCCAACCCTTTCTCGAAAGATTCACGATCAAAATAGCAATGCTTTGTTGATTTCTCCTCCTTTTCACCATGGGAATGCCTCCATTTATAGGTTTTGAGAGGATCAACTACCTTGGCTATATTTGGAATTAGTTGAGGATATGGCTCTAATAGTTGTGATATCTTCCTTAGATGCAACCTTGGAGTTAGATTCGAGCCAAACTAACCCAATCCATCCATAGTTGTCTTTAGAGGAAAGTGGGATTTCCTCCAAGATTCCCTCAACCAACTCAGCACTCCCTTAAGAAGGACAACAAAGCATTGCAGCGCTCCCTCTGAGATGGAAAATAAGTGTTAGCGCTCCTTGTGTATGAGCAGGGGAGCGTTGATCTTCCAAAAATTCACCAAGATGAGTAAATCCCTTGTAAAAATACTTGTCCCGACGGCCAGATGATGGGGCTTCTTCTTATAACATGTTTTAGGGATTGTAGCAAGTGTTTTTATGGTGTTGTTTGAGACGCGACACCTAGGAAAAGTGAATGTGACACTTGCGACACTTGCGACAATAAAAGTGTGATACTTGCAACACTTACAACACTTGTGACAATGAAAGTGTGACACTTACGACACTTGCGACAATGAAACTGCGACACTTGCAACAATGTCGAAGTGAGGAATTTTGATGTGTAACATATTTCCCCCCAAAGTGTGAAGTCATAAATGGAATGTTGATGGTCGAAACACTTTGTAGATTCTTTAAAGAAAGGGTATGGAGTTGGAGAACCTGGTAGAAGTTGCAAACAACCATCAAACAATGTTAATATGTGTTCCATCCCCGAGGCAGGAATACCTATGCTCCGAATAGAAATGACTCAAAGCATGGCCGCCAATAAATACACTGTGGATCCATGATGATATTGACTAAGGAGAGGGCCAACAAATATATAATGTCGATCCATCCCTCTATGACCCGAATTGATCATAGCCAAGAAATAATACATAGTGGAGCTACGATGTGATGAGAACATAGCCACATACCAATACAAAGTGAATCTATGTTAAAATAGGTATATCAGTCAAAGAATCTCCATCGCAACCTGGGTAAAGTGTATATGCAGATGAATACTCAACCCAAGTCTACGTTTCAATCCTATAGCAGTACGATTATGTCTATGTGAATAGATGATTTGATGTCGAACATGACAGAAACCACTTGATCATTGGTCATTGAGGTATATCGTTAACAAGTGCGAGAGAAATAACCATTGATGTCGATGATTGTCAAGGTACTTTAAAGTACAATCCAATGAATGTGAATAATGAGCTGGATTTGAACACTCGTGGAATCAATTGGTCAGGGGTCATCGATGCACACCCATTGCCAAATGCAAGGAGGCTTGCCATTGAAGCATGCAGGTCCCAAGGTATTAATTGTTCGGTATGTGTTATATTCTTTTCACAACTAGCTCTAGTGTTTTCTACATTGCGTCGGGTGCACAGGGGGGTTTCCAGGCCCCACCTTCGGTGGTTGATAGCCCCCTGCACGGGGGTTTGGGGGCAATGCCCCCGAGAAATTGTTTTTTTTTCTCGAGAAACGTGTCACATTTTTTGCCTCATTTTTCGTGTCGCCTTGATTTTCATGTCCATTGTTGGGCAGTTTTTCGGAACATGGTTTTTTCCAATGGTTTTCTATTTTCGGTTAAGAATTAGTGTTTTTGACTAATCGAGGTCATTGGGTTAGTATTTTGGATGTCGTTGGCTCCTATATGTATATTGTATTTTAAACAATGTATAATTATGAATGAATATAGAATATGTTGGTTTTCCCGGTTTGGGTTTCCAGTGGAAAAATCTTTGTGTAATGTTTGTATTTGCCATTGTATATTTTTTGTTGTTTTACTGAAAATCTATTTGCAATAAATAATTGTACAAAGTTAAAATATACAGTTGGAATCAGAGCTTTGTTGGCTTCAGGGGGACGCCTTTGTGGTAAAGTGTTTGGCTCGGGACTGTGATAAGCCTTGTTACAGTGGGAGATCTATGGTATTGATTTTTCAGGTGAAAAGAAATGGTGAGCAGTTCGAAAATGGAGATTGAGAAGTTTAACGGGAAAAGTTTTGAGTTGTGGAAGCTCAACATGGAAGATTTGTTGGTGGATAGAGATCATTGGATCGTGGTGGATCCGGGAACTGCACCTACAGGAACTTCAACAGATGAATGGAAAAAGTTAGATCGGAAGGCGAAGAGCACAATTTGACTGTGTCTCTCAGATTCAGTATTACTGAATGTGTCAGAGGAAGCTAAATCAAAATAATTATGGGATAAGTTGGGGAAGTTGTATCTATCTAAGTCCCTAGTAAATAAACTATTCATGAGAAAGAAGTTGTATAACCTGAGGATGAGAGATGGAGACTTGGTGGCAGAGAATTTGAACACCTTCAATACTGTGGTAAGTCAGTTAGTATTTGTTGAAATTAAAATTTCAGATTAAGATAAGTGTATTAGCTTATTGTTCTCTTTATCAGACTCGTGGGATTGTCTGGTTGTTGCCATAGGTAGTAATACAACTCCCTTGAAGTTTGATGAAGTGATCTCATCCATGTTGTCAGAGGAGATGATACAAAAGAACATGGAAGAATAGAGCACAAATGCATTATTTGCAAGAGGATGCTCTCAGGAAAGAAATAGATCTAAGTCCTCAAGTATGAGATCTAAGTATAAGGGAATATCTAAGTCTCTTGGAAAGTTTGTAAAGTTATGTTGGAGATGTGGAAAAGAAGAGCACTACAAGAAACAGTGTAGATCCAAAGTTGAGAAAAAGAAGGGATCTGAAGAATATCCTTCTACAGAAGAAAAGACCTCCAAGGAAGGAGGGGATGTGTACTTGGCTTCTTCAAGTACACATGCAAATCATGAGGCATGGTTGGTTGACTCGGGTGCATCCTTTCATATGAATCACCACAAGGAGTGGTTTTGTGAATATGAAAGGTATGATGGAGGTAATATTTTCCTAGGTGATGACTCGAAAACCAGAATCATAGGTCGAGGAAAAGTCAAGTTGAATCTCATAGATGGAAGAATTAGAACACTACCTGGTGTTCTGCACATCCCAGGATTGGCCAGAAATTTGATTTATGTAAGCAAAATGGATGGTGCGGGGGTAAAAACAATATTTGAAAAGGAAACCTGCAGGATGGTTCAAGGAGAAATGGTGCTACTGAAGGGAGTTCGTTTTGGAACTCTATATAAGATACAAGGAAGTGCTATTATTAATGGGTGTAATAGTTCCATTGTTCTTGATATTGGAGTTGAAGAAGAAAGAACTCCTACAATCTCCGGAGAAAAGGTTATGTTGTGGCATCAAAGGTTGGGTATATCGAAGAGAAGGGTATTTGAATACTACACGGTAAAGGTATGGTTGAAGGTATGTCTAACTACTCTTTGGATTTTGATTTATGTGAACATTGTGTATATGGGAAGCAGAATCGGGTAAGATTACCCTCTGGTGCAACGAGCACAGAAGGAATTTTACAGCTAGTTCATAATGATGTGTTTGGACCTATGTCGGTTCCATCATTGAGAAAATATTTGTACTATGTCTCATTTATAGATGACTTCTCTAGGAATACTTGGATATATTTCCTCGGGAATAAATATGAAGTCTTTGACAAGTTTAAAGAGTTTAAGTCTCTTGTTGAGAATCAAGCAGAGAAAAGAATTAAGGTGTTGAGGACAGATAATGGTAGAGAGTTTTATGAGAATGAATTTGAAGAATTATGTAAGAAGTGTGGTATAGCAAGGCAGAAGACTACTCCATATACAACTTAGAAGAATGGAGTTGCAGAAAGGATGAACAAGATGTTGATGGAAAAAGCAAGGTGCATTCTAAGTGGTTTTGGGCTAGGGCAAGAATTATGGGCATAGGTAGTGGGTACTGCATGTTACCTGGTCAACATATCACCCTCATTAGTGTTCCATGAAAAGACTCCACAAGAGTTATGAACTGGTAAGAAACTTTCTCTCACACATCTCAAGGTATTTGGCTGTGAGGCCTATGTTCATGTTCCAAAGGAAAACATGGGTAAGCTAGATAAGAAGGATGAAAAGTGTATCTTTATTGGGTATAAAGATGGTATCAAAGGTTATAAGATTTGGAACCTAGAAACTAAGAAGGTCGTGTATAGCCAAGATGTGGTATTTAGAGAAATGAAGTATGTTATTAAATAGAAAGTCCTACCAAGTAAGGAAGAACCAGAGAAAATAGAGTTTGATTTAAAGGATGATGAATTAGACTCTACAAAAGAACAAGAATAAGAAGAAGAAGATCCTCATACTCCAGTATTGAGGAGATCAGTTCGAGAAAGAAGGATACCAGAAAGGTATACTACATCTGATTTCCATTCAAATTTTGTTTTGTCTATTACTGATGATGATCCTAGAACTGTCAAGGAGGCAGTGGATTCAGAGGAAAACTCTGGAAAAAGGCCATGGATGAAGAAATGGAATCCTTGATTAAGAATGAGGCTTGGGATATAGTGGAGTTTTCGACTGGAAGAAAACCCATCGGTAGCAAATGGGTATTCAAAAAGAAGATGAATGCAGAAGGCAAAGTGGAGAAATACAAATCTTGGTTAGTAGCAAAGGTTTATTCCCAGGTTGAGGGAATTGATTTTGGTGAGGTTTTTTCCCCTGTTGCTAAGTTAACTTCTATAATATTTCTAATATATGTTGATGTTGCATTTGATTTTGAAGTATAACATATGGATGTGAAGAGAACATTCCTACATGGGGATCTGGAAGAAGAAATCTATATGAAGCAGCCAGAAGGCTTTGCTATGAAGGGAAAGAATGAGTTGGTATGCAAGCTGAAAACTTCCTTGTATGGTTTAAAACAATCACCAAGGATGTGGTATCAAAAATTTGATACTTATATGCTGGGACTTGGCTTCAAAGGAAGCAAAGAGGATCATTGTGTGTATTTTAAATTAATTGGTGATCATTTGATTTATTTGGTCTTCTATGTGGATGACATGTTGTTGATAGGAAACAACAAGGAGATTATCCAGGATGTGAAAAACCTAGTTGTCCATTAAATTTGACATGAAGGATATCGGTGCTGCAAATTTCATTTTGGGCATGGAAATTAAAAGAGATCGAAAAAGGAGGAAACTCTGGTTAAATTAGAGAAAATATCTTGAGACAATATTGCAGAGGTTTAATATGCAGGAACGTAAACCGGTCAAGGTCCTTATTCCTGTTGGTGTAAATTTATCTGTGGATCAGTCCCAAGACACATGAAGAGGAGGAGGACATGTCTCGTGTTCCATATGCGAGTGCAATTGGCAGTTTTATGTATGCAATGGTCTGTACTAGACCAGACATTGCACATGTAGTGGGAGTTTTGAGCAGGTATATGTCAAAACCAGGGAAGGAGCATTGGACAACAATAAAAAGAGATTTTAGGTATTTGCGTGGCACTGCTAGCTATGGATTATGCTGCCAAGGAAGACCATGATTGGACAGAGTGTTGAACATACATGGCTTTGTGGATGCAGACTGAATTGGAGATCTGGATAGTAGGAGATATACAAGTGGGTATGTGTTTAATCTGTCTAGAGGAGAAAAAGACAGGTTGCAGTGGCACTTTCAACTACAGAAGTTGAATACATGGAAACCACTCATGCAAGTAAGGAAGCAATATGTTTACAAAGATTATGTTCAAGTATTGGATTGGTACAACAAGCTATAAGGATAGATTGTGACAGTCAGAGTGCAATTTTTCTCGTGAAGAACCCGACTTATCATTCAAAGACAAATCATATTGATATTCAATATCACTTTGTGACAGACATGGTTGAAGAAAATAAAGTGTTGTTGATGAAGGTGTACACTTTGAAGAATGTTGTAGATTCATTAACAAAATCTGTGAGCACTGAGAAGTTCTCTTGGTGTAGAGGATCCATGGGCATCATTGCCCTAGATTTTTGACCATGTAACCCTATAACCCCATGTAGGAAAAGAAAACAACAAGTGGGATAATGTTGGGTATGTGTTTTATTCTTTGCATGACTAGATCCAGTGTCTGCTATGTTGTGTCAGGTGCGCAGGGGGTTTGGGGGTTTCAGGGGGGCGATATCCCCCCTGCGCGGGGGTTCAAGGGAGCTGGCCCCGAGAATTTTTTTTCCTCGGGAAACGTGTCACATTGTTTGCCTCATTTTTCGTGTCATCTCGATTTTCATGTCCATTGTTGGGTAGTTTTTCGGAACATGGTTTTTTCCAATGGTATTCTATTTTCGGTTAAGGAATTAGGGTTGTTGACTAATCCATGTCATTGGGTTAGGTTTTTGGATGTTGTCGGATCATATATGTATATTGTATTGTAAACAATGTATCACTATGAATGAATATAGAATATGTTGGTTTTCCTGGTTTGGGTTTCCATGGGAAAAATATATGTGTAATGTTTGTATTTTCCATTGTATCGTTTCTGTTCTTTTACTGAAAATATGTTTATAGTAAATAATTGTACAAGGTTAAAATATACACTGGCGTGTTTCTAAGTCTATTTCTTGGATAATTTGTTGAAGTCGATAGGAAAAGACTCGTTGAATGAGGGCATTGATGTACCCCCCATCAATCGACACAAAACTCATCACAAGAAAGTTATAAGATATAGTAGATGAAAATGGAATAACATGGGTATGGGAACCAACAACATTGTAGATGGTTGACTTTTAGGTGAAGACTTCCCTTGAACACTGAGGCAGGACATAAGACTTGGCAGCATAGACTTAGAGTGGACCAAAACATAATGCAACAAGTGTTGGGGAATTCTTTGGTTGGGTCAAAGGAGTAGAGAGACTCATAGGATTGGTTTAGTAAGGAGGCTAATGGATTATACAAGTGTATGGTGAGGTGAAAACAAGTGTCATGTTCGAGGGCGACCATAAGAGATTCTTTAAAATATGTCAAGAAACTTGACCCACTTCCTTCAATTTTACTCCCATCCAGATAAATGAGTACCTCTTTTTCGTTTGACAAGCTCGAGGAGGGTAACGCATGCTCGATATAACTCACCTTTGGTAAGTTCCTCTTCCTTTATTTAACAAAATAGAAGAAGTAAGGGTTCGTCCCTAGATGGGCCTTTCAATGTATGTTTTAAGAGCCCAAAGAAAGTAAACTCGGTGGTTTTTCATGTTTAGAGAGTTTGAAAAAAACTTAAAGGAAACTCCCAGATGGACTTTTTCATAAGTTTAGTCTCCTAAGCCCGAAAAAAGTATAAAATAATACGTAGGATATCTCTCCTAACCATATGGTCAGGGTGTTCCTTTTTCATAAAGTAGTTTGATGAGACCAAAAAAGAGATAAACTATCGCTCAACAAACATGCTTTCTAATTCACTTTAACTAGTGTAAAAGACCACAATATCGATCGACAATCGTTTCATGTTTATAGAGTGAAAAGAGATTAAAGGAAACTCCAGGGGGTTCATTTTCCGTTTAACCTTTATGATTACAAAAAAGTGATAAAAGTATACTCGATCACATTCTCATGTATTTATGAGCACGAGAAAGAACAAAGACTAAGCTCATAATTGGTTTCATTTTTACACAAGCTTGAAACACAGTTAAACTATGCTTGTAATTTCCCAACGTAATTTCCAAAGGTTTTGAGGGATACCCATGGGTGGTTGTTACTCTTCCCCCAGCTTGAGAATCTAGTGGCTTAACTCCATAATGATAATCAAAGGTTGGAGACATACCCCCCCAAGCTTCATTTCATTCGTCAATGCTTATATTATCACTGATTTATGTACCAGATGGAGGGAAAAGGTCAACTGACAAAGGCGGATGAAAGGAAGGTTCAATTGTAATGCCTATTTAAATACTTGACTCAAGAAAATAACTATTCTCATAACTCCAGGTTCAATCCCTAGATTTATGTTTCATTTTTTTAAACGAGCTTGCTACAAAGAGAAAAAACTATGCTCGTAGCTTATGCTTCATTTTTTAACAAGTTTTCCAAAAAGAAGCAAAACTACGCTCGTAACCTATGTTTCATTTTTTAACAAGCTTTCCATAGAGAAGAAAAACTATGCTCATAACTTTGTTTAATTTTTTTAACAAGCTTTCCACAGGGAATCAAAACTATGCTCGTAACATCTGTTTCATTTTTTAACGAGCTTGACATAGAGAAGAAAAACCATGCTCGTAGCTTATCCTTGATCATGGATTTCAAGAGGACAATTCTATGGAAGGAATACAAACACCAGCCATGGCTTCCAGGAGATCTTTGATAGATGGCAGAGAAACACTCCAGAAGGAATACATGTCGACAGACTCAATAAGGGTAGAGAGATCTGTCTCTATTAGACCTATCAAATAGATGACCATGTCAACTACCAGATCTAAGTCAGGAGAAGAGAGAGATTCCCTCTCGTTCAGAGTTGAACGCATGGGACAGGGCATTACATAAATGGCTTGCGGTGAGGTGGACATCGCTGGCATGTATGAGCCATTCAGGGAATATGAATGGTCGACCATTAGATGAGGGTCAATGAATGAAAGTTGGTCAATCGTTACTATGTTTCCATTTTGAGGGAAACATATCACTTGAAAGAGAGTGGACACAAAATCTCTCATAACTTATACATAGCCTCGCCCAAGGAGGAGATTAAAGTCCAAGGGGTTGTGAACTACCATCACATCGACGTAGACCATTTTTCCTCCCAAATTAACCGAAAACTGAGGAAGGATCCCTAAAGGTTGACTAACTCTTATGTCAAAGTTCAACAGATTCTAAGTCACAGGTGCAAGTTGCGGGGAACCAAAAGCTTGTCAAGCATTCGCGGATAAGATGCTAGAAGAAGCACCTTCGTCTAATATAGTGTTAGGAATTGTTGTTCCTGAGTCTACACTTAAGGCTATAAAGTGTAGAGTCTAAGCATCTAAAATGAGTGAAAGAAAAGGAAGGGGAAGAAACAACTTCGGGGGATGAAGCTATGGACGATCTTTGAGTTGTCTTTGTCTAGCTTCCAAATATTCTTGAATGCTGATATCCCGCTCGATGGCGGCCCATGAACGTTCGAGCTTTGTCCAGGTGGTGGCGGTCTTAAGTATGGTATCGAAAAGATTCAAAGCGATGCTGGTTTGATCCGATAGACTAGGTTTGATGTTGGGTTGTCTTACGACAGGTACAGTCATGGGGAGAACAGAGCTTTAAAAGAAGGTTGATGTTTTAAAGTGCTTATCTCAACTTTAGATTATACGGGGAAAATTCAGTGAAGCCAATCGAAGGGTTTAACGAAATCGAAGGCCATTTTCCGTAATTGAGTTTAAAATCTTGAAACCGAGTGTGAAAACATAGAGTTGTCAACAATGTGGGGCATTAATTTCAGATGAATCCCACGCTGCAGTAGAAGAAGAAAGGACAAGAATACCTTGATGAAAGCATATAATGTAGAGATCTAAGTAATTCACAGGTCTTGTACCTGCTAGTAGCCGATACAAAGGAAAAACTGTAAATAACTAGATACCTAGAACCTGATCACCACAGTAGAAGTTATACTAAATTGTAGCTAAAACATTCATCAAAGACGTATATGTAAAAAATGACATGAAGCATGAAATACAGAGAAAAACACATAACTCAATCTTGACAAAATATGGAGTCTTCAATTCGCTTTGTATTAATCCTGGCTAAAAATAACTTTCTCTATTACAATCTACCACTGGCAAAAAGCCCTTTTTTATTACAATCTCCACGTTATTTAAACAAACTTCTGAACATCTAGAATTTCGATCGTTCTGGAAACCTGTCAGTTATAAATGGAAAATTGGAGTGTTTCATCTCCTCATCTTTGTCTTCCCTCGTAAGGGCAGAGCACCTTCCTTTCTCTGCTCTTCCAGATCTAGAAATAGAACAGGTTGACATCTATCATTATTTAGCACCAGAAACCTGCCCCTTCGCCTGCTCGATGCAAATGACACACCTCTCCACCAACCGGGCTATCAACCTGGAAGGCTCTGCTTAGTTGTTTGCCTCAAAGGTGTAACAACTCTTCGCCAACTATGGCAACCTTTTCCCTACTTGTCGGTCTTCCGTGATGATAGAGCATAATTGTAAACTTGGTTGTACTAGCCATTTGTCCACATGGACCATATCAACCTGTCTTATCTGGGATATATCCACTTGCTCTTTCTCCAGGTTTTCTTTGATGTCTAGCAGGTGTTTAGCTATATTGATTTTTCCCAGTGTCCCAACACTGCCTTCCTTATCAAGGTCTAGCAAATTTTTACTTATCAAGGTGAACGTTTCCTCACAAAAATTCATCACTTCATTAGCTCTCCCCTCTGATATATTCTGCTCCCAGACCTTCAGCAAGATATTCCCTCTAGTTTGTTTTGCGATGGATAATTTGGAGATGTCGACCATCTCTATCTTCGTTGTAGCTATAACAACGTCTTGGAAAGAAAATCGAGCTGCCCCAGCCTCTTTTTCCCTCAAATAAATTCTTTCTAACACTTGATCTATCGTCTGAAAGTGGTTCTGAATGGTTCCTACTTTTACAAGCAATTCTTGTTGAACTGTTAATACCTTCTATCGGATTTCGACAGCTTGGGATCTGAATATTTTTATGTCTAAAACCTTATTCTCAACAACATCCAACTTCGATTGTAATTCTATAATTTGTTTCCCCTGCTGGCTTACCTGTGTTTGGCTAATTTGCATCGACTGGCGCACCTGCTCAAGGTCGGATCTAAGTTTCTTGATCTCCTGCAGATCGGCTATTTGGGCTTGCTTGAGGCTTCTGCTCACCTCATCCTTGGCATTTACTTCAGCAGTAGCCACTTTAGCTTCCAATTTATTGATCAAGAGGTTCTTTCATTTCAACTGGGCCTTCAAAGTTCCAACTAAGTATTGATTGGTTGTAGCATAAGCCCCTAGTGTTCTTGTTATCTCATCTATGAATTCTTCCTCTTTCATGGCCTTCCCATCTGTAATGATTTTAAATTTTTTATCCACTACGCCCTCTCTTTGATATAATTCTTGCCTCACCACAACCTTCCTTTTTTATCAAAGAAAAAATTGTTAGGAGGCAGCTCCTCTACAAAAATGGGCGTCAATTCTTCATCGAAAATCCACCCCGCATCAGGATTCCCCTTTGTGAACTGTAAGGGTGTGATAATATCAATCAGACTGTCGACTTCCTTGGATGATTGTTTCGGGGTAACATCTATGACCGACTTGTTTGACATGAGCGATAGTGAGTCACCCGATCCTTGCGAGGGTATCTCTGCTTGACCTTGGACCTGGTTGCCTGGCGTACCCTTTTCGGGGTTTCCTTCCTGTTTGTAGGGGACTTCGGCTCCTTGCTCTGAGGTTCCAGCCTCCCCTGTTTTCCCTTGGTTCTTCTCCCTGTTAGGACTCGAGTCCTTTTCACCTTTGGCTTCCGTCTGCTGTGTAACTGGACGCTTTGGGGCTTCACCCTGTAAAATCTTGGGGAGGCAACTTCGTTCGTGCTCCTGGAATTTCAAGAAATTGGCCATATCTCCGAGTGGCAGGGCTTGAATCCGACTTAGGACTTCAAAGTAGGACCTCCCACCCCGGAATATTTCATCATGAGGGGAATCCTTGTGTTCATATCTCTTTAGGCCACAAATCGCCAAGTGATTGCTCACAACCTTACTAGGGTCGTTCTTTTTGAACTCAATATCCACCAGCTTCATTTCTTCTAAAATCGTAGCCTCGACTTTGGCATGGCCAAAATTTAACAAGTAATATGCACCAATATGAATGGGGAAGGATGGCCATACCTTTTTTGATACTCCTTTGAGCTCTTTTCTTATTCCACGAGCACGGTCTGCCTGACGATCTCGCGACAAAATAGCTTATCTAGCAAGAAAAGCGATAGAGCATATGGAGGAATAGAGGTGCCGAAAACCATGATATATGAAAACTCTTCCTCTATATACCAATCTGCCACGTTCTCAGGTTGGTCTTGACACTATCTGAAATCCTGGGCGACAGTTGGCCGAAGATGGCGACATGCAATGACACCATTACCCAATTGAAGATCTCATAGATGCATTCTTTGGTTTTATCCTCCCAAAGCTTCGAGTGGTAGACATGAATAGGCTCTGTATTAGATGGAGCCCAGTTCCAGTTCATTAGTGGGAAGGGTGTCATGAAGCAGATGGCATCCATAATGTAAGCAGACATAAAGAACGAAGATGCTTTCTTACTTGCCCTTTGTGCTTGATATTCGGTAATTCGACTGGTCAGACTGTTAGACAACAGTTTATCCCAGTCGAAGGAGAAACCCTCAATGACTGTATGAATGAGCGACACCCATGGGAGGAAAAAATGGGTAGTGTCTTCCTTCCCATACAACCTGCAAGTCACCATCTCTATGTACTTGAATTGTGGCTCCAAGGAAGAGATTGAATAGATCCCGTTAGTATCAACCCTGAATTTCGCAGGGTGTGAGACCCAATATTTGATTAGATCAGATAAACTTTTTGCATAATGCTTGCACTCCTTCTTCTTGAAACCTTCTAGAAATTCGACATTGTGAGTAAGGTTCGGTGTGGGTGACAATTTATACATTTCCCGCAAATGTTCTAGCCTGAAAGTCCCAATCGTCACCTTCTGTTCGCTGATAATCATCCTGGTCAGGATGTCCACATGGTCCAACGCCCACCTGATCATATCACAATAGGGAAGAAGCTGGGGCCTTGCCGCTATTTTGTGCATCTCTGCTTGAGCGACGATTTTTTATTTGGTTGATAAGTCATCCTTCTCGTTGTCGCTAGAATCATCCGAACAATTTACCGACTCGGATTGCAGAATGTTGGAAATGTATGACCATGTCTTGACATAATTAATACTTTGGGGAGAGGTATCGGAAACAACGTCTGAACCCTTACCTGAACTCTCGACAGCTGACTTGGGCATTTTTCGTGGAGCCATGATAGAGAAACCTACAACTGGACCACCTGTCGAAAAATTGAAAATCACAAATAGTGGTTATCCTGGTAAAATGGATCTGTGCGTAAATAGAAATGAAAACTGAAATAATGAAGGAAAAACTCTCTATCTTGGTCATTTAAACCCCTGGTGTCCTTGCCAACAGAATGGTCAAATCGCTTAATAGAAATATTTAGAAGTAAAAATGAGATCCTACTATCTGTCACCTCACTGCAATTCAAATAAATGCCATAAATGCTTGACGAGTCGTAACATTGGAAATCGTAGG
This sequence comes from Picea engelmannii, assembly GCA_009831015.1. NCBI lineage: Eukaryota > Viridiplantae > Streptophyta > Pinopsida > Pinales > Pinaceae > Picea > Picea engelmannii. Next base: position 500,271 of record ML783359.1, on the reverse strand, counting down.
ATCATTCAAAATTTCATCCGTAAACCGCGTGCATTAAAGTTTGTTTAAGGTGCTAATTAATCTAGTTTAGTTCTTTCAAATTGGTGTACTTAGTTGCTAATCCCCTTTTCGGTGCTCATCACATCGGGTGTTTTCGCTCCTAGCCACTAAACCTTAAAAACCTGAAAAAACGATGGTGTGAGGTAACGGATTAGATGTGAATTGACTTAAACCTTTTAATTAATCCATGCTTAATTAAAGGAAATCACGACTTCATGTGTCGGGGCTATGAAGGTGCTACCCTTTGGGTAAACAATCGCTGAGTCGCGAAATCACGATAGTGACTAACTAGGGTTTAAAGTGACTTGTCCTTGATACTAACTTGGGTAACTTTAACACCACTTCGCGACTTCGTGAGTTGGAGGCTTGAGAGACGTCCAATGTGTAACTCCTGAGAGCGAGGGTACAAGGTACTAAGTGATGATAATCCCCACTTAGTCTCTTAGTAATGGTGATTTAAACTTAGGAAGGTTTTTGCCATTTTTCATGTCGGGATACTGCGATCTTAGGGGGGAGAACGCGAAACAGACAAAGTCTCGAAAACCAACCTTTTTGGGCTTAAGCATAACATTTCATGTATTAAGAGAAAGGCGACTCCAACAGGAATATTCCTATCACAAACTTGCATGGTGATTTGGAAAGGCATGTAAGAAGGAAGCCAGGGTTTTGTCAAATGATTCCAATCAATAGAAATCATTTGATTGCTTAAAGGGGGTGCCATCGGGACGGGCAGAGTGCCCCCTTGTCCAGGTGAATTAGTATTAACAAGGTATACCTGAGCGACATCATCACTCTTTGAATGAAGAGTGGGATCAACTGATGATGGACTCAGAGCGACCACTTTAGGTGCACTCTTTGGAGGAAGAGTGGGATCAATCGATGACGGAAAAGGATTGACCACTTGGGGAACACTCTTTGGGTGAAGAGTGGGGTTGACCAATGATGAAACTGGATCAACCACTTTGGAGACACTCTTTAGAGGAAGAGTGGGGCTAATCGATGATGGAACAGGATTAGCCACTTGGGTTACTAGTTCAATTGAGGATGAAACCAGATTGACCACCGGATAAACTAGACCGACCGGGGATGGAACTAGATTGACCAGTCCATCAACTAACGAAGGGTTGGGAGAGATCTTACGATAACCAGTTGGAAGTTGAAACTTTTCCAAAATATAAGAAGCCTCGTTCATACGAGGGAAAAGGTGAGAGTGATGATCACTTTCGCATAAAATACAAGGAAATTTGAAGGTTCTGTTGGCATTGGAAGTCACTCCTGGATTGCAGTAGGAGCATAGCCCGACGCCCATCAGTTTATGTCACGATTTATTTATAGAGGGTGATCAAGTGGAAGAAAACTTGGAACAATATCATTCTAACTCGGAAACTAGGATGTACATGCACAGGTAGGTGAGGTCTTAGTTAAACTTCAGACAATGAGTTGTAGTAGGGGTGAATAGGAGGAAGACTTCTATAAGGAAAAGCTGAGGGTTGTTGTAGGCATCGAGCTTCTGACAACCTGTAGAAGAAAAACTTGAACGTAAGAACTTATTACGCTCAAATGTAGGCAACACTGGAGAATATAACGATGCTACAATAAATCCTTATCTTAACACAGTCACAGTAATTCACGCGAATCGGTCGATCATGAACTCTCTCAGTATGAGATGGAACTAGATGGGATAAGAAAGTTTTCTGTTATAAAACAAGAAATCTCACATACAGATACATAACCAGAGAACTGGAGCGTCTATTAAAACTTTGTAATCGGGAGCTTTGCTCTACCATTGATGCTTACAAAAATAGAGAAACTGAGTATATATACTCAGAAAAATTTGCCCAACAGAGGCGTGCTTGAACCTCCAAGGTGTGGCGTCTTTTCTGTCAAACTTAGACAAAAATCCTTCGTCAGNGGACCTGCACACAAGGGTACCACGGGTTGATTGCTCCAGGCCTCCCATACCTTCCATTTATGGCTTGAGCTGAGGTTTCACCTACCTGCTCGATTTTCATTAACTGATTCCCCAGGGAGTGACCGAGATGATACCCTCAGGAGAAGACCATGTGCCAACTCCCTAATGCTTGGAGGCTCGCCTACCTTTCTTCTGGCACCGCCATCAATGTAACCCAGGGTCATGACCTGGCACCTGTCTCAAGGGCACTTCGACATTTCTTCTTTCAGGGATTTCTACTTCCCCTGCCTTCGAATTTCCTGGTGCCCAATCTCGCGAAACGACCCTCCAGAATCAACGGTTGGATTGGCTCTAAAACTGACGACCACGATCATTTTTCCTTGAACGCATTGGCTCCACGTCCCTTCATCTTCTTTGTCCCTTTTCCATACGACCCAGTGCTATGACCGTGGGCCAGCACCCAGAGGCGCCTTCGACACTTCGCGTTTCTTGGATGGGAGGGAGCTGATCCTTTCTCTTTAAAGTCACGATGGGCGAAGTGGCGATAGAGCCCAATCATGCACCACGTGTCCCTCCTTGATCGGACGGCCCTGAACTTCTTAGGCGATACTATGGGCCCGAATCCTGGATGCCTTCGACATTTCGCATTTCGTGGATGGGAGGGAGCTGATCCTTGCTCTTTAAAGTCACGATGGGCGAAGTGGCGATAGAGCCCAATCATGCATCACGTGTCCCTCCTTGATCGTACGACCCTGAAATTCTTCGGCGATACTATGGGCCCGAATCCTGGATGCCTTCGACACTTCGCGTTTCATGGATGGGAGGGAGCTGATCCTTGCTCTTCAAAGTCACGATGGGCGAAGTGGCGATAGAGCCCAATCGTGCGCCACATGTCCCTCATTGATCGAACGACCCTGAACTTCTTGGGCGATACTGTGGGCCCAAATCCTGGACGCCTTCGGCACTTCACGTTTCGTGGATGGGAGGGAGTTGATCCTTTCTCTTTAAAGTCACGATGGGCGAAGTGGTGATAGAGCCCAATCGTGTGCCACGTGTCCCTCCTTGATCAGACGACTCTGAACTTCTTCGGCGATACTGTGGGCCCGAATCCTGGATGCCTTCGACACTTCATGTTTAGAGGATCCCAGCTGCAGAGAAAAAGTGCTTCAAGGTCGCAATGGGCGAAGCTGTGACAAATCCCGATCGTGCGCCACATGCTCCTCTGGGATGGACAACCTGGATCATTTCAGCGAGATTGCAGGCCCGATTCCTGTGCTAAACATGGCATAATTCCATCGATCGATCCTCACCGTCGGGCACTGGGTCGTGCGTCTGCTAACATTTTAAGTCCGAAATTGAGATTTTATGCACTGCACGGTGTGCTCACGGCTGCATCCTTGGACATAATGCCTTTGTTGGAATTTTAGGCCTACTTCTTCGTAGCTCGGGCTACGGGCTCAAAGGAGAGAAAACAACCCACCCCTCTTAACAAGAAATAATGTTAACATTAGGCTCCATGGGGGATAGAGTTGTTCCTGTGATGATCTAAGAACTCATTTGCAGCTTCAGTGCCTTGCTATTGGGCTATGGAGTCATTTACTAAGCCGAAAAATAAAAAATAAACAAAGAACCAAAAGGACAATATTTACAAACAAAGGAGTCGTCTAAGGCTCAAACAAAACATTTCTTCAGAAAATGCCCATTTACTGGGCTGTTAAAAACCTCCTCACCCTCCAAATCCTGCAACCTGTACGTGTTATTTGAGAAAACCTTAGAGATTTGGAAGGGCCCGATCCATAGGGCATCAAACTTGTTGTGTTTGCCCTTATCCTGTCTGGGTGCATCCTACTTAAGCACCAAATCCCCGATCTCAAACTCCTTCTTCCTAACCTTCCTGTCAAAGGCTTGTTTGACCTTCTGCTGATGACTATGAGCTACGTCCATCACTTGTTCCCTGATTTATTGTACTTCCACCATATGATGAATCCTTATAACCATATGATCCGGCTCTCCTTCATAATCTTGAAAGAACTTCGCTACAGGTAAGGCGAGCTGAGAGGGAAAAATCGCCTCTGTTCTGTAAACTAGCTGAAAAGGCGAGGTGCCCAGGGACTTCTTCATTGTCACTCGATCGGCCCATAGAGCGAATTTGAGCTTTGAATCCCAAGCCCTCTTATTGTCTTCCAATAATCTTTTAATGAGCTTGATTAGGCTTTTATTGGAAGATTCTACCAGCCCATTTCCTTGAGGATAATAGGGGGTGGAGTGAATTTGCGAGATCTTGAACTGCTCATAGAACTTAATCAGAGGCTCAGATTTGAACGAAGCAACATTATCAGTGACAATCCTACTAGGATAGCCAAATCTAGCTATGATATCCTCCAGGAAGCTGATAATTACTTTGTGTGATGCACTTATGGTGGGGGCAGCTTCTATCCACTTGGTGAAATAGTCTGTTGCAGTCAAGATCCATCTGTGTTGGCCACTTGAGGGAGGATGGATTTCCCCGATGAAGTCCAGCCCCCACTGTTGAAAAGGTGCTGAAGCTACTACAAGCTTCAGTGGCAGTGGTCTAAGCTGCTGCTTTCCTGAGAAATTTTAGCATTTGATGCAAGCTCTGATTTCTCTGCAGACATCAGTGAATAAAGTGGGTCAGTAATACCCATCCCTGAGGATTTTGTGAGTTGTGGTCTTCCAGAAATGATGCCCCCCACAAAGGCTGCTATGGAAATCAAACATAACTTTCTGGGCTTCTTGTGGATTCAGGCACCTTAAAAATACCCCTAGAGGGTCTTTCTAGTACAAGGCTCGGTCAATGAGGCAATATCTGATCGCCTTGATATTTAAAACTCTCACCTTACTCTTTCCCATTCCATCAGGAGGCTTCAACTCTTGCAAAAAATACAAAATATCTCTATACCAAGTGCATTCTACTAGCGATAAGTCACCTTGAGAACCTTTGTTGGACGACTCAACTTGCTGATTTTCTGAGCAAGCATTGATGAAGCTAATCCCCAAGGCTTTGCAATTGGATTCAACTAGCAGCTTGGTTAAACCCTTCCCCTTTATCAACTTGGTGGGCTTAATCTCCAAATCAAACTCTAGGATCTTGGCAATCCATTTACCTCTTCTCCCATCTATGTCAGGCTGTATAAGGATGTCCTTCACAGAGGCTGAAGGAACGTATGCAATCACTTTTGAGTGCAAAACATAGACTCTGAAAGCTTTGAGAGCTTTCACAAAGGCATAGGCCTTCTTCTCCATGATCTCATACCGGACTTCTGCATCTCTCAATGCCTTGCTAAAGAACGAAATGGGTTGTTCTCGTCCTTCCTCATTTTTCTGCAATAAGACCACTGCTACTGTATCAAAAGAAGTAAAAGAAAAAATCAAGAAGTCCTTGGAATAATCGGGACTGATCAACACAGGTGCCTCAGTCAATGCCTTCTTTATTTGGATAAAAGATTCCCTAGGTTCAACAATCCATTTTACTTCTTTTCCTTTCCTGAGCATGGCTGTGATTTGTTTCACCATCTCAGCGAAATTTGAGACGAACCTCCTCAGAAAGTTAATCTTCCCTAAAAAAGCATGAACTTCCTTTCTAGACCGGAGGAGTGACAAGGTCTGAATTGCCTCTACCCTGCTGGGATAAATCCTTACTCCTTCTGTTGATACTATATGACCTAACAATTTCCCCTCCTTCATAGAAAACAAAGACTTTTTGGGGTTTAAGGATAGGCCAAACCTCCGACACTTCAAGAACACTTTTCTCAGGTGACAACAGTGCTCTTTGTCAGACCTGGAGAAGACTGTGATGTCATCCAGATAGATCGCCACAAATTGATCTTTTTCCCTAATGAAGGCTATATCCATGGCCCACTGAAATGTTGCTCCTGCATTCATCAATCTAAAGGGCATTTTGGCATACATGAATGTGCCCCAAGGAGTGTCGAAGGCCGTATTTTCTCTGTCCTCGGGCATGACTGATATCTGGTTATAATAAAAAAAACCATCGATCATGGATATCCTAGATGCACCAGTTACCCTCTGCAATATGTGTTCCATGTTGGGCAGGGGATAATTGTCTTTCTTTGAGCCCCTGTTCAGGTTCCTGAAATCAACACAGAGCCTGATTTCTCCACTTTTCTTTCTTACTGGGACCAAATTGGCCACCCATTCGGAATATCTCAAGGGGACAATGATTTGGGCATCTAACAACTTCTTCACTTCTCTTTCCATGACAGGCAACAACATAGGGTTTATCTGTCTTAGCTTTTGCCTAAATGGTTTAGCCTCTTCCTTCAGTGGGATCTTGTGTTCAATGACAGATGTGTCATATGTCTTGAGGTCTTCATAGGTCCATGCAAACACATCGACAAATTCTCTTAATAGTTCAGTGTATTCGGCCCTCTGTTCTTGGGTCAGGTTTCTTGACAACTTGACGAGCTTAGGCTCCTCTTGTGTGCCAATGTTGCACTCTGATGTATTAGTATTTCCTCCTGAAATCTTATCTTTTACTGCCACATCATTCCCATCGAATAGTCTTTCTAAAGGGACTAGTCCCCTTGGAATGTGATTGCTGGGAAACTGAACAATATGGTGATTAACAATTTTATTTAAGAATACCTCAGAGTGAGGGTCGCCTTCGGGATCAGGGTCCTGCTCAATGTGCAATGCAAAAAACTCATCGACGGACTGAAGAATTTTTTCGATTTCAAGATCGTCTTCGAATACCTTCCAATGCTTTACATTGTCCAGGATGGATGGCCTATATCTTATCTCGACCCCACATGGGATCTTCGGTGGCAGAGGGATCCTAAATAGATTAGCTGAGACAACTAAGGAATCGGTCGAAGCATTATCCTCCCTTGGGACAAAAGAAATGTTGAAAGATGAGAAGAAATTATCAATCAGGTCCCATACCTCGTTCTTGTAACTTCTGAGCCGAGGATGCTTGGCCCGATAGACATTCCTGACTTGTTGGATTATCAATTCAGCATCTCCGAACACTGCCATCTCCCTTATTCCCATTCCTTTTGAAGCCCTCATACCCAGAACAAGAGCTTCATACTCTGCCACATTGTTGGTGGTTTCAAATTCCATCTTGTATGACAGGGATATGGTCTCTTGAGAAGGTGACATGAAAACCACTACAACGCCAATGCCTTCGCTAGAAGAAGCTCCGTCGAAAAACTTTTTCCAAATGGAGGTGTTTGGAGGAGGTATCCCGTGATCAAATAAGGGTTACTTTCTGATTTGGAAAGGGGCTTCAGGAGTATCAGTGATCTGCAATAAACTAGAACCCAAATCAGTGTCAAGTGCAAAGATGGGATGATTGGTGGGGTTTGCTTCATCACTGACAATATAGGCTAGCTGGGCTTCTCTATACAACCTCCTGTGTTCCCCTCCAAAGACTGGAATGGTGGCATATGTGAGATCCATCTGTAATGTTCCTCCAGGTATTTTAATCCAAGACATAGACAACAACATGCCAAACTTGGGGGGAACATCAGCTACCGCAATGTCCATGACCACACTCTTCATTGGCAGCTGAAATAAAGAGATCACCAAGTCTTTGATGACTCCAAGACATTGCACCCTCCTTGAATCAAAAGAGTACAAATCATGATAAGCCTTTGTCACTTCTAGTCCCAATTCTTCCATGACTATTTTGGGCATAAGGTTATGGGAAGCCCCTGAATCCATGAGGCAAATATGCAACACTTTATCATGTATGTTCAGGGATGTGTAGAAAGGAGGGGATGAATCATCTCTATATTCTACCATGGGACCTAGGAAGACTGCTGACTTTTCATCTTGGAGATTTATTGAGTCTGTGGAAAGCTGGGGGGGCTCAGATTGTAGCATCTTGGAGAGGGACTTTTTGAAATCTTCATTTTTAACTAGTTTGGAGAGGGGTACAGGAATTGTAATCTTCTGAATCTCATGCTCAAAACTAAAGGAGGAGAGAGACTTAGGAGCTTCCCTTACCTTGGAGACAGGTTCCTTGGCTGCTGGCGAAGCATTCTGAGTTTTCTTTTCTTTAGTAGCAGTTGTTGCAGCTTTAGTAGGCCTTTCCGCTATGAGGGGCTGATCCTGGCTATCAAAATTCCCTTCTTTCTTTTTTGACCTGAGATTGTATCTGTTAGGAGTGGTGCTAGCATTTTCCCCTTTACTCAACTCGTTGATTTGGGTGTTGATAAGGGATTCTTCATATGCAGATTGCGTCCAATGAGGAAAAGAGGAAGAGTCCTCGATGCAGTGGATCTCAGGGTCGAGTTCATCCACCTCCCCCCCTTCCTCATGAGAAACTAGGCTATTCTAGAGAGGGGTCTGAATCCTCTGATCATCCCTGTCTCTGCTTCTTTGTTCCTTTGGCAAAGTCTGTGGCATATTGTTACCAGGCCTCTTGAAACTTCTGTTATTAGTATTCTGGGGGTTTCTGTACGTGGGCTTCCCCTCTAACTCCCACCTCTCCATCCTAGCTAAAAGGGATTTCAGTACTTTAGTTATCTCATCCGTCTGAAGGGGAAGGGGAGATGAATGGGATGGGGAGGCCTCTATTCTCCTCCTGGATACGTCTCTTTCAGCCTTATTCCTGAGTCATTCAACAACCAATATGCTAGACTCTACTTCCACGGCTGCATCCTGCATGTGAGCCATAGTGGTGGCTCTCCTTTCCCTCAATAGGAGGCATAAATCAGGATCAAAAGCGTTGGGATAAGTGATCTTTTCATATGCTTTGGAGGGATTTATCTCGGTGGGGATCTTATTGTACATTTTATTAAATCTTTTGGAGAAGTCAGAGACAAACTCTCCTTCCTTTCTCTTCAAAGACCCAAACTCAATCATGTAATACATGAAATCCTTTTTGTCTCCCCACTGTCTCAAAAAGGCACTATCCAAAGCCTCAATCCCATCAATAGATCCAAGGGGTAGGGCCCTAAACCATTTTCTAGCCTCGCCTTCAAGACTATGGATGAAAATCCTCATCCATACATCTGCATGCATGATAACATGATCGTCTGTAAAACTGTAGAAGGCTTCAATGTGTTCTTCTGCAGCTATGTCCCCCTCGCCTGTAAACTTGGGTAGCTGCTTGAGGTAGCCATTTGTTGGAAGGGCATTGAGAGGTTGAGGTAACACAAGGGGAGCAAACCTAGTAGTTATTATAGCCTCCATTCTGGTCATGGGGGGATTTTCTCCTGCCATAGGAATATTAGGTGGAGGAGAACTCAGAGGAGAAGGAGCTTGAAAAGGGGATACTTGGAATGAGCTTCCAGGTGGAAGGAGAAACAATGAGGGATTTAGGGAGAAGGCTAATGGGCTTGAGTAAGCAGATGCTTCTCTCAGTGCGAAAGTGACAACAATAACAAGAGGAGTGGTAAATCTAGGAGTGGGGAAATCTTCTGTGGTCCTAGGTCCACGCCAAGGTACAACTTTAGGGGAGGGGGGAGTGACAAGGATTTCTCCGTCCAATCCCAGACCAAGAGGGGAAAGCTCAGCAGGAACACTCCCGAAATTCAGGAAACGGGAAAATTCAGAAAACGGTCTGCTGCGAAGCTGAGGAGAAGAAAAAGGAGTTTCTATAGAAGGAGACAAAAAATTACCTGGTTCGACGGTGGAAGTTTCTCCTTCAGAGGCCTTTCCTTTTCTGAAAATCACCTCCGGATCAGCTTCAGGTGTAGCTAGAGGCAGTTGTGGATGGGACCACGTGTGTCTGCCTCTGGAAGCCACAACTAAAACCATAGGTTCACTCCAGTGGAGTCGTCACAATGGAGTCGCCAGGTGCACAGTAGCAATCATCAAGGGCTATCATGCCTGATGCACCTTTAGAATCAAAGGCTCAATGTCGTTCTATACCAAGGAAAATTTTAAACTTCGTCCCCGACAATAGCGCCATAAAATGTTGGCGTTGGAAGTCACTCCTGGATTGCAGCAGGAGCAGAGCCCGACGCCCATCAGTTTATGTCATGATTTATTTATAGAGGGTGATCAAGTGGAAGAAAACTTGGAACAATATCGTTCTAACTCCAAAACTAGGCTGGACATGCACAGGTAGGTGAGGTCTTAGTTAAACTTCAGACAGTGAGTTGTAGTAAGGGTGAATAGGAGGAAGAATTCTGTAAGGAAAAGCTGAGGGTTGATGTAGGCATAAAGCTTATGACAACCCGTAGAAGAAAAACTTGAACGTAAGAACTTCTTACACTCAAATGTAGGCAACACTGGAGAATATAATGGTGCTACAATAAATTCTTTATCTTAACACAGTCATAGTAATTCTCGCGAATCGGTCGATCATGAACTCTCTCAGTATGAGATGGAACTAGATGGGATAAAAAAGATGTCTGTTATAAAACAAGAAATCTCACATATAGATACATAAGAAATTTCGTCGGCCATAAATATCCACCGACCGACGATCTGCTCCATCGATCGATCCTCGCCGTTGGGCACTGGGTCGTGTGTCTGCTAACATTTTAAGCCCGAAATTGAGATTTTATGCACTGCATGGTGTGCTCACGGCTGCATCCTTGGACAAAATGACTTTGTTGGACTTTTAGGCCTACTTCTTTGCAACTCGGGCTACGGGCTCAAAGGAGAGAAAACAACCCACCCCTCTTAACAAGAAATAATGTTAACAAGTTCCATTCTTCTTACCAACCTTAACATCAATATTTGACAGGGTGTCACTAGCATGTCTAGCAGGGGCTGATGACATGGAATACCACATTTCTAAGACCTTGGGGAGACCAGGCAAATCCCTAAAAAAGTGTTCACCCTTACAAATCCTGCAAGGGAATTTGGGTTTAGGATTCTTTGTTTTAGACTTGTCGACTTTATCAACACTCCCAGTACGATTTACAGTAGTTGGTTGCTTGGATCTAACATGACCTTATGCAGTTGGAGGCTTGGTTTCTTTCTGATTCTTCTTCTTCTCCTCCTTTCATTTCTTCTTCTTCTTATCAACCTGGCTACTTGCTTTAGAGCTTTCACTAGGCGAAGAAGGAGAAAGGGAAGGAGACCTAATGGGGTTGTAGCAAGTGTTTTCATGGTGTCGTTCGAGATATGACACTTAGGAAAAGTGATTGTGACACTCGCGACAATAAAAGTGCGATGCGTGTGACACTTACGACACTTGTGACAATGAAAGTGCGACGCTTGTGACAGTTATGACATTTACAACAATGAAAGTGTGACACTTGTGACATTGTCAAATTGAGGAATTTTGATGTGTAACACTATCCCACATCAAAACTTTCCCCTTCAAAGCTAACCATAATAGCAAGAGGCCTTTCAAAGGGCCCCATATCTTCCAAAGTTTGTTCTACCACTAGAGGGGTGGAAGTACTCCCAAAACCTCTAAGGCTTCATACCCTAATTTAGTTGAATATTCGCCCCCAACAAAGTTAAATGTTGGTTGCTTATCTGAGTTATACCTTTAACATGATTGACCCAGGTTCATGTCTACTAGGGATCTAACAAAGCCTCTAAAACTATTGTTCCTCCTGGTAAACCAGAAGGCAGCACAATACACAGGTTGCACTGTGTCGTCTCACCCGAGATAGTTCTATGGGTGGATGCAACTCTCATGTGCTTGTAGTCTAGGAATGAGTGGGGATTTGGGATTGAACTATGTGATATTCAGTCCATTACTCTATCATTCATCTATCTTAGTTATTCTATCGTTATTTATTCATGCATGTAAATCAATAGATCTAACTACTTCATCAAGACATTCATCTAAGATCTAACCATTAACAACAAAGACATAAACAATAATCATTCTGCATAACACATGATTTACCATGGTTCACCCCCTCCTGGGCTACGTCCACAAAGATTTGGCTCTTAAGCTCTTTTAGTATGGTTCTGTCATATATGGTTTCGTGCGCACTACAACTTCATTCATACATTCACAAACCAGACTCCATGACCTTTACGAGGCTGACTAGATCACACCAGGCTCCTCAACCTGCGATCCAACCCTCAAGGTCTAGTTATTTTTCTCTCCTACAACTCAACAACTTACAAAAAGGTATATAATCATAGTCGTGTTACAGACCTGTTACTCTACCTCACGCAAGTAACACATAACAAAACCAAAGAGCACCCCCTAGACCTCTTAAGTGTCTATTTATATCTATTCTTAGCTCATCAACTGTTACATTCTCTTACCAAAACCCTAACCTATTTAGGTCTTCTTGCATCTTGGCCTTGCGCACTTTTCTCCTCTTCATGCACATTTTCATCCACTGCTTTTCTTGCCAATTGTATTTCTTTCCTTCCTTCTTGCATGTGCGCCTCACATGCTTTCCTGCCAACTGTCTTTCCTCCACGTCGTGCCTTTTCTCCAAAATGGGCCTATCCCCAATAGGCCCCCAACATTGACATCGTGACTCATCCTGAGTCAATTCTTGACTTATGTGACTATCATTACTTGCTTCCTGCTTCAGATAGTGCTTGTTGAAGTGCGTCATACCTTTTCGTTATCCGTTGGCACTGTTGTTGAGCCCGACTGCTCTCTTCAGCCATAGTGGTGACCACCTGTTATGTGACAAGAGACTGTAACATCTCTCCTCCCTCGGCCCCAATCTGCTCAATCCTCTTCTTAGTTGCATCACTCTCCATGACTAGTTGCTCTGCCTTTTCTTGTAGGGGCTCCAACAACGCATGTCTTACTATCTTCTGTGCTTGCAACGCTTTCTCTTCCAACTGCAGAGCTTTCAATTTAGTGGCAGTCTTGATATTTTCGGGCAGTCTTGTTGTGTGGATTTTGGTTTCCTTCTCTTGCAGTTCCTGGAGGCTGCCATCCTCTAGGAGGTGAGTCCAGAGCTGCGCACTCTTCTGTAACATCTCAGTGATCGTCTGTATGCTTTTTTCAATGTCCTCCGCAGTTATTGTTGCCTCATGTTCTCGATGTGCTCTGACTTCTGGAGAGGTAGTGGGTATGACACGCTCCTCCATCTCTTTAATTTTCTCCTTATATTCATGGATAGTCTGCTCTATCCTGTGCAATTTCTCTTCCGATGACCTTGCCTCCTCATTTGTGCGTTCGAGAATTGCTTGAAAAAAAATGTGGATTTGATGCTCCATCTCCTCCACTTTTTGTTGCGCTCGCTCTTTCTGTTGCGCTTACAGGTTGAGGGTTTCCTTCATCGAGATATTCTCTATCTGGGCTACCTGTAGGTTTGTGGCGTCCACTCTTGCTCTGGATTGAATCTCCTGCGTGAGGCTCACCTGAAGTTTATACAACGCTTTTGTTGGAATCTTGGCCAATGCCACATCCAACATCTCGATGTCTTTGAGGGGTTTCTGCATTGTTTCTTCATCAATGAACATCATCTCCTGTGTGATGATGAAATTGGCGCTCGCCTACGCTACAAACTGCACTATCTCAGGCATTAACACTCCTTCCTTAGCCTGCATGGGTGTTTCTTTTGGTGCCTATGCTGTCCTGATCCTTAACTGTTCCAACGCAGTTTTCACCTCTTGCACTTGATCGACAATTGAAGCCTTGTGATTCTCTGCATTCTCCCATACTTCAGCCAGTCTCTCCTCGACTACTGTCACCACTAGCTCCACATCATCTGGGGTTAGTGATATATGGCTCTGTGGCTTATGGGCCTTCACCTTCTTTCAACCACCACTAGTGTGCTCCCCTAGCCATTTCTCCTGGGTGGTTGATGGCTTGGGACTAGTGGGCCTCTGGGTATCCCCTGCAGTGGTTGTCCCTGTTTCTCTGGCCTCAGGAATATTTTGGGTTCATGTCCCTTGTTCTTCCTCCTTAGGGATTTCCTGTGTCCCTACGCATGTTTCTTTCATGCACACTTCTTCCGTTGAGTGTATTGGTGGCTGTTCTGCGCGCGGTGGAGCCTGTGTAGAGCCCCTTGGTGGTCTATTCTATGTGTGTGGTTTCTTCTTGGCTAGGATGCTTCCCCCCTCTTGGCCTTGGGCACTCCTCTTTTTGGTTCCTGCCCCGTTGGTGCTTGTTTGGTGCGGTGGGGCTGGTCTTCCCTGCGTCTGAGTTCGTGAGCTTGGTACTGCGGTTGGAATCTTGGGTACCTTCCATTCTTCGAGCCTCTCCTGGACCTCTCTTTGGATTTCTTCTTGCATGACGTAGTAGTTGAGTTGTATCCATTCCTTGGCTTTATATTTCTTTTCTTGCATCCATAAACTATGGCACGTTTCCCTGAAGTTGGAAACCTATCCAAACTCCTGGACAGTCTCTGGTGTAATGTGCCATGTACCCGCAATAAGGTTTTGCATCTCTGCGAAGTACCTCACGAATATGTCTTTGTTTTTCTTCTTTCTCTTGGGCTCCGCACTGCTGCGTAGTGATATGTATCTTGCTACGCCACATTTCTCGGGTCTTTCCATATACTTGTTGTAGACAGGTTCTTTCCATCTAATGAGGCCAATGTGAAAGAGTAACCATGAGTAGTGGAACTCAGAGCCACATTCCTGTGTGTATTTTCAATCCTCCAAGAATGAATTCAGCAGGTATGGGCCCTAGCTCATCGAGATCCCCTTTGCACACTGCATGGCGACGGTGACCACACTGGCCAATACTTCCTCTTTGCGATACTTGCACATTAGTTTTCATCCAAGGAGTCTGGTGGCAAACCTTGTCGCAGAATCGTTGATGTCACTGATCCCAATGCCCCTGTTGCCTCGCTCTGTGCCATACTTTGCCTTAATCTCGTCTAAGATAATCTTAGCTCTGGTTTTGTCCTCCATATTTTTCTCTATCTTTTCCCCATCTGTGGGTAGCCCCATGATTCATGCGATGAGGTCCATAGTGATAGGCACCGACTTATCCATCCATAAGATGTTGCCATGTACTCATGAAAGTAGTTTCTTGACGCAGGCATTGATGTGCTTTACCCTCCCAAAGTGTGGGACATTCAGTAGATTCATAATGCCTGTGTTGTAAAGCCCAAGGATTCACTGCGCCGACTCTAGTAGTGGCATGCCTGATGAGCCTTCTCCCCTGCTTTCCAAATAGTTATGGGATGCCAGGTCTAGAAATTTAGTGACATCTGCCACATCATGGTCAGAGTATTTGATGACACTCACTCTGTTGACCATGTCATCATCTGCGTCCACTATGCTCAGAATATTTGGCAAAACTAGGGTCCCTTCTACTTGTGGTTGTGACCCTTCGTGTGCATTGCTCTCAACTTGGCCCTTTCATTTGTCTTGTGGGGCTGAGACCCCCACCTATGGTACACCCTCGTGTACTGTTTCCTATCCTTCCTCTAGTTCGTGGCTCTGTGGCACTAAACTCGTGGCCTGCTCGATCTGTTGGGACCCTTGTCCCCTCGAAGTGTCGAACTCAATTCATTCGGGGTCCTCCTCCATCCGCCCAACCTTCTGCACTGGTTTCCGCTCCTCCTCTACCGTCACCGGGTTTGTTTCATACTCTAGTGTGTGGATTTCATCCACATCCACCACTACAGGTGACCCTTTCTCGTGTGCGTTTGTTGCGCGGGCAGTACTTCGCGCGTTCCTGTCGGCCCTTCTCGGCTCTCCAACTCGTGCTGGTGACATTACGACAGGGTCGAGGCTTTAAATCTGTGAAATCAACAAATGCCTGGTCAAATTTTTTCTCTATCACTCTTCCAATCAGATCTGCATTCTTCTCCTTACAAATCTACACAATGACTTTCTTTTCCCCCTTTTTCTGACTTTATAGAGGAATGACGAAGTGACAACTGTTCCACACTGAAAATTGTCCCTTTTTCACTTTTGGCAGCATGTCCTACGTGTGGTACCATTGTACATGTTAAGTGTTGTCCTTTGCACTGTGTTTTCAGACTTTTCCCTTTTTGTTGCACTACGTTCTTTACCTCTATGTATGAGTTGTCGCAGTTTCAACTGTTGCGGCCAGTTGGCGCCTGATTTCCACAGTCGTCCTTTTTCCAATTGTCATGCTTTCTGACCGTTGGTCCTGTTAGCACTCTGTAATTCCCAGAGGTTGTTAAGGGCAGAAGAAATTAACAGAGATAACTTACCAAAACCACTTCGAAACTGGGATCTAGCCCTACCAGTTTCAGAGAGGGATCTCTTTGTATGATTTAAATCTGTTTGATTTTTTAGATATTAGGCTAGTTAAAATAATCTGAGTTTGTTGTTTTGTTTATAAAGATTGGTTGAAGTATTACATTTAAACATCCATTTGGCTATGGGTTATGTGTTAAAGATTAAGATCAGATACATATTTTATAATATTTCTTCACAGGGCGAGATAGTGAGAATGTTGGATCTTTTAGAATTAAATGTGGTGGAAAGATAGAACAGGGGAGATAATCAACCAATCAAAGAAGCAATTAAGAATTTTTTTACTTAATCTTAGATGAATAACATGCAGATCACTAAAGACTAGAAACAGAGTGTCTGAGACAAATTATGTTCATTAACTTCCTTTAAACGATTAGAAACATAAAACAAAATGATTACAAAGTAAGATAAACATTAACAAAGCAAGATAAACATCACCAACATCCAAACGCAAAAATCGTATGAATCTGTCTTTTTATTACTGGTTGATCTTCTCAATAAGATTACAAAGATAGCTTCTTGGGCGCAAAAATCAACCCTTAATACTTCTAAGTGAGAAGTATTTATACAATAATTACATCTGATCCTGTCATTAATGACTAGGATATGGTGGAGGAAAAATCTAACTAACTAGATTACATATTACAAAATAATCGGACTATTGGTGATCTGTCCAAATCTCGAGTGTTGATTTCTGGGAAAGTAGTTGGTGATTCATCCACTTAACTTTGATTGTCTTCCTCATGTTGACTCGGATGTCCACATCATCTCTACTCGAGTAAGGCACAGAGGTCTTCCCATCTCTTTTGACTAGGGATGGAAACCTTGAGTAACCTTCTGTAAGTTTCATCCATCTCTGTGTACTTGGAAAAATTTGGCTTTGTGATGAAGATGTACTTTATCTCATGTTGGATGATAAGGTCCAACTGTAGATTTTCTAAGAAATCCTTGCCAGTTATGCTCCCTTGGATGCCTGCAAATTTAGAACCATCTTTCGCTACTGCGAGGATCTTCTGTTTGTAGTCTTTTGATTTCTTCTCCTTACAAAGTCATGTCCTCCATTGACTTTGCCAATTTCTCATAAGCATCCAAGGCTGTAACTGGGATAGCTGATGGAATTTATGTTGTAGTGGTTGTTGTTGTTGTACTGACTCCTGTGAGAGGAACTGTTTGCAGAGGGATGACAGTCATTCACACACTTTGTTCCTTCTCTTTGACCAACTTATCTAGCTCAGCCTCCATCTCCTTGATATGTGCATTTTGCTCGATGATCAATTTTAGCATTTCCTCCTTGTGGCCTTCAATCTCAGCCATTTCTTTTGCTTGTGTATCTTCAGTGGCTGGGAGTTTAAGTTGCATCCTTAAGGATTCTATGTCAACATTCTTCTTCTTTTGTAGTTCCTCAACTGCCTTAACATTTGATGGATCATATCCAATTTTGAGTACCAGCTGCTCCATAGATTTGGTCTTGTTATCTTTCGCTAGGGAAGATATCTTCTCCAGCTTCAACTGAGAATGGACATTGTTCAAAGAGACTAGCAACTTTGCATTAGCCGTGGAGATATTTTACAGGGTGGAGAAAATCATCTCTCCAGTCTGTCTGTGCATATCCATTTGATCAGCTGGATGCACCTCTTTTACATTGAATTCAAATGTGGTCCTCTTGTAATCAAAAACTAACTTGGGATGAGGAACTTGTGCCTGAAGGAACACCATATGCATCCTTCCTTTCTCTGTTTCGAAGGTAGATAATAACCTATGTTGTGTTGTCGATGTCTGCTTCCAAAACTATGCATAGGTTTTGTTGGTCAACATCTCATTCTTCTTTTTTATTAAGTTATATTTCTCAAAAATATTAAGTCCTACAGGTTCCTGTGAGGACTTAGTTGGCAATGTAGTATCAGTCTGTTTCTTGGATGAGAAAGTGGACATTGTATGTTGGTTACCTGAGAAGAGTGATGAATGTGGTCCCTCCATAACTATGGTGAACTGAGTTTCTTCTTCTCTGGACCTGTCAGGTGTATGACTGGTTTTGGTCCTCTTCCTGTATACTTGGACGTCTTCTGTTGAGACTTTTGTGACTAAAGGAGATACTTATTTTCTAGATCTCTTCTCTACTTTCACTTGTGGAGTACTGGTATGTGAAATTTTGATTGGTGAAGGTTGCTGCTCTGTGTCTAGTAGAGTGGTTTCCTCC
Source organism: Picea engelmannii (assembly GCA_009831015.1). Classification (NCBI taxonomy): domain Eukaryota; kingdom Viridiplantae; phylum Streptophyta; class Pinopsida; order Pinales; family Pinaceae; genus Picea; species Picea engelmannii. Next base: position 482,059 of record ML783359.1, on the reverse strand, counting down.
CACTCCATCTGGTTCATGAATTTTTCAACTTCAGGTTTAGGCACATGAGCATAGGGAGAAATCTTGTTCTTTAGCCTGGTTTCTGCAATAATTCTACAGGGTTCATAATGCCATGAGAATTTGAGGATGAACTTCATTTCTTTTAACATTTTATTGGCTTCCTCCCCTGCAGCTCTGTTGTTGCAAATGAAAGAACCTATCTGACCTTTGATCCTAAGCTGTTGTTTCTTCTTGAAATCTACAAAGTGAATATCATCTGAATTTATCATATGTTTGATATATTCCAGAGCGAATATCTTGACAGGCAAATACTTTGGTAGTTTGTAAGGGGATAATTCACATCCGTAGATCCTGATATTTGTATGATCAGTCACTTGTTTTAGTTGGGTCTGACAAGTGTAGAATTCTCTGAATTTCCTCGTTAATCCTTGGTTTTGTTCTTCCACTGAGAATGCATACCATTGGATGGTAGAATTGGTCATTGAACTACTTGAAGTTGAACCCAGATGATTTCTTCCTCACTATTGATGTCCAGGTGGTCACATATTGAGGATTACCATCTTGGTCTAATTTCTGTTGGGAGAAGGAGAACTTGTCTGCTTGGAAAAAGAGGAACATGTACACCAATATTGAATAATACCTGAACATACCTTCTATAGAAAACTTGAATAGTTGTTCATGGATGTTGTCAGCTAGAAAATGGCTGTAGTCAAACTGTGTAGTAGCTTTTTCCTCAGTAGAGAAAATGCATAGAAAGCCCAAAATGGGTTCATCAACCCATTCATCAAAATAATATCCTAGCAGGCAACATAGGGATGAGATGATTTGGTTACCTTTGACTGAGAAGATGGAGGAATGATATCGGGGATTCTTTTTGGGTAATTGAGCGTTTTCTGGTAGGAAAAGTTCAAATATCTGAGCTCTCTGCGGGAAAGACATTTTCTGGTATAGTTCGGTCAAGATTTCAATGGAGAAGGGGGAGGCAGAATCATTCCTGGGTATCTACAATATCTGACTTATTGTTTGAGGGGTGATGGTGAAAATCATTTATCCAGATGAAGGAACAATGGCCCTTTGGCCGAGAAGGTAGTAATATTAGTATTTCAGGGAAAATTAAAGAAAATGGTATGTCTGGGGAAAAAGATGCAATGGAAGATTGGACTCCCAGAGCCCGATCTCGTCGCTCTGATCTAGAAAAACATCCTTGAGCCAGAAGTGTAATTCGAAGAAGTTGAATTCACACTTCAGCTCTGCAATTAAATAATCTTTATTGAACAAGGGTATGTGATCCAGGTCGACGGGAGGAGGGAGGAAAGGGTTTTCTTTAGTTTCAGTAGCTTTGGACTTGGGCGCCATGATCAAACTGATAACTGCAAACGAAAAATGATGTTAACTGTGTTTACCAGGTTTTAATGGCGGTTTTTGACTGTAAGCTTGATGTCAGTTGTCTTGAGAACGAGAAATGGTGGCATTGACTGTGTCTGGATCGATGAACAGTGCAAAAATGACGAAAGAACGAAGTTAAATGGTTGAACGGGGTGTCTGTCATGGAGCGGATGGTGAGTTGGACTGGTAGCGGTAATGGTCGACTGCATTGATTGGCCAACGAACATATCGGGCATGATGTGGAGGGCATTGAAAGGTCAACGAGTGGATGGAGGTGACATGGAGGGTAATGAATGGCCAACGGGTGGATGAGATGTGACGGGCGATAGGTGAGTGGAGTGTGACGTGTAGGCTGGGTAGTGGCGTGTGATGACTGAGTGCGGAGGTGGTA